>JAPFRF010000003.1:127137411-127153609 GCA_029282475.1 Phrynocephalus forsythii | reverse complement strand
GAATGTTGGTAAAAAAGCGTCCGAATTCGCGGTGTTCCCGGATCGGGGCCCGGCGCCCGACCGGGAATGTCATTCCCGAAAAAAATCGTCCGAATTCCGGCGTTCCCGGATCGGGGCCTCGGCACCAACCGGGAATGTCGGGGAAAAGCGAGTCCCCAATTCAGCGGCGTTCCCGGATGGGGCCCTGGCGCCCGACCTGGGAATGTCTGAATAAATCGTCTGGAATTCGCGGCATTCCTGGATCGGACCAGCGCCCGACTTGGGAATGTTGGAAAAAATCGTCCGAATTCGCGGCTTTCCGCATCGGGGCCCAGCGCCCGACCGGGAATGTCGGAAAAAATGCATCGAATTCGTGGCGTTCCCGGATCGGGCCCCCGGCGCGAAGCGGGAATGTCAGAAAAAAAAGCGTCCGAATTCCGCGGCGTTCCCGGATCGGGGCCCTGCGCCCAACCGGGAATGTCGGAAAAAAAGCGTCGAATTCCGCGGCGTTCCCGGATCGGGGCCCGGCGCCCGACCGGGAATGTCGGAAAAAATGCGTGTCGAATTCCGCTGCGTTCCCGGATGGGGCGGCGCCCACCGGGAATGTCGGAAAAAATCGCGTCGAATTCGCGGCGTTCCCGGATCGGGGCCGGCGCTTGACCGGGAATGTCGGAAAAAAGCATCTGGAATTCGCGGCGTTCCCGGATCGGGGCCCTGGCGCCAACCGGGAATGTCGGGAAAAATCGTCGAATTCCGTGGCGTTCCCGGATCGGGGCCCCGGCGCCCGACCGGGAATGTCGGGGAAAAAAATCGTCGAATTCAGCGGCGTTCCCGGATCGGGGCCCCGGCATCAACCGGGAATGTCTGAAAATATCGTCTGGAATTTCGCGGCGTTCCCGGATTGGGCCCGGCGCCCGACCGGGAATGTTGGAAAAAGCGCTCTCGGAATTCGCGGCGTTCCCGGATCTGGGCCCTGGCGCCCACCGGGAATGTCGGGAAAAATGCATCGGAATTCGCGGCGTTCCCTGATCGGGGCCCGGCGCCCGACCGGGAATGTCGGGAAAAATCGTCCGAATTCGCGGCGTTCCCGGATCGGGGCCCCGGCACCGACCGGGAATGTCTGAAAAAAAAATGAAGTCGGAATTCCGTGGCGTTCCCGGATCGGGCCCGGCGCCCGACCGGGAATGTCGGGGGAAAAATTAGTCGGAATTCCCGGCGTTCCCGGATCGGGGCCCGGCGCCGACCGGGAATGTCGGAAAAAAGCGTGTCGGAATTCGCGGCGTTCCCGGATCGGGGCCCCAGCGCCCACCGGGAATGTCGGAAAAAAAAGCGTCGGAATTCCGCGGCGTTCCCGGATCGGGAGGCGGCGCCCGAACCAGGAATGTCGGGAAAAAAGCGTCTGGAATTCCGCGGCGTTCCCGGATCGGGGCCGGCGGCGACCGGGAATGTCGGGAAAAAAACGTCTGAATTCTGCGGCGTTCCCGGATCGGGGCCCGCGCGCCCAACCGGGAATGTCGGAAAAATGCGACGTTGGAATTCCGCGGCGTTCCCGGATCGGGGCGGGGCGGCGCCCGACCGGGAATGTCGGAAAAAAACACGTCGAAATTCGCGGCGTTCCCGGATCGGGGCCCGGCGCCCGACCGGGAATGTCTGAAAAAAATATCGTCTGGAATTCCGCGGCGTTCCCGGATCGGGGCCCAGGCGCCAACCGGGAATGTCTGAAAAAATGCGTCTGGAATTCGCGGCGTTCCCGGATCGGGCCTCGGCGCCAACCGGGAATGTCGGAAAAATGCGTCGGAATTCCCATGGCGTTCCCGGATCGGGGCCCTGGCGCCCGACCGGGAATGTCTGAAAAAAATCGTCGAATTCGCGGCGTTCCCGGATCGGGGCCCAGCGCCCGACCGGGAATGTGGAAAAAGCGTGTCGTCCGAATTCGCGGCGTTCCCGGATCGGGGCCTGGCGCGCCCGACCGGGAATGTCGGAAAAAATGCGTCGAATTCGCGGCGTTCCCGGATCGGGGCCCCGGCGCCCGACCGGGAATGTCGGAAAAAAAGCGTCCGAATTCCGCGGCGTTCCCGGATCGGGGCCGCGGCGCCCGACCGGGAATGTCGAAAAGCGCGTCCCGGAATTCGCGGCGTTCCCGGATCGGGGCCCGGCGCCCGACCGGGAATGTCAGAAAAAAAGCGTCGAATTCCGCGGCGTTCCCGGATCGGGGCTTCGGCGCCGACCGGGAATGTCGGAAAAAAGCGTCCGAATTCCGCGGCGTTCCCGGATCGGGGCCCAGCGCGCCGACCGGGAATGTCGGAAAAAAGCGTGTCGAATTCCGTGGCGTTCCCGGATCGGGGCCTCGGCGCCAACCGGGAATATCGGAAAAAATCGTCGGAATTCGCGGCGTTCCCGGATCGGGGCCTCGGCGCCCGACCGGGAATGTCGGAAAAAAATCGTCGAATTTCGCGGCGTTCCCGGATCGGGGCCCTGGCGCCCGACCGGGAATGTCTGGAAAAATCGTCTGGAATTCGCGGCGTTCCCGGATCGGGGCCCGGCGCCGACCGGGAATGTTGGAAAAATGCGTCCGAATTCGCGGCGTTCCCGGATCGGGGCCCGGCGCCCGACCGGGAATGTCGGGAAAAAATGCGTCGGAATTCGCGGCGTTCCCGGATCGGGGCCCAGCGCCCGACCGGGAATGTCGGAAAAAAGCGTCCGAATTCCGCGGCGTTCCCGGATCGGGGCGGCGCCCACCGGGAATGTCGGAAAAAATGCGTCCGAATTCGCGGCGTTCCCGGATCGGGGCCCCGGCGCCCGACCGGGAATGTCGAAAAAAATGCGTCGGAATTCCGCGGCGTTCCCGGATTGGGGCCCGGCGCCCGACCGGGAATGTCGGAAAAAAGCGTCGAATTCGCGGCGTTCCCGGATCGGGGCCCCAGCGCCCGACCGGGAATGTCGGGAAAAAATCGTCGAATTCCGCGGCGTTCCCGGATCGGGGCCCGGCGCCCAACCGGGAATATCGGGAAAAAATCGTCGGAATTCGCGGCGTTCCTGGATTCGGCCCGGCGCCCGACCGGGAATGTTGGAAAAAAATCGTCCGAATTCGCGGCGTTCCCGGATCGGGGCCCGGCGCCCGACCTGGGAATGTCGGAAAAAAATGCGTCGGAATTCGCGGCGTTCCCGGATCGGGGCCCGGCGCCCGACCGGGAATGTCGGAAAAAAAGCGTCCGAATTCGCGGCGTTCCCGGATCGGGGGCCCGGCGCCCGACCAGGAATGTCGGGGCGCGTCCGAATTCGGCGTTCCCGGATCGGGGCCCGGCGCCCGACCGGGAATGTCGGAAAAAATCGTCGGAATTCGCGGCGTTCCCGGATCGGGGCCCGGCGCCCGACCGGGAATGTCTGAAAAAAAGCGTCGAATTCGCGGCGTTCCCGGATCGGGGGCCCCAGCGCCCGACCGGGAATGTCGGAAAAAAATGCGTCGAATTCCGGCGTTCCCGGATCGGGGCCCAGCGCCAACCGGGAATATCTGAAAAAATCGTCGGAATTCCGTGGCGTTCCCGGATCGGGCCCCGGCGCCCGACCGGGAATGTCGGGAAAAAATGCGTCCGAATTCGCGGCGTTCCCGGATCGGGGGCCCTGGCGCCCGACCGGGAATGTCGGAAAAAATCGTCTGGAATTCGCGGCGTTCCCGGATCGGGGCCAGCGCCCGACCGGGAATGTTGGAAAAATGCGTCGTCGAATTCGCGGCGTTCCCGGATCGGGGCCCTGGCGCCCGACCGGGAATGTCGGAAAAAAATGCGTCCGGAATTCCGCGGCGTTCCCGGATCGGGGCCCCAGCGCCCGACCGGGAATGTCGGGGAAAAAATCGTCGAATTCCGCGGCGTTCCCGGATCGGGGCGCGGCGCCCGGACCGGGAATGTCTGGGCGCGTCCGAATTCCGCGGCGTTCCCGGATCGGGGCCCGGCGCCCGACCGGGAATGTCGGAAAAAAGCGCGTCCGGAATTCGCGGCGTTCCCGGATCGGGGCCCCCGCGCCCGACCGGGAATGTCTGGAAAAAAGCATCGAATTCCTTGGCGTTCCCGGATCGGGGCCCAGCGCCCGACCGGGAATGTCGGGAAAAAAATCGTGTCGAATTTCGCGGCGTTCCCGGATCGGGGCCCCAGCGCCAACCGGGAATATCGGAAAAAAAGCGTCTGGAATTCGCGGCGTTCCCGGATCGGGGCCCCGGCGCCCGACCGGGAATGTCGGGGAAAAAAATGCGTCCGAATTCGCGGCGTTCCCGGATCGGGCCCCGGCGCCGACCGGGAATGTCTGAAAAAATCGTCTGGAATTCCGCGGCGTTCCCGGATCGGGGCCCCAGCGCCGACCGGGAATGTTGGAAAAAATCGTCCGAATTCCGCGGCGTTCCCGGATCGGGGCCCCGGCGCCGACCGGGAATGTCGGAAAAAATGCGTCGAATTCCGCGGCGTTCCCGGATGGCAGCGCCCGCGCCCCGGGAATGTCGAAAAAAAAAGCGTGTCGGAATTCGCGGCGTTCCCGGATCGGGGCGCGGCGCCCGACCGGGAATGTCGGGCGCGCGTCGGAATTCGCGGCGTTCCCGGATCGGGGCCCAGCGCCCGACCGGGAATGTCGGAAAAAAAAGCGTCGAATTCGCGGCGTTCCCGGATCGGGGCCCGGCGCCGACCGGGAATGTCGGAAAAAAAAGCATCGAATTCCGCAGCGTTCCCGGATCGGGGCGGCGCCCGACCGGGAATGTTGGGAAAAAAGCGTCTCGAATTCCGCGGCGTTCCCGGATCGGGGCCCGGCGCCGACCGGGAATGTCTGAAAAAATGCGTCTGGAATTCCGCGGCGTTCCCGGATCGGGGCCCGGCGCCCGACCGGGAATGTCGGAAAAAATGCGTCTGGAATTCTGCGGCGTTCCCGGATCAGGGCCCAGCGCCCGACCGGGAATGTCTGAAAAAATGCGTCCGAATTCAGCGGCGTTCCTGGATCGGGGCCCGGCGCCCGACCGGGAATGTCTGAAAAAATCGTCTGGAATTCGCGGCGTTCCCGGATTGGGCCCAGCGCCGACCGGGAATGTTGGGAAAACGCGTCGGAATTCCGTGGCGTTCCCGGATCTGGCCCTGGCGCCCACCGGGAATGTCAGGGGAAAAAAATGCATCCGAATTCGCGGCGTTCCCGGATCGGGGCCCGGCGCCCGACCGGGAATGTCGGAAAAAATCGTCCGAATTCCGCGGCGTTCCCGGATCGGGGCCTCGGCACCAACCGGGAATGTCGGAAAAAAACAAGTCGAATTCGCGGCGTTCCCGGATCGGGGCCCAGCGCCCGACCGGGAATGTCGGAAAAAAAATGCGTCGAATTCCGGCGTTCCCGGATCGGGGGCCCGGCGCCGACCGGGAATGTCGGAAAAAAAATCGTCGAATTCGCGGCGTTCCCGGATCGGGGCGCGGCGCCGAACCGGGAATGTCGGAAAAAAATGCGTCTGGAATTCCCGGCGTTCCCGGATCGGGGGCCCGCGCCGGACCGGGAATGTCGGAAAAAACGTCTCGAATTCTGCGGCGTTCCCGGATCGGGGCCCGGCGCCCGACCGGGAATGTCGGAAAAAGCGCATCTGGAATTCCGCAGCGTTCCCGGATGGGGCCCGGCGCCCGACCGGGAATGTCGGAAAAAGCGCGTCTGAAATTCGCGGCGTTCCCGGATCGGGGCCCGGCGCCCGACCGGGAATGTCTGAAAAAAATCGTCCGAATTCAGCGGCGTTCCCGGATCGGGGCCCGGCGCCAACCGGGAATGTCTGAAAAAATCGTCGAATTCGGCGTTCCCGGATCGGGGCCTCGGCACCGACCGGGAATGTCGGAAAAAAGCGTGTCGAATTCGCGGCGTTCCCGGATCGGGGCCCGGCGCCCGACCGGGAATGTTGGAAAAAATGCGTCCGAATTCCGCGGCGTTCCCGGATCGGGGCCCGGCGCCCGACCGGGAATGTCGGAAAAAAGCATGTCGAATTCGCGGCGTTCCCGGATCGGGGCCCGGCGCCCGACCGGGAATGTCGGAAAAAAGCGTCGTCCGAATTCGCGGCGTTCCCGGATCGGGGCCCGGCGCCCGACCGGGAATGTCGGAAAAAAGCAGCGTCGAATTCCGCGGCGTTCCCGGATCGGGGGCCCGGCGCCCGACCGGGAATGTCGGGAAAAAAAGCATCCGAATTCGCGGCGTTCCCGGATCGGGGCCCAGCGCCCGACCGGGAATGTCTGAAAAAAATCGTGTCGAATTCGCGGCGTTCCCGGATCGGGGCCCCGGCGCCGACCGGGAATGTCGGAAAAGATCGTCGGAATTCGCGGCGTTCCCGGATCGGGCGTTCCCCGGGGCGCGCCCGACCGGGAATGTCGGAAAAAAATGCGTCTGGAATTCGCGGCGTTCCCGGATCGGGGCCCGGCGCCGACCGGGAATGTTGGGGAAAAAAATCGTCGGAATTCCGTGGCGTTCCCGGATCAGGGCCCGGCGCCCGACCGGGAATGTCGGAAAAAAATGCGTCGAATTCGCGGCGTTCCCGGATCGGGGCCCCAGCGCCCGACCGGGAATGTCGGAAAAAAAAAGCGTCGAATTCCGCGGCGTTCCCGGATCGGGGGCGGCGCCAACCGGGAATGTCGGAAAGCGTCGTCGAATTCGCGGCGTTCCCGGATCGGGGCCCAGCGCCGACCGGGAATGTCGGAAATGCGTCGCGTCCGGCGTTTCGGCGGCGTTCCCGGATCGGGGCCCGGCGCCCGACCGGGAATGTCGGGAAAAAAAAGCGTCGAATTCCGCGGCGTTCCCGGATCGGGGCCCAGCGCCCGACCGGGAATGTCTGGAAAATCGTGTCGAATTCCGCGGCGTTCCCGGATCGGGGCCCCGGCGCCCACCGGGAATGTCGGAAAAAAGCGTGTCGAATTCCGCGGCGTTCCCGGATCGGGGGCCGGCGCCCGAACCGGGAATGTCGGAAAAGCGCGTCTGGAATTCGCGGCGTTCCCGGATCGGGGCCCCAGCGCCCGACCGGGAATGTCGAAAAAATGCGTCGCGTCGAATTCCGCGGCGTTCCCGGATCAGGGCCCGGCGCCCGACCGGGAATGTCTGAAAAAAATCGTCGAATTCAGCGGCGTTCCCGGATCGGGCCCCGGCGTCAACCGGGAATGTCTGAAAATATCGTCTGGAATTCGCGGCGTTCCCGGATTGGGCCCAGCGCCCGACCGGGAATGTTGGAAAAAACGCTCTCGGAATTCGCGGCGTTCCCGGATCGGGGCCCGGCGCCCCACCGGGAATGTCGGGGAAAATGCATCCGAATTTCGCGGCGTTCCCGGATCGGGGCCCAGCGCCCGACCGGGAATGTCGGAAAAAATCGTCCAGAATTCCGCGGCGTTCCCGGATCGGGGCCTCGGCACCAACCGGGAATGTCGGAAAAAACAAGTCGGAATTCGCGGCGTTCCCGGATCGGGGCCCAGCGCCCGACCGGGAATGTCGGGAAAAAAGCGAGTCGAATTCGCGGCGTTCCCGGATCGGGGCCCGGCGCCCGACCGGGAATGTCGGAAAAAAAAGTGTCGAATTCGCGGCGTTCCCGGATCGGGGGCAGCGCCCGAACCAGGAATGTCGGAAAAAAGCGCGTCTGGAATTCCGCGGCGTTCCCGGATCGGGGGCTCCGGCGCCCGACCGGGAATGTCGGAAAAAACGGCGTCTGAATTCTGCGGCGTTCCCTGATCGGGGCTGCGGCGTTCCCGACCAGGAATGTCGGAAAGCGCGACTGGAATTCCGCAGCGTTCCCGGATCGGGGCCCGGCGGCGACCGGGAATGTCGGAAAAAAACACGTCTGAAATTCTCGGCGTTCCCAGATCGGGGGCCCGGCGCCCGACCGGGAATGTCTGAAAAAAATGCGTCCGAATTCAGCGGCGTTCCCGGATCGGGGGCGGCGCCAACCGGGAATGTCTGAAAATATCGTCTGGAATTCCGCGGCGTTCCCGGAATCGGGCCTCGGCACCGACCGGGAATGTCGGAAAAAAGCGTCTGGAATTCGCGGCGTTCCTGGATCGGGGCCCGGCGCCCGACCGGGAATGTTGGAAAAAATCGTCGGAATTCGCGGCGTTCCCGGATCGGGGCCTGGCGCCCGACCGGGAATGTCGGAAAAAAAGCGTCTGGAATTCGCGGCGTTCCCGGATCGGGGCCCAGCGCCCGACCGGGAATGTCGGAAAAAAAAAAAGTGTCGAATTCGCGGCGTTCCCGGATCGGGGGCGGCGCCCGAACCGGGAATGTCGGAAAAAAGCGTGTCGAATTCGCGGCGTTCCCGGATCGGGGCCCAGCGCCCGACCGGGAATGTCGGAAAAAAGCGCGTCTGGAATTCTGCGGCGTTCCCGGATTGGGGCCCGCGCCCGACCGGGAATGTCGAAAAAAAAAAGCATCGAATTCGGCGTTCCCGGATCGGGGCCCGCGCCGACCAGGAATGTCGGAAAAAAAGCGTCGGAATTCGCGGCGTTCCCGGATCGGGGCGCGGCGCCGAACCAGGAATGTCGGAAAAAGCGCGTCCGAATTCCGCGGCGTTCCCGGATCGGGGCGGCGCCCGACCGGGAATGTCGGAAAAAATGCGTCTGGAATTCCGCGGCGTTCCCGGATCGGGGGCTCGGCGCCGACCGGGAATGTCGAAAAAAAAGGCGTTCCCGTCTGAAATTCGCGGCGTTCCCGGATCGGGGCGTTCCCGGCGCCCGACCGGGAATGTCTGAAAATATCGTCCGGAATTCGCGGCGTTCCCGGATCGGGGCCTCGGCACCGACCGGGAATGTCGGAAAAATCGTCCGAATTCGCGGCGTTCCCGGATCGGGCCCAGCGCCGACCGGGAATGTCGGAAAAAATGCATCGAATTCGCGGCGTTCCCGGATCGGGGCCCGGCGCCCGACCGGGAATGTCGGAAGCGCAGCGTCGGAATTCGCGGCGTTCCCGGATCGGGGCCCCGGCGCCCACCGGGAATGTCGGGAAAAATGCGTCCGAATTCGCGGCGTTCCCGGATCGGGGCAGCGCCGACCGGGAATGTCGGAAAAAATCGTCGGAATTCCGCGGCGTTCCCGGATCGGGGGCCCGGCGCCCGACCGGGAATGTCGGGAAAAATGCGTCGAATTCGCGGCGTTCCCGGATCGGGGCCTCGGCGCCAACCGGGAATGTCGGGAAAAAGCGAGTCGAATTCCGCGGCGTTCCCGGATCGGGGCCCCAGCGCCCGACCGGGAATGTCGGAAAAATCGTCCGAATTCGCGGCGTTCCCGGATCGGGGGCCCGGCGCCCGACCGGGAATGTCTGAAAAAAATCGTCGGAATTCTGCAGCGTTCCCGGATTGGGCCCAGCGCCGACCGGGAATGTCGGAAAAAATGCATCCGAATTCGCGGCGTTCCCGGATCGGGGCCCGGCGCCCGACCGGGAATGTTGGAAAAAAGCTTCCGAATTCGCGGCGTTCCCGGATCGGGGCCCGGCGCCCACCGGGAATGTCGGAAAAAAAAATGCGTCGAATTCATGGCGTTCCCGGATCGGGGCCCAGCGCCCGACCGGGAATGTCGGAAAAAAATGCGTCGAATTCGCTGCGTTCCCGGATCGGGGCCCCAGCGCCCGACCGGGAATGTCGAAAAAAAATCGTCGAATTTCGCGGCGTTCCCGGATCGGGGCCCCGGCGCCAACCGGGAATGTCGGGAAAAATGCATCGGAATTCGCGGCGTTCCCGGATCGGGGCCCAGCGCCCGACCGGGAATGTCGGAAAAATGGCGTCTCGAATTCCGTGGCGTTCCCGGATCGGGGCCAGCGCCCACCGGGAATGTCGGAAAAAATGCATCGAATTCGCGGCGTTCCCGGATCGGGGCCCGGCGCCGACCGGGAATGTCGGAAAAAAATCGTCGAATTTCGCGGCGTTCCCGGATCGGGGCCCGGCGCCGACCGGGAATGTCGGAAAAAAATGCGTCCGAATTCGCGGCGTTCCCGGATCGGGGCCCCAGCGCCCGACCGGGAATGTCGGGAAAAAAGCGCGAGTCGAATTCCGCAGCGTTCCCGGATGGGGCCCCAGCGCCCGACCGGGAATGTCGGGAAAAAATCGTCGAATTCCGCGGCGTTCCCGGATCGGGGCCCGGCGCCCGACCGGGAATGTCTGAAAAAATCGTCGAATTCCGCAGCGTTCCCGGATCGGGGGCAGCGCCGACCGGGAATGTCGGGAAAAGCGCGTCGGAATTCGCGGCGTTCCCGGATGGGCCCCGGCGCCCGACCGGGAATGTCGGGAAAAAAAGTCCGAATTCTGCGGCGTTCCCGGATCGGGGCCCGGCGCCCGACCGGGAATGTCGGAAAAAAGCGCGTCGAATTCGCGGCGTTCCCGGATCGGGGCCCAGCGCCCGACCGGGAATGTCGGAAAAAAAAGCGTCGAATTCCGCGGCGTTCCCGGATCGGGGCCTGGCGCCCACCGGGAATGTCGGAAAAAAATGTGTCGAATTCGCGGCGTTCCCGGATCGGGGCCCGGCGCCGACCGGGAATGTCGGAAAAAAATCGTCTGGAATTTCGCGGCGTTCCCGGATCGGGGGGCCCAGCGCCCGACCGGGAATGTTGAAAAAAATCGTCGAATTCGCGGCGTTCCCGGATCGGGGCCCGGCGCCCGACCGGGAATGTCGGAAAAATGCATCGTCGGAATTTCGCGGCGTTCCCGGATCGGGGCCCGGCGCCGGACCGGGAATGTCGGAAAAAAGCGCGTCCGAATTCGCGGCGTTCCCGGATCGGGGCCGGCGCCCGACCGGGAATGTCGGAAAAAATGCGTCGAATTCCGTGGCGTTCCCGGATCGGGGCCCCAGCGCCCGACCGGGAATGTCGGAAAAAAGCGTGTCGGAATTCGGCGTTCCCGGATCGGGGCGGCGCCCACCGGGAATGTCGGGGAAAAAAGTGTCGAATTCGCGGCGTTCCCGGATCGGGGGCCCGGCGCCCGAACCAGGAATGTCGGAAAAAAAGCGACTGGAATTCCGCGGCGTTCCCGGATGGGGCCCGGCGCCCGACCGGGAATGTCGGAAAAAACACGTCTGAAATTCTGCGGCGTTCCCGGATCAGGGCCCGGCGCCCGACCGGGAATGTCTGAAAAAATGCGTCCGAATTCAGCGGCGTTCCTGGATCGGGGCGGCGCCAACCGGGAATGTCTGAAAATATCGTCTGGAATTCGCGGCGTTCCCGGATTGGGCCCCGGCGCCCGACCTGGGAATGTTGGAAAAAACTCTCTCGGAATTCGTGGCGTTCCCGGATCTGGGCCCGGCGCCCACCGGGAATGTCGGGAAAAATGCATCCGAATTCGCGGCGTTCCCGGATCGGGGCCCCGGCGCCCGACCCGGAATGTCGGTAAAAAATCGTCGAATTCGCGGCGTTCCCGGATCGGGGCCCAGCGCCCGACCGGGAATGTCGGAAAAAATGCGTCCGAATTTTGCGGCGTTCCCGGATCGGGGCCTCGGCACCAACCGGGAATGTCGGGAAAAAGCGCGTCGAATTCGCGGCGTTCCCGGATCGGGGCCCTGGCGCCCGACCGGGAATGTCTGAAAAAAAGCGTCGGAATTCGCGGCGTTCCCGGATCGGGGCCCGGCGCCAACCGGGAATGTCGGAAAAAATCGTCCGAATTCCGCGGCGTTCCCGGATCGGGGCCCAGCGCCGACCGGGAACATTGGGAAAAATCGTGTCGAATTCGCGGCGTTCCCGGATCGGGGCCCAGCGCCCGACCGGGAATGTCGGAAAAAAATCGTCGAATTTCGCGGCGTTCCCGGATCGGGGCCCAGCGCCCGAACCGGGAATGTCGGAAAAAATGCGTCTGGAATTCCGCGGCGTTCCCGGATCGGTCCTCGGCGCCAACCGGGAATGTCGGGGAAAAAAGCGCGTCGAATTCCGCGGCGTTCCCGGATCGGGGCCCAGCGCCCGACCGGGAATGTCGGAAAAAATGCGTCGGAATTCCCGGCGTTCCCGGATCGGGGCGGCGCCCGACCTGGGAATGTCTGAAAAAATCGTCCGGAATTCGCGGCGTTCCCGGATTGGGGCCCCGGCGCCCGACCCGGAATGTCTGGAAAAATCGTCCGAATTCTGCGGCGTTCCCGGTTCGGGGCCCGGCGCTGACCGGGAATGTCAGGAAAAATGCATCGAATTCGCGGCGTTCCCGGATCGGGGGCACGGCGCCCGACCGGGAATGTCGGGAAAAAAGCGCGTCGAATTCGCGGCGTTCCCGGATCGGGGCCCGGCGCCCACCCGGGAATGTCGGGAAAAAATGCGTCGGAATTCGCGGCGTTCCCGGATCAGGGCCCGGCGCTGGCCGGGAATGTCGGAAAAAAATCGTCGGAATTCCGCGGCGTTCCCGGATCGGGGCCCGGCGCCCGACCGGGAATGTCGGGAAAAAATGCATCCGGAATTCCGCGGCGTTCCCGGATCGGGGCCCCGGCGCCAACCCGGGAATGTCGGGAAAAAAGCGAGTCGAATTCCGCGGCGTTCCCGGATGGGGCCCTAGCGCCCGACCCGGGAATGTCGGAATGAAATCGTCCGAATTCGCGGCGTTCCCGGATCGGGGCCCGGCGCCCGACCGGGAATGTCTGAAAAAAAATCGTCCGGAATTCGCGGCGTTCCCGGATCGGGGCCCAGCGCCCGACCGGGAATGTCAGGAAAAATGCATCCGGAATTCCGCGGCGTTCCCGAATCGGGGCCCCGGCGCGGACCCGGGAATGTCGGAAAAAACGCATTCGGAATTCTGCGGCATTCCCGGATCAGGGCCCGGCGCCGACCGGGAATGTCGGAAAAAATCGTCAGAATTCCAGCGGCGTTCCCGGATCGGGGCCCGGCGCCGACCGGGAATGTCGGGAAAAAATGAGTCGAATTCCGCCCGTTCCCGGATGGGGCCCGGCGCCCGACCGGGAATGTCGGAAAAAAGCGTGTCGAATTCGCGGCGTTCCCGGATCGGGGCCCGGCGCCCACCGGGAATGTCGGAAAAAAAAAGCGTCTGGAATTCGCGGCGTTCCCGGATCGGGGCCGTGGCGCCGAACCGGGAATGTCGGGAAAAAATGCATCGAATTCGCGGCGTTCCCGGATCGGGGCGGCGCCCGACCGGGAATGTCTGAAAAAATCGTCGAATTCAGCGGCGTTCCCGGATCGGGGCCCCGGCGCCCAACCGGGAATGTCTGAAAATATCGTCTGGAATTCGCGGCGTTCCCGGATTGGGGCCCGGCGCCCGACCGGGAATGTTGGAAAAAACGCTCGAATTCGCGGCGTTCCCGGATCGGGCCCTGGCGCCCACCGGGAATGTCGGAAAAAATGCATCCGGAATTCCGCGGCGTTCCCGGAACGGGGCCCCGGCGCCCAACCGGGAATGTTGGGAAAAAACGCGTCCGGATTTCTACGGCGTTCCCGGATCGGGGCCCGGCGCCCAACCGGGAATGTCGGAAAAAATGCGTCCGAATTCGCGGCGTTCCCGGATCGGGGCCCGGCGCCCGACCGGGAATGTCGGGAAAAAATCGTCGAATTCCGCGGCGTTCCCGGATCGGGGCCCAGCGCCCACCCGGGAATGTCGGAAAAAAAAGCGTTCGAATTCGCGGCGTTCCCGGATCGGGGCAGCGCCCGAACCAGGAATGTCGGAAAAAAATGCGACTGGAATTCCGCGGCGTTCCCGGATCGGGGCTCGGCGCCCGACCGGGAATGTCGGAAAAAATGCGTCGAAATTCGCGGCGTTCCCGGATCGGGGCCCGGCGCCCGGACCGGGAATGTCGGGAAAAGCGCGTCGAATTCCGCGGCGTTCCCGGATCGGGGCCCGGCGGCCAACCGGGAATGTCGGGAAAAAATGCGTCTGAATTCTGCGGCGTTCCCAGATCGGGGCCCGGCGCCCGACCGGGAATGTCTGAAAAAATCGTCCGAATTCAGCGGCGTTCCCGGATCGGGGCCCAGGCGCCCAACCGGGAATGTCTGAAAAAATCGTCTGGAATTCGCGGCGTTCCCGGATCGGGGCCTCGGCGTTCCCAACCGGGAATGTCGGGAAAAAAAATGCGTGTCGAATTCGCGGCGTTCCCGGATCGGCCTCGGCGCCCGACCAGGAATGTTGGAAAAATGCGTCTGGAATTCGCGGCGTTCCCGGATCAGGGCCCAGCGCCCGACCGGGAATGTCGGAAAAAAAGCGTGTCGAATTCCGCGGCGTTCCCGGATGGGGCCCAGCGCCCGACCGGGAATGTCGGAAAAAAGTGTCCGAATTCATGGCGTTCCCGGATCGGGGCCCGGCGCCCGACCGGGAATGTCGGAAAAAATGTCGTCGAATTCGCGGCGTTCCCGGATCGGGGCCTCGCGCCCGACCGGGAATGTCGGAAAAAGCGTCTGGAATTCGCGGCGTTCCCGGATCGGGGCTTCGGCGCCCGACCGGGAATGTCGGAAAAAGCAGCGTCCGAATTCCGCGGCGTTCCCAGATCGGGGCCCGGCGCCGACCAGGAATGTCGGAAAAAATCGCGTCGGAATTTCGGCGTTCCCGGATCGGGGGGCGGCGCCGAACCAGGAATGTCGGAAAAAATGCGTCCGAATTCGCGGCGTTCCCGGATCGGGGCTCGGCGCCGACCGGGAATGTCGGAAAAAAATCGTCTGGAATTCCGCGGCGTTCCCGGATCGGGGCCCGGCGCCCGACCGGGAATGTCGGAAAAAAAGCGTCTGGAATTCCGCGGCGTTCCCGGATCGGGGCCGGCGCCCGACCGGGAATGTCTGAAAAAATCGTCTGGAATTCGCGGCGTTCCCGGATTGGGGCCCCGGCGCCCAACCGGGAATGTCTGAAAAAAATCGTCGAATTCGCGGCGTTCCCGGATCGGGGCCCAGCGCCCGACCGGGAATGTCGGGAAAAAATGCATCCGAATTCGCGGCGTTCCCGGATCGGGGGCCCAGCGCCCGACCGGGAATGTCGGAAAAAAAAGCGTCGGAATTCGCGGCGTTCCCGGATCGGGGCCCGGCGCCCGACCGGGAATGTCGGAAAAAAATCGTCCGAATTCGGCGTTCCCGGATCGGGGCCCGGCGCTGACCCGGGAATGTCGGAAAAAATCGTCCGGAATTTCGCAGCGTTCCCGGATCGGGGCCCAGCGCCCGACCGGGAATGTCAGGAAAAAAAATGCGTTCCTGGAATTCCGCGGCGTTCCCGGATGGGGCCCCGGCGCCAACCGGGAATGTCGGAAAAAATGCGCGTCGGAATTCCGCGGCGTTCCCGGATCGGGGCCCCAGCGCCCGACCGGGAATGTCGGAAAAAAATCGTCCGAATTCCGCGGCGTTCCCGGATGGGGCCCGGCGCCGACCGGGAATGTCTGAAAAAATCGTCGAATTCGCGGCGTTCCCGGATTGGGCCCGGCGCCCGACCGGGAATGTCGGGAAAAAATGCATCCGAATTCGCGGCGTTCCCGGATCGAGGCCCGGCGCCCGAGTTGGGAATGTTGGAAAAAAGCGTCGGAATTCGCGGCATTCCCGGATCTGGGAGGCCCCAGCGCCCACCGGGAATGTCGGGAAAAAAATGTCGTCCGAATTCGTGGCGTTCCCGGATTGGGGCCTCGGCGCCGACCGGGAATGTCGGGAAAAAATCGTCCGAATTCCGCGGCGTTCCCGGATCGGGGCCCGGCGCCCGACCGGGAATGTCGGAAAAAAATCGTCGAATTCGCGGCGTTCCCGGATCGGGGCCCAGCGCCCGACCGGGAATGTCGGAAAAAATGCATCCGAATTCCGCTGGCGTTCCCGGATCGGGGCCCAGCGCCCGACCGGGAATGTCGGAAAAATGCGTGTCGGAATTCCGTGGCATTCCCGGATCGGGGCCCAGCGCCCGACCGGGAATGTCGGGAAAAATGCATCCGAATTCGCGGCGTTCGGATCGGGGCCCAGCGCGGACCGGGAATGTCGGAAAAAAATCGTCGAATTCCGCGGCGTTCCCGGATCGGGGCCCGGCGCCCGACCGGGAATGTCTCGGAAAAATGCATCGAATTCCGCGGCGTTCCCGGATCGGGGCTGGCGGCGCCAACCGGGGAATGTCGGAAAAAAGCGTCTCGAATTCCGCGTTCCCGGATGGGAAAAAATCGTCCAGCGCCCGACCGGGAATGTCTGAAAAATCGTCCGAATTCCGGCGTTCGGTTGGGGCCCGGCACCGACCGGGAATGTCTGAAAAAATGCATCGGAATTCTGCAGCGTTCCCGGATCGGGCAGCGCAGACCGGGAATGTCGGAAAAAGCGTCGGAATTCTGCGGCATTCCCG
>JAPFRF010000003.1:127117082-127137311 GCA_029282475.1 Phrynocephalus forsythii | reverse complement strand
TGAAATCGAAATGACACAACTAAAGTAGTAGACACCATAAGGCTCCCTGGAGTGCTGACAAATGAACCAGGAGCAATGAGATGATGACTTCAGCTCCTTCATTGCCTTGCTATTCTTTGCACACTGTTTCTCCCCTCACCCATCATCACTCCCCTCTGCTCCACCACCACTGCTGCCACCACTCATGCAAGCCATGATTCAGAAAAGTTTGGGAACCTCTGCACTTGCATATATCAATATTTCTATGTATCTTTATTATGGAATGTTTAAATAATATTCATAGCAACAATATAGTTTTAGTAACATATTGATGTACCTGCCAGGACATATGGGGGGAGGGGGTGTAGTGACCTGCAGTAATGGTGGCAACCTTATACCGTGCAGTTCAGGAAGGAAGCAGATTGGGTCATGAACACATGCAAAAGTGGTAAAGGAATGCACAGGTACAATGGATGGACAAATAAACACTGCTCTCACAGCAATGGGGAAATGTTACATGGTCGCCCCGCTGGCAGGGAAATTGTCATGTCGCTGACTGGGGGAAAAAAGAACCTGGTATAACTGCTGAATAAGTTCATAACATTTCCCTCTTGTGACCAGGACCTTATACTGACTCACCCAAATCTCCAAATATAAAATGGTCCTATTCTAGTTGCAATGTACGACTGGATTTCAGTCAATATATTAAAAGAGCAAAAACATGGGCCAAATTTTGAACCAGGAAGCAATGAACGATAATTCGGCAGAAGTTGATAACAGTGGCATTTTAAAATAATAATACTAATAAATATTCATTTGAACAAAAAACAAAAAAGGATTCCAGGAGAGGCATTGTGATGGGCCCTGGGAGCTGACAGAGAATGCCGCTTGCTGCTCCTAGCATTCTTAACAGGAACCTTTAAAGATTCAATTAACTTCCCATTGCCGAGCCAGGTTGAAAGAAAGAGGCGACACACGTTCCGCTTGGATTAAATAAGGGCCACAACTTTATTAACTACAGTAACGGATTTTAAATTACTTATCAATGAGCAATAACTTTAGGAGGGCCTGAGCCGTAGCGCATCATCAAAATGGTAACAACAAATTGATTAGGTCCCGCTACTCCACCAATTTCCTGCGGCCCGTTGAACTGCCGCAGTGAGGATGCCGATGAGATCTTTTGGCATCAACGCTTGATTAAAGGTTGGCAGCCCTCCTAGGGTTTTGGGTTATTATTATTATTTGCTCCCTAACTAAATCCTATTGGGTAATTAATGGAAGGCTGCCGAAGATGTGAAGATGTAATTAGATTCGGGACCTAAATGGATAACTTTTTATGCGCTACCCGCCAGTCGTGACCAGGGTTGTTGCCTACAACACCCACCGCCAATATGTGAATGGTGGGATGGGCGAAAAAACACCACCGCTCAAGGCCAATCAGAGAAATGGTCAAAAATTCCCATCCGGCCCCAGGCGACCAGTAAAGCATCACCAGCACATAATAAACCGTGGCGGGAGGGTGGGGAAACCGGCAATTGAAGAGGCAGGCTGAGGGGAGCGCGCGAGGACTTATAAAGGGGCGCGCTCCTGGCGTAGGCTACACCAATAGCGGAGCCAATAGCCGCCTCCCTCAACCAGCCGGCAAAGGTGCCCCTGCTCGGCACGAGGCCGGGCGGAGCATCCATTGCCGAGCCAGGTTGAAAGAAAGAGGCGACACACGTTCCGCTTGGATTAAATAAGGGCCACAACTTTATTAACTACAGTAACGGATTTTAAATTACTTATCAATGAGCAATAACTTTAGGAGGGCCTGAGCCGTAGCGCATCATCAAAATGGTAACAACAAATTGATTAGGTCCCGCTTCTCCACCAATTTCCTGCGGCCCGTTGAACTGCCGCAGTGAGGATGCCGATGAGATCTTTTGGCATCAACGCTTGATTAAAGGTTGGCAGCCCTCCTAGGGTTTTGGGTTATTATTATTATTTGCTCCCTAACTAAATCCTATTGGGTAATTAATGGAAGGCTGCGAAGATGTGAAGATGTAATTAGATTCGGGACCTAAATGGATAACTTTTTATGCGCTACCCGCCACCAAAGAGGCGCACTGCGGCTCTTTACCCCACAGCCGAACAACCGGCCCTCAGGCCCTCCTTAAGGTTCCAAATAAGGATCCAGGCCCTTGTCCAATAAATGACCACCATCCGGACGAATTAAGGTAGTTTCCCAAGCAGGGATGTTGGAGTGCCAAAGGAAAGCTCCCGCTTCGGCCTGCACAATGCGGGCAATTCACGCAATGGGTAAGGTTAATCAGGTCCACTCTCTGAAGTAATTTATTGCAGCCAGTTATGCATGCAATGAGAATGCCGGAGTGTTTTGGGCATCCCCCTATTCCCACTTTCTAGGCGGTCCATAAGGTTCATCAGGTCCACTCTTAAAGTAATTTATTGCAGCCAGTCATGCGTGCAATGAGGAAGCCGGAGTGTTTTGGGCATCCCCCTATTGCCAATTTCTAGGCAGTACATAAGGTTCATCAGGTCCACTCTCTAAAGTAATTTATTGCAGCCAGTTATGCGTGCAATGAGGATACCGGAGTGCTTTGGGCATCCCCCATTCCCAATTTCTAGGCAGTCCACTTGATCACATTGGGGTTATTATTACTGAGGACTGCCGAGGACCTTGATCATTTTAGAGAGATCTGCATGGTGTTTAATAGTAAATTGCACTACCCATGGTAGCACGAACCCCCGTTAACCGGGGAATGATCACAGACAAAACAACACGAACCACTGTGCGAGTACGCTGAAATGTTCTCAGATCCACGAGGATCTTGAGAATGATGGACTTGCCCGCCATGCGAGCCACCAATGGGCGAGTCCGATGTAACGCTCTCAGATCCACTAGGATCTTGAGAATGAGGGACTTTCCCGACTTACAAGTCAAGTCAATTCCTCCCAAAATGGGTAACCACGATGCTCGGCAAGGTGGCAGGAGTCACTGAGAGCCACAGTGAGAAAGGCGTGTCAAGGCATCACCGTCTTGCCCTTCCTCAGGAAACTGGCCCATTGGCCAAGGCCGAAAGCGGCCACATCACAGGCCGAAAGCACGGCCACGTCCCAGGCCCAAAGCACGGCCACGTCCCAGGCCGAGATCGCGGCCACCTCCAAGGCCGAAAGCGGCCACGTCCGGACAGGGTAGCAACTCCAAGGCCCAGTAAACAAAAACTGAGGCCGTAAAGCAACACTCGAACCCGGCTCCCGGGGTAAAAGCTGTAACGAAAAAGAAAAGAACAACTGGCCCGGCTTTGCGGTCCGTTAGTAAATGTACAGAAGGTTTAAAGTCTCCAGATCTCCATCACCCAATTCGGTGGTTGCCCACCCGATCGGTGCCAAAGGCAGCTGCTGTGTGATCAGCGCCTATCAGGAGCGAATAACGCCCAAAATGCCGGCCCGACATGCCAGCAACCTGCCGTGCCCTCAGTGAAATTATCCAATATTGGCAACCTGTCAAAGGCGACCCCTCTTTGCACAGAAATAGGTACCCCCAATAAATAGAAGCGAGCAGGGCAGACCGATATAACGCTAGGCCCGGGCAAATTTGGAGCACAGAACACCTACAAAGGTGTGTCGTGCCGGCCTAACCTCACTGGTCGATCTTCAATCTACAAATATGCTGAAAGACCAGATCCTGCTCGCGGACCATACCTGACAAACGTAATGCATAAGCGAGGTGTTGGTGTTCTGGATTGGGCTAGCAGCTCGCTAACGTGTAAGGCGGCAAAAGGTGAATACCCAAGTGGCAACTTGAAACAAGGCAACCTCATAACTGGAGGAACGAACTCGAGGCTACACATTAGCCAGCCTACATAACCACGCGAATGCACAGCCCAGGCTAAAAACCAGGGCCGGAAGCGATGAGTCTTCAGCTGCAGGCGGGAACGTGACTACTTTGGAAGACACAGCAACTGGTAGGGGGTGGCTGAGCGGAGCATGCGACGACGCGGCTAGTTCAGTAGTCACAGATGGCGTACCTGCAGAAACGATACTGGCAGATCCTGCTAAAACGGACTCAAGAAAAGGATTGCATGTCACCATTAGCCATAATTGGTTTACGCTCCGCCCTCCCCTGAGCCTTGGCCTTGCTCGTAGAGAGCCTTGGCCGTACCCTGCCTCTCAGCGTGATCACGCTCCAAACGAGGACGCTTCTACCAAGCTGCCCAAAGACTAGGTGACTCGTCACCTGATGAAGAGGATGGAGAAGTAAGGGGGCAGCACACTAGGCCTTTTATTTGCAGGGGCTTTACCCTTCCCCATCCCATTAGGCCCCCCCTTCTTAATTGGTGTAGCCGGATATAGGGGCAAACAGGTGAAAAGTAACTCAGTGGCGTGGGCGTGGCACAAACCCGAACATGGATTCAAGGAGAATGGTAAGGGTGGGCCCGGTATGTAACAGCCAACCCAAATTGTGATGTGTAACAGCCCCCACGATTCGTGGCACCTGAGTTCATGACAGAGGACCTTGAATGGATTCCGTTGCCTGAAACGCCCCTCTCGGCCAAAGAATTAAATCAAATACAGGTTAAAAAAAAAAAAAAAAAAAAAAAGAGGAGGTCTTAGGACTAATCGGTAAATTGAAGATTAACAAGCATAAATGAGCTGGAAATGGGGCTAAACAGTGAGGAGGGGACAAGTTTGCAGGTCACACAAAACTGCTCTATGCGGTGGGAACCCGAGAAGATTGTGAGGAGCTCCAGGATCTCTCCAACCTGTGGGAATAGGCTGAGAAGTGGCAAATGTGTTTTAATGCAACCAAATGGAAGGATTAACGAAAAGGTGGGGGGGATTGAAAACAAAACAATCAGCATTATAATGCCAAGATACAAAACTATAATAAGGCCCCACCCGGGGTATTGGGACCGATTCTGGGCACCGCATCTCAAGAAAAACATAAAAACATGTGGGCCCCTTTTGCCTGGAAAAAAGGGGGGCAGGGGAGGAATAAGATTAAGACATACAGCATCATGCAGGGTATGGGTAAAGTGGCTAGAGGGAAGCTCATCTCTCCCTCCCCCATACCAGAACCAGGGGGTAAACTCAAATTGAGGGCTGGGAGAGTGAGAGCTGACAAAAGAAAATATTCGTGTATTTGTTTATGTATTTATTTATTTTACCCAGCACGTTGTAAGTCTGTGAAACTCCCTGGCACAGGAAGTGATGGTAGCATCCGTCCTGGATGCCTCCAAAAGGGGGTACTGTACAGATTCAAGGGGAAACAGTCCAGCACCGGTAACAAACAATGATGGAGGAACCCAGGTAATTCAAGGGCCAGCCACAGGGGACTGGTATCAGGAGACCAACATCCAGCATCCAGGCCTCCCAAACACATTGGTGGGGCCTAGATGGCAGGGCAGAACATAAGGGGCGAACAGGCGGCAAGTGACTCAGCCGCGTGGGTGTGGCACAGATCTGAGATGGATTCCAAAAGTATCAAAAGGACGGCCCTAGTATGTAGCTGCCAGAACAAATCGTGGCCCGGGTATAACAACGAGGAGGAAAGAGGATGGATGGAGATTACACCCACCCCCCGAAACACACTGAATGATGAAGTGAACAAAATGGCGGGTGGGTAGGCAGGCCACCCTTGAAGTTGAAAAATTACCCCAATTAACTTCAGATGCACAATACAAACACGCTAGGCTCCACTAATAAGTAAACGACAGGACAGAGGGGTATGGGGGCCACTCAGAATATCAGCCGGGCAGATGGATGTAGATCACTGCCTAAGGGATGGGCCCATGAGGCATGGCCAAAATGGCCACCGAGTACCAAACCAAATTGGGATCCTTGAGCCACCCCTGATAGAAGGGTGTAATATCCCCTGAACAAAGCTAAAAGACTAAAGCACAGGATAACTGGATGTAGGTAGAGCCGCCTAGGGCGCCCAGCCAAACGGATGGGAGTGGATATAAGAGATAAGAGTAGGCCCAGAAAGTACAAACAAAATGGCCACCAAACCCACAGGCACAGGATACGAACCATGGTGGGGTATGTAATTTCCAGGCTTAAAAGCCAGGGTACTTCAAGGGCCAGAGGCAGGGGAGTGGTATCAGGAGACAGATATCTAGTCTCATGCTCTCCCAAACACATCTGGTGGGGCCACTGTGAGATACAGGAAGCCGGACTAGATGGGCCCTTGGCCTGATCCAGCATGATGGCTCTTCTTATGTTCTTATGTTCCTTCATGCTTGCTGTGTATGTGTTCTATGTGCATGTATGTATGTGCTGATTTTAGAAACAGTAGATCAACTCAGACTGCCACAAAGACTTCATGTGTAAAGCTCTAACTTCAGGGTAGTCCCTGGCCACAACGCAGAGAGCACTAAACTCAGAGCAAGGCTGCCTGTAAAGGGCCCACCAGCAGCGGAACTAGCAGGGGTTCAAAGAGTAGACTCGCTCCTCCTGCAGCGTGCCGCCAGCCGGCTGGGAGAAGCCTGCCCTCAGGAACAATCTGCCTCGCATCGAAAGCCCAAGGGGCAGCAGCTCCCGGCAATCGGAAAGTGCAGAGCCGGAAGGGACTCTGGATCATGGAGTCCAACTCCTGCCCAAGAGACCTAGATCAAACTGGGAGCCTCAGGCTTCCCAGGCTGGTGCCAGCACAGAACTTAACCGGGGCACCAGCCGCTCTGGGAGGCTGCAAAGCAGCCCGTGCGAGATCGCTGGCTAAAAGGAGCTGGGACAACTCTGTAGCCACTCTCGCTCCCCCCCCGTAACGAAGCTCAGCTGCTTGTCGGAACTACCGACAAACAGCTGGGTAAGAGGGGGATGCAGATCGCTCCTGCTGCTCCCGGGCACCCCGGGATCACACAGGCTCAACAGAGCCTGGCCAGCCGACCTACCAGCCTCCTGGACCCCTCCTGAAAAGGTCTCACCTGTCACCGAGGCTCCGGGAGGCACGGTCCATCCAGAAGACTTCTCCTGACAATCAGCTGATTGTCGGAAGAAGAGTAGCATGCAGGGGAAAATCACGGAGCGCAGCTATCACCGGACAGCATGCCACACGCTCCAGTCAGAAACCGGCAATTGAAGAGGCAGGCTGAGGGGAGCGCGCCGAGGACTTATAAAGGGGCGCGCTCCCCTGGCGTAGGCTACACCAATAGCGGAGCCAATAGCCGCCTCCCTCAACCAGCCGGCAAAGGTGCCCCTGCTCGGCACGAGGCCGGGCGGAGCATCCATTGTATTCTAGTGTCTCTCTTGAGTCACAGTGCTGTAGCCTGATGGACAGTTTGGGAACGGCTGAACCAAATGTATTGGGGAAAATCTGCATTCAGTGAGTAACTGCCCAAAATATTGCAAATGAATACCTATTGTCAACTTGATACAAAGGGACACAAACAGTCTAGAGACTTTTGGAGAGTTCTAAACGATTCAGGAGAAGTGTGATGCTTTGACAATAGCTTAAAGAAGGGCATGGACATTGTCATTTATTATCAGATAACCTACTGTTGGATTTTTCCATGTATATCAGCTCTCTATCAGACATTGATTGAAGAGAGCTCATTTTCAGTATATATAATGACAGACAGACAGAGATTTTATATGCCTATAGATCCATATATATCTTCAATTCACCATACGAGTTATTCATTAACAGGCATTTGTTATCAGAGATATTACTCTCTCTCTCTCTCTCTCTCTCTCTCTCTCTCTCTCTCTCTCTCTCTCTCACTCACTCACTCACTGTGTGTGTGTGTATGTATGTATGTGTGTATGTGTATAAACACACACACACACACACACACACACACACACACACACACATTGCAAATATGTTTTTTAAAGAGGCAAAAATATGAATATCCTAGAATAAAATATGAAAATGGGTATACTTACAACAAAGACTACAAGGATTTGTTTTTCCATTGGTCACCCATACACACTTACTGTAATTCTTTAGCCTAGAAGAGGCATGTCCAAAGTCAGGTCCGGGGGCCAAATGCAGCCTGTTTTCAAATTTTGAGTGGCCCGCAACCTCTTCTCCCCACTGGCTCAGCCTGTCATGCATCTCCACCAGCTGGCCCCTCCCCATGCTGGATGGAGACGTCAGCTTGCAATTTCACGGTTTGCCTGCCCTTCCTGCCTCTGCCCATCCCCCCCTAGCCACCTGCCCACCCTACCCCCCATACTTCCTTGCATGTCCTAGGGTCTTTGCAAGGTCCAGCCCGGGGGCCAAATGCAGCTGAATGGTCAGCCCACACACATTTTCACCTCACCAAATCTGGCCCTCCTTGCAAAAAGTTTGGACAACCCTGGCCTAGAACAAGGTAATAGAAGCCTGATTCTTGCTCCAAAAACCTCCAAGCTCCTGTTGTGTCAATCACTCTCTCTTTCTAAACAGCCACTTTTCAGCCACAGCTTTTTCTTAATGATGAACAAATGAATCCTGTTTGTATAATAAATGTAGAATTGTGCTTCTGCTCGTAACAAATTTCTTGTGTGCATTCATTTGACAGAGCAAAAAAGAAAAAGAAAAAAGGAGAAATTAGAAGAGAGCTTCTAAATTGCAGCACATGCAATCAAATGCTAATTTGAAATAATAAACCCACCTAAGAACTACAATTAAATTTGAGTGTTTCCTCCCTCCTAGAAAAAAATATGATGCTGATGCTTTTTACACTGCTATTTAAATAGAAGCCTAGCTTTGTTATGCTTGTAACCACTTTCCTAGAAATGTCCTGTGCTGAAGAAGAAACACTAATAAGGTTTTGGTGGCATTACTGGAATTAATGAATCAAATTAAGTATGTATATTTTCAGCTGGAACAATACTTTCCGTCCATGAATGAAGTTCCTTCAAAGCCCACTCAGACCTGAAAATGAAGCCCATGATTACTTTGTGGGAACAAGTCCCAAAACAAAACCAAGATAACCTGAAAAATATGGTATGAGGCAAGGTTTTGCTAGGACATACATCAGATGCCTTTTATCACACAAGTGTTCTGCTTATATACCGCCCCATACCACTTCAAGTAGTCTCTGGGAGGTTTACAATTTTAATTACAGTGTGCAGGCTACACATTGCCCCCCACACCTTTATTCAAACAAAGGAAGCATTCATATAAATAACAAAAACAAAGATTTCATATAAACAACAAAGGAAACAACAAAATATTCTTACTAGATAGAAAGACTTTTGAGGCCCAGAATACTGCACTTGTTAAAACATAGTCTGAGGGAGCAGCTGTAGCACTTGTGCCATGTTTGTGATCCTGCCAAAACACATGGAGAACTACACTTGCAGCAAGGGCAAGCTAGTTGCACTACTAGAAGAGAAGGTCCAGCAGCTGGAGGCCCGCATATTTAACCAGCAACAAATTAAGGAGTTTGAGCTCTTCTTGGACAGAGCAGAGCAGACTATCCTGGACAAAGACAAGATAGGGCACAGTTCTGAGGAAGAATTCACTCCACCCACTCAGGGGGTAGATGCATGGAGGAATGTGACTCAAATAAAATGGCAAGGGATCACTCTTAGAATCTGAAATTACAGCATCAATTTGAGGCTCTTTCCCTCGTCACGCCTCATGAGGAATGCACGGAGGAACAACTGGTTCCACCTGAGGATCTCTCCCTCATCACACTTGATGAGATACAGGAAGACAAACAAAAGGAACAAACTGAAAACCTCTCCCTTAATATAGCTGATCAGGTGCATGTAGATGAACAGGCTTCTTCCTAGATCCCCATGGGGGGATCTGCACAAACACTACACACACACACAGAGTAGACTTGTTAAAAAGCAAAGAATGAAAAAAAATAAAAAATGAAACCATTTTTTAAAAAAATCATAAAAAATGAAGGGAAACAAAATGAAATGGAACAAAACTAAAAATGAACAGGACCTCTATTTTAGCATTTTGTGCCCATCTCTACTTATGAGGAGTGGGTTAGGGAGCTGGAAATGTTTAGCCTTACAAAAAGAAGGCTGAGAGGGCCGAGTCAGTCTGAGTGGGCCAGCCAGGGCCTCCTTCACCACCACCACCACCACTGCTGAAGCCGCCACTGTGGCAGGCATTGCCATGGGGGTCTAGCCAAGCTGAGCAAGCCAGCCTGGGCTGTCTCCTCCTCCTCCTCTGCTGCCACTGCCATGCCCCAGCTGGCCTCAGAGGCTGAGCAGCCCAGCAGTAGACCACCATGCCACTACTGAAGGCCCTGGCCAGCTGGGGACACTGAGCGGGCAAGTGGTAAATTGCCCCACCACCACTGAAGGCCCAGCATGAGAATCCAGGTGGAGGGGTAAGTAAGAGCCCCATAGCAGGAGGAGTGGTGGGCTGCCCAGGAAGGGGCTTTCCAGGGCCCCCATGTTTTGTTTTGTAAAATATTTATTTGAATGACTTTTCTTAAAAAATCATATGAAACGAAATGAAAGGAAATGGGGGGAACAGATCAAAACAAAATGCAAATATTCCATTTTGTGCCCATCTCTAACTCAGATCAGTGGTTTCAAACTACATGAAAAAATACTCAATTTAAACATTAGGGAGAACTTCCTGATGGTTAGAGCTCTTTAGAAGTGGAATATGCTGCCATGGAGGGTGGTGGCATCCCCTTCTTTGGGGGTTTTTAAGCAAAGGCAGGATGGCCACCTGTCGGGAGTCCTGTGATGGGGGTTCCTGCAAGGCAGGGGGTTGGACTGGATGGCTCTTGAGATCTCTTCCAACTCCATGATTGATTCTATGATTCTACACACCAGAAAGCCTCACCTCACACCAGAAAGCCATTTTGAATCTTTTCAGCCACAAAGAAGTTGAAGGCTCAAGACCGAATGATAATAAGCTGCATTGAAAGACAAATGCCCTTAATCAACTTAATTCAGACTTGGCACCATGTAGGCAACCTGCCATATTTTTCTGTGCATAAAACTATATTTTTGTCTAAAATTATTAGACTAAAATTGAGAGTCACCTTATACATGGTGTAGAGAACTGTGGTAGCGGAATTGTAATTTTGGGTAGGAAAAAATGGGGATTGTCTTATATATGGGGCGTCAAATACACAGGAAAAATATGCTATATACTTCTAATTCACCCACTTTTATAAGTGGAGCAAATCCCAAGGTATGTTACACAGTAGTGCATTTGAGCTCGTTCTTTGGATAGCCTTATTCTGTTGGGATCCTGATACAAACATTGAACTTCACCACCAGAAAGCCCTCACAGTGGATCTTAACTCTCCCTTTGCTCTGCAGTTTTAATTCTGACTAGGCACCAAAAATATCCTAGAGATATTGTGAATAGGATCCTCCTGTTGTACAAACAGCACGTCTGCTAGCTCCGCGGGAGGCTTGTCCACCCGCGGAGCCGATTTGCCCCGCCCGAGGGGGACAGGAGGCGAGGCAGGACCTGTATGTCCTGCAGGGGTGGGGGGAGGAGCACCCTATAAAGGGTGGCTCCTCCCCCCCAGCCAACAGTTCAGCCTTAGCAGCGTTCGGGGGAGTATCTCCTGCCGAACGCTGCTCTGCGCTGCGGGCGCCACGAGGCGGGCGCCATGTCAGAGGCCGCATGGGCGGCCGCATCGGCAGCGAGGCCCCTGCGTCGGGGCCCGACCAGCTTCCCAAGACCGCTGCTGCTGCGCTACCGCGCGGCACAGCTGTTGATCGGGAGAGCTTGGCGCTGCTGCGGCTCTTTCTCGGCCGGCCCCCGGCCTGCTGCTGCGCTACCGCGCAAAGCAGCTGATGGTCGGGGAGCCCGGCTCCGTTCCCCGGCTCCGTTCAACTGGGGGGGAACGGCTTCGGCCTTCCCCCCAGGTGCGCGGGGGCGTGGGGCCCGGGCAGTGCCCCGTGGGATCCGGCCGCGACGGGTGCTGCCGCGCTCCCGGCTCCCGGCCTCTGCTGCTGCGCTACCGCGCAAAGCAGCTGATAGTCGGGTGAGCCTGGCGATGCTTCCGCGGCCCCGTTATGCCGGGGGGGAGCAGCTCCGGCCCTCCCCCCCAAGGGGAGTGGGGGCGTGGAGCCCGGGCGCACGATGGAGTTGGGCGCCTGCCCCCACCCCGCCGAATCGGGCGCCGCAGCGGGTGCAACCTGGAGAGGCCGCAGTCGTGGCGGGCCCGGCGTGGCGCGGCCCCGGCCTTCCGAGAGTGCCAGACGCCGGCAGAGCCACGGAGGAGAGGGACTGGGCAGCCTATCTACCTGGCTGCGGCCCGGCAGAGGATTGGGGGGAGCGGCATCAGCCCTCCCCCTCACAGTGAGCGCAGGCCGACCG
Organism: Phrynocephalus forsythii; assembly: GCA_029282475.1. Classification (NCBI taxonomy): domain Eukaryota; kingdom Metazoa; phylum Chordata; class Lepidosauria; order Squamata; family Agamidae; genus Phrynocephalus; species Phrynocephalus forsythii. Next base: position 127,125,082 of record JAPFRF010000003.1, on the reverse strand, counting down.
GCGATCCACCCCCCTTATTTTCTGCCCCCCCCCCCCCCGCGGAACTAGGCGGCACGGCGGTAGAGCCGGCCGAATGCCCCCTCCTTCCCTTTGCGAACTGGGACGGGACCAGCGACGGGGAGCCCATCTGGCCAAGGGGGAGGCGTCGGAACGCAACGGGGGAGGGGAGGCGCCAGGCCAGCCATGCGGGGGGCCGCGGGTTGGCGGGCGGACTCCTCACCCTTCCCCCCCCGAGCCACTGCATGCCGCGCCGTGTGGGCGTAAGATAGGAGATGGGCCCAGGCTAGGCCCCAGCGGGTAGGCCTATTGGGGAGGGTGGCCCAAATCGATTGCCCGGGCGGGGAGGTCGCGGTTGCCAGGCGGGAGGTTTCGGCGGAGCCTACGGGCCCCAGCCAACGGCTGCCCCCCCCAAGTTCCTGGGCTAGGCCTTAACGGGTGGCCTAGGCGGGGGTGGGCTCGGCAGGGAAGGTATAAGGGGAATCTGGTCGACCTTGGGGGTGGGTGAGTTGTCTGCCCCTCCCCGACGGTGGGCCCGAACCACGGTAGCCGGGGGGTGCGGGCCTTGGACCGGGGCAGCTGGTACCTGCCTATTCATCCCCTCAGCCGAGGCTGGCGCCTGCCACCTAGGCGGCGGAGCCATCAAGGCCAAACCAGCCTCGGTTAGGAGGGCCCATAGACAACGGACAGGGGAGGACCCATGCGGACCAGGCCAGAGGCCCATCTAGTCCAGCTTTCTGTGGCACAGTGGCCCCGATAGAGGCGTTTGGGAGCACAGGAGATGGGATCGCGGGCTCCTAATAACACTACCCTGCACCCGGCCCTCGGAGTACGATGGTTTTAGGTCTGCAGATAGCACATCTCCATTGTGGACTGTAACTTGGGAGGATCTCCTCCTGTAGCCGGGTGGCGAGCACGGCACCCGGTGGCAGGGAGTTCCACAGCCTTAGCAGTGAGTGGGGGACACGTCTCCATCATCGTTTGTAACCTGGGAGGGACTTTCCCCCAGCCCGGATGCAATCTCCGCATCAGGTGGCAGGGAGTTCCACGGGCCAATTACACGTGGTGTACAGAAGTAGGTGCTCAGCGGCAGGCCTTCAATTGCAAACGCGAGGTGTGCACCTTATATATCACCATAGTACGAACATCAGAAGAGCCGTGCCCGCTCAGGCCAAGGGCCCATCCTTGGCTACACGGATTGGTAGGAGTCAATCTAAACTCTTCACCAAGACCAGCGCATGTGACAGCAAAGCGCCCTGCGTATACCACCCCATACCGCTTTGGGTGGACTTTGGGCGGTTCGCGGATGTAGTTGCGGGGTGCGGGCTGCACGCTGCCCCCCCCGGTGAGCTGGGTGCTCAGTTTGCCGACCTCGGGAAGAGGTATTGTTTGCAATCCAGCCAGGGCGGTTGCAGTGATAGGCCCCTGAGTAGTATCTCCTGCAACCACTTTGGGGTAATGTTGAAATCGAAAGTGTAGGCCGCTTGTGGACACTCTGACCGCCATGGGGCGGTTAGGGCCTGCATTGACCCGGCTGGCATTGGTGACACGCTTTACGGGTCACCTAATCAGTACAGGGCCACTCCCCCCCTCTAGATCCTGCCCAGCCTGGCTCATAGAGGCAACAGAACCCATACCAGCAGACCAAGCCACAGTTATAATTTAGGCATCTCTACTGGGGGGTGGGGTACCCCCCAGCCCTCAATGGAACAGTCAGTGGGCCCATCCGGATGGAATTGAGCTTTACAGCAAAAGATATTAGCAGCTACAGGCCCTCTGAGGAAGTTCGAATTGTTGCCCCAATATGCACTGCCTTGCCTTTGGTTACAATAAAACACATTTGCCATTTCTCAGCCCGTTCAGCAAGTTGGGAGAGAGCCTTCTGGAGCTCTTCACAATCTTCTCTGATTTTCACCGCACAGAACAGTGTTGTGCCATCTGCAAACCTGCCCCCTCCCTCACGGTTTATCCCTGCCTCCAGGTTCCTGGCGAACATACGGAAAAGCACCGGTCCCAGGGCAGAGCCCTGGGGCACTCCGCTGTTCGCTTTCCTCCCTGAAAAATTCCATTGACAGCAACTTTCGGCCCATCAGAGGACCCGTCATCTTGTCCCCTGACTGCACAATTGCCTCAGCAGCCTTTGGTGAGGGACTGTGTCAGAAGCCTTGTGGACAATCCAGATGGACTATATCCATCGGTTCATACGAAAACCCGTATCGGATTTACTTCTTCGGCAAGAGGGGCGGCCCGGGTGGCGGAATCTGCTCAAGTTCCTTTGTCGTGAAGACAGGTGCCATGAATCGAGTTGGCGGTTACATGCCACAAGGGGGTCTGCGGTTACATCACAGGGCCACCCTTCTCATCCCCTTCGAACTTGTTTTTGGTTGGTGCCACGCCCACGCCGCTGGCTCCTTTTCACCTGTTTCCTCCTTATATTCGGCTATGCAGTCTCAGGAGGGGGGCCCCAGTGGGAAGGGTGACGGTAAGGCCCCTGCCAGGAAAAGGCCTAGGCAGCACCCCCCCTTCCGCGTCCGTCCTCTCCATCGGATGAGGAATCTCCTGGGCTTTTGGCAGCTTGGAAGAAGTTATCCCGTTGGGAGCATGGGTATGCAGAAAGGTGGGGGATGGCCGTGTCTTAGAGGGGCGGGCTTTCTACAAGTGAGGCCAAGGCTCAGAGGAGGGCGGAGCATAAACTAATGATGGCCGACGATGACATGCATTGCTTCTCTTGTGTCCGTTTTAGCGGGATCTGCCAGTATCGTTTCTGCAGCCTAGGCGGTGTCTTCGAGGGTGCCCGAGCAGATGGAAGCAGCCACAGGACCGGCCGCAGGGTATTGCGAGGCCTCAGCCGAGTCCGGACCCCGAGGCCTGCGACGGATAGCACAGCACTCGGTGAGTGGGAGTGCGCACCCGAAACGGCGCCCACTGTCGTTTGGCCCTGGCCGGGGGGTGGTTTCCGGGCCAGGCGAACTGCCCAGCGCAGGGAGCGGCCCGGGCGCCACCTGCCCAGCTACCAGCGGCCAGGCTTCTGGGTTAGCGCCCCCCAGGTGGGACGGAGAACGTCCAACGGCACCTTCCAGGGGGCGGGGTGGGCCAGCAGCAGCCAACTCTGACAGGATTCCCCCCCCCAATGGGGGCACCTGGCCTGTTGCCGGGCTAGTCGGCGAGCGGCCATATGGCTGGGGGGGAATGGAACCATGGCCGGGACCGGTGCAGCCCCGGGCTACCCCGGGGGGGCAGCGACAGCCACGCCGTAAGGCGCCTGTGCCTGTCCATGTGGGCATCACTTGTCTACGCCCTCTAGGGAGTAAAGCTAGCGGGGGTCATTCACAGACGCCCCCCAGCTTACCCGAGGGGGAGCTGGATGTCAAGGCGGCTGGGGAGGTGGGCCTCTCACTGTTACAAGAGGTACGTGCGGCCGTTGCCGACGCTCTAACCTGTTTTGTTATCGTTCCAGGGCCAGGAGGTTGTGACTGGCAGTTCATGGGCTATTTTTGTCTTCCCAGGACCTGAGAGCAGCGCCCGCCGGGCGAGAGGGGTTTTGGGGGGAACAGTTAGGTATACTGGGCGGAGAAGTACGCCATCAGATCCGGCTAGGGGCTAAATTTGGGGCTGGCTAGTCATGCCATAATTGAATGGCGAGGTAAAAGGGGGATGAGGTGGCGGGAGTTCCTGGGTACGGCCATAGCGGCGGCCCGAGGCGTGCCACCGGATTTCTCACTAACCCACTTGGGGAGCAACGACCTGACTACCCGGACAGGCAAGTCATGGGTCTTAGAGATATTGCGGGACCTGGCTGATTGGAAGGCCAGGCCCCCGGCAGCAAAAATTTTCTGGTCCACCCTGATACCACGGCAGGTGTGGAGGGCAGACTGTGACCCACAAAAGCTTAATCCCTCCAGAAAGGGAGTGAACCAGGAGGTTGTAGGGCAGTCTGCAAGGAATGTGGGGCTGTGTTGGGCCACCCGGAGATGGATGTGCGCAGGACGGAGCTCTACAGGCCGGACGGGGTGCACCTGTCGGATGTGGGCATGGAAGGATTCCTGCAAGACTGGAGGAGGGGCCTGGTCGAAGGGTTAGCTGCTGGTGGGGGGGGCGGGGCCATAGCAAGGCTAGGCCCGCGGCCGTGGCGGCTAAAAGCATGGAGGGCAGCAGGGAGCATACCATTGGCAAGAGAAAGGTAAACGCCCCTCCACCACAGCACGGCGGGCCGGGAGGTCACGGGGCTGTGGTGGGAGAGGGAAAGCGCCTCCCTGCACTGGGAATTACCCAGCTTGGAGAATAACAGGCAGGGAGGAGGAAACGCCCCTCCACCACAGCACGGCGGGCCGGGAGGTCACGGGGCTGTGGTGGGAGAGGGAAAGCGCCTCCCTGCACTGGGAATTACCCAGCTTGGAGAATAACAGGCAGGGAGGAGGAAACGCCCCTCCACCACAGCACGGTGGGCCGGGAGGTCACGGGGCTGCGGTGGGAGAGGGAAGCGCCTCCCTGCGCTGGGAATTACCCAGCTTTGAGAATAACAGGCAGGAGGAGGAAACCAAATTAACCGGCCTGGGCCGTGCCGCACCATGACGGCACCACCTGGGGTTTAAGGCTCGCCTAAGGCTGCCGGTCGGAGGGTCCCGGGAGACCCGGGTTCCGACCATATGAGAAGATGCTTGGCCCCTCCTGTTGTTGTTGTTATGATGTTGTTTGTTAATAAAGTGTGGCCCAGTTTACCCCAACACACTGCCTCGCCTCGTCATTCCGAGTGGGGGGGCAATGCTAGCTCCGCGGGAGGCTTGTCCACCCGCGGAGCCGATTTGCCCCGCCCGAGGGGGACAGGAGGCGAGGCAGGACCTGTATGTCCTGCAGGGGTGGGGGGAGGAGCACCCTATAAAGGGTGGCTCCTCCCCCCCAGCCAACAGTTCAGCCTTAGCAGCGTTACCCACCCACCCACCGCCTTAGGGCTAGTGTGAGTTTACCTGGTCGCCTGCTTTGGGGCCGGATAGGAATTTTTGACCCGCACTCTAGATTGGCCGTTGAGAGCGGGGATTTTTCGCCTATCCCACACTGGTTCCTCAAGTTTCAGAGGTTGATGAAATGTTGTATCGGTCACACTTTGGCGGCTAAAAGCATGGAGGGCAGCAGGGAGCATACCATTGGCAAGAGAAAGGTAAACGCCCCTCCACCACAGCACGGCGGGCCGGGAGGTCACGGGGCTGTGGTGGGAGAGGGAAAGCGCCTCCCTGCACTGGGAATTACCCAGCTTGGAGAATAACAGGCAGGGAGGAGGAAACGCCCCTCCACCACAGCACGGTGGGCCGGGAGGTCACGGGGCTGCGGTGGGAGAGGGAAAGCGCCTCCCTGCGCTGGGAATTACCCAGCTTTGAGAATAACAGGCAGGGAGGAGGAAACCAAATTAACCGGCCTGGGCCGTGCCACACCATGACGGCACCACCTGGGGGTTTAAGGCTCGCCTAAGGCTGCCGGTCGGAGGGGTCCCGGGAGACCCCGGGGTTCCGACCATATGAGAAGATGCTTGGCCCCTCCTGTTGTTGTTGTTATGATGTTGTTTGTTAATAAAGTGTGGCCCAGTTTACCCCAACACACTGCCTCGCCTCGTCATTCCGAGTGGGGGGGCAATGAAGAACGGTCAAGAAAGCTATTTCTTTGCATGATCCATTAGGAGGGAGAAGGGACCACTAAAATGACTTTAATTAAACCCCTGTGGTGACAGTGTTCTGAGTCACCAACTTGAGGCTCAAGAACAATTTTATCAGAAAGCAGAACAATAGTCACCTTTGCAGTGCTATTACCCACTCAGTGCCAAACTGCGGCAATTATGATTTCTACGCAATTTCCTTCACTGTTAGCCTGTTCCTAACAGAGATAGTTCTGACCAGCGTGAAGCCACAACCCTTGTACGTGGGAGAAGTGAAGGTTACTGGGAGAAATGAAATGGCAAAGTAAAAGGAATGAAAACAAACTACAGCCATGTTCAGGCTCAAGTCAAAACGGCCCTGTTTTAAAAGAACCAATCCATTTATTCCCACATGCTGCAGGAGATATTTCCTCCTCTCCCCCCTTAAGCTTATACAGTAGAGAGAACATTTCTTATAAGGCATGGCAGCCTGCAACTCAAATAAATTTTATTTTCATTTTAAAAATAAAAATAAAAGACAAACTTAATCTCCCACTTTTAAAACTAGACACAAAAAAATAGATTGGGGGAGGGGACTTTTTTGACTACTAGGTGGTGCAAGACCACTTTTTCATGTTTTCAAAACTTTTGGTGTTGCTGTTAAACATATTTTTCAGCTCACAAAAATCAGCTGAAATAACCTTTACAGTACATGCCTAGCAGGAATGTTGGCCAGTCTTTGGGTCCGAGTCTCAAGGCTGAGCCTGAGACTTTGCGAACAAGTCCCAAGCCAAAAGTCTGAGTTCCTATTAAAAACAAAATTCAAAACTAGACTAGGTGATGCCTTTAAGCTACTGGTAAAATAACAAAAAGGTTGATAATATTTTGAGAGCAACACCCTCTTCCTCAGAGCTGTACCAAATAGTTCAAGCATGGCAAGAGATGGAAAACAAGATATTCTCCCAAGAAACAAGGGAGGTGTGGGTGGGTTCCAAGCTATGAATTGAGTACAAGTCAAGGTGGGGGGGCAGGGTTAGTTCTCCAAGTTGAGTGGTTGGTGCCAATTGAGGGCCTTTTCACACGACCCCTAAGATCCGCTGGCCACTTAAATGCGGACCAGGGATCTTGGGGGTTCATTGCTCTTTCTGCGTCCCCACCCCTCCGCACTTCCTTGCTCCTGTCTGCGTGAGGGGAGGGAGAAAAAAAGAGAGGAAAAAATGCAGGCTCACCTCCGAAGCGGCCCGGAGCCCCGGGGTCGTCCTGATTCCTTCTCTTCTGGTTTTTTTTTTTTTTGCCTCCCACCCCTTCTCTTAAAGGGGCGGGAGGCAAAAAAAACCAACAGAAGCCAGGAGAGCCCCGCACTCACCAGATTAAATCCGGACCTGGGGATTTTCACCCTCCTAGAGCAGGTACAAGAAAAGTGCACTGGGATGCGCTTAGGTGGGCGTGGTCACACTTAATTTCCTGCAAACTCCGGAGCTGGTAGGGAAACAATTGTAAGCTCAGGAGCTGGCAGCCATTTGCTGCGGAGTTTAGGGGTCGTGTACAAATACCCTAAGTCCTACTTGACAGCAAGTCCTGTGACTCGAGTTCCCATCTCTGTCACCTGCTATATTTTTTTCTATGGAAAAGCATGCACATTAGAGTCCTGCAGAAGCAGTCCTTGGCAAATCTTTTTTTAATGTGCCTTATAAGGTCACCAAAGGTGGTGGTAAGTTGAAAATTACTTATAGTGTCCTGAGTAGGGTTTTCAGATAAAGTAAGCTATTGGAGAATTTGTTTAAACTCTGTCATCCCAGAGTTAAAAAAAAATCACCTCATATTCCAGTGAGTTTCCATGGCTTTGTACGGATCTGAAGCCAGGTTTCCCGATTCCTAGTCACTCATGCCATCACAATGAGAATCTCCTTTGATTCCTAGTTATAGTTCATTGGAAATGTAGTGCGTGGGTATGGCTGTTTTCATTTTGTCAGAATAGTGAATAGTGCTCTGGATATTAGTCCACACTTTAAAAGTGCTACTCAAGGCGATAAACCAATTTCAAAGAACAGAGATCAGCACGTTTAATAGCTTCACTAAATTTTGAACAAAAAAACATGGAACATATTTATTTGCTCCCACAAAACTGGACTCACTAGCCTCTCTTTGGATTTGCTCATAAATTTGGAAGGTTACAGGTTCGTTCGTTCATTCGTTCGTTCATTCATTCATTCATTCATTCATTCATTCATTCATTCATTCATTCATTCATTCATTCATTCATTTGGTTTAAATACTCTTTTCTCTCAAAATTGGGATCCATGAAAGATCACAACAAAATTATCTTCTGAAAAATCAGCTCAATGCTTTGTACCAGTCTTATCGAAAGAACCAAATGAAC
>JAPFRF010000003.1:127097565-127116982 GCA_029282475.1 Phrynocephalus forsythii | reverse complement strand
AATTCTGGACTAATTTTTTCCACATTTCGGGTCGGCGCCGGGGCACCAATCAGGGAATGCCGCGGAATTCGGATGCATTTTTTCGACATTCCCGGGTCTGTCCCGGGCGCCCGATCAGGGTGCGCCGCGCAATTCCGGATGCATTTTTTCTGACATTCCTGGGTCGGCGCCGGGGCTCCGATCCGGGAATGCTGCGAAATCGGACGCATTTTTTATTGACATTCCCGGGTGGGCGCCGAGGTGCCGATCGGGGAATGCCGGAAATTCGGACGCATTATTTTACGACATGATCATGGGGCTCCGCACAATTCCGGATGCATTTTTTTCTGACATTCCCGGGTCGGCGCCGGGCCGCTCGATCCGGGAATGCTGCGGGAATTCGGACACATTTTTATCTACATTCCCGGTTGGGCGCTGAGGCTCCGATCAGGGAATTCCGCTGGAATTCGGATGCATTTTTTCCGACATTCCCGCGTCAGCGCCGGGCTCCGATCCGGGAATGCCGCGGAATTCGGATGCATTTTTCGACATTCCGGGTCGGCGGCGGGCTCGATCCGATAATGCCGCAGAATTCGGATGCATTTTTTTCGACATTTTCGGGTCGGTCTCCTGTCGCGCAAAACCGGGAATTTTTTCGACATTCGCTCCGATCTTAGAATTCGGATGCATTTTTTCGAGATTCCCGGGTCGGCGCCGGGGCTCCGATCCGGGAATGCCGCGGAATTCCGGATGCAATTTTTCCCCAAAATTCCCAGGTCGGTGCCGGGGCTCCGATCCAGGAATGCCACGGAATTCCAGATGCATTTTTTTCGATATTCCCAGGTCGGCTCTGGGGCTCCGATCCAGGAACGCCTCGCAATTCCGGACGCATTTTTTCAACATTCCCAGGTCGGCTCCGGGGCTCTGATCCGGGAATGCTGCGGAATTCCTGATGCATTTTTCCCGACATTCCCGGGTCGGCGCCGGGGCTCTGGTCCGGGAACGCCTCGCAATTCCGGATGCATTTTTTTCGACATTCCCAGGTCGGTGCCAGGCGCCGATCAGGGAACGCCGCGCAATTCCGGATGCATTTTTTTTCCTGACATTCCCGGGTCGGCGCCGGGCCACCGATCCGGGAATGCTGCGGAAATCCGGACACATTTTTTATCGACATTCCCGGGTGGGCGCCGAGGTGCCGATACGGGAACGCAGCGGAATTCCGGACGCATTATTTTCGACATTCCCGGGTCAGCGCCGGGGCTCCGATCCGGGAATGCCGCGCAATTCCAGATGTATTTTTTTCGATATTCCCAGGTCGGCTCTGGGGCTCCGATCCGGGAATGCTGCGAAATTCCGGATGCAATTTTTTCCCAAAATTCCCGGGTCGGTGCCTGGGCTCCGATCCGGGAATGCCACGGAATTCCAGATGCATTTTTTTCGATATTCCCGGGTCGGCTCTGGGGCTCCGATCCGGGAATGCTGCGGAATTCCGGACGCATTTTTTCTGATATTCCCGGGTCGGCGCCGGGGCGCCGATCCTCGAATGCCTCGGAATTCCGGATGCATTTTTTCGACATTCCCAGGTCGGCGCCCAGGCTCTGATCCGGGAACGCCTCGCAGTTCCGGACACATTTTTTTCAACATTCCCAGGTCGGCGCCGGGGCTCCGATCCGGGAATGCTGCGGAATTCCGGATGCAATTTTTCCCCGAAATTCCCGGGTCGGCGCCGGGGCTCCGATCAGGGAATCCTGCGGAATTCCGGATGCATTTTTTTCTGACATTCCCGGGTCGGCGCCGGGCCGCCGATCTGGGAATGCTGCGGAAATCCGGACGCATTTTTTATCGACATTCCCGGGTGGGCGCCGAGGTGCCGATACGGGAACGCAGCGGAATTCCGGACGCATTATTTTCGACATTCCCGGGTCGGCGCCGGGGCTCCGATCCAGGAATGCCGCGGAATTCCGGATGCAATTTTTCCCGAAATTCCCGAGTCGGCGCCGGGGCTCCAATACGGGAACGCAGAGGAATTCTGGACTAATTTTTTCCACATTTCCGGGTCGGCGCCGGGGCACCAATCAGGGAATGCCGCGGAATTCCGGATGCATTTTTTTCGACATTCCCGGGTCTGTCCCGGGGCGCCGATCAGGGTACGCCGCGCAATTCCGGATGCATTTTTTTTCTGACATTCCCGGGTCGGCGCCGGGCCGCCGATCCGGGAATGCTGCGGAAATCCGGACGCATTTTTTATTGACATTCCCGGGTGGGCGCCGAGGTGCCGATACGGGAACGCAGCGGAATTCCGGACGCATTATTTTCGACATGATCATGGAACGCCGCACAATTCCGGATGCATTTTTTTTCTGACATTCCCGGGTCGGCGCCGGGCCGCCGATCCGGGAATGCTGCGGAAATTCGGACACATTTTTATCTACATTCCCGGTTGGGCGCTGAGGCGCCGATACGGGAATTCCGCGGAATTCCGGATGCATTTTTTTCGACATTCCCGCGTCGGCGCCGGGGCTCCGATCCGGGAATGCCGCGGAATTCCGGATGCATTTTTTTCGACATTCCCGGGTCGGGCGCCGGGCTCCGATCCGATAATGCCGCAGAATTCCGGATGCATTTTTTTCGACATTTCCGGGTCGTCTCCTGTGCGCCAAACCGGGAACGCCGTAGAATTCCGGATGCATTTTTTTCGACATTCCCGGGTCGGCGCCGGGGCTCCGATCCGGGAATGCCGCGGAATTCCGGATGCAATTTTTCCCCAAAATTCCCAGGTCGGTGCCGGGGCTCCGATCCAGGAATGCCACGGAATTCCAGATGCATTTTTTTCGATATTCCCAGGTCGGCTCTGGGGCTCCGATCCAGGAACGCCTCGCAATTCCGGACGAATTTTTTTCAACATTCCCAGGTCGGCGTCAGGGTCCGATCCGGGAATGCCGCAGAATTCCGGATGCAATTTTTTTCTGACATTCCCGGGTCGGCGCCGGGCCGCCGATCCGGGAATGCTGCGGAAATTCGGAAACATTTTTTATCTACATTCCCGGTTGGGCGCCGAGGCTCTGATACGAGAATTCCGCGGAATACCGGATGCATTTTTTTCGACATTCCCGCATCGGCGCCGGGGCTCCGATCCGGGAATGCCGCGGAATTCCGGATGCATTTTTTTCGACATTCCCGGGTCGGCGCCAGGGCTCTGATCCAATAATGCCGCAGAATTCCGGATGCATTTTTTTCGACATTCCCGGGTCGTCTCCTGTGCGCCAAACTGGGAACGCCGTAGAATTCCGGATGCATTTTTTTCGACATTCCCGGGTCGGCGCCGGGGCTCCGATCCGGGAATGCCGCGGAATTCCGGATGCAATTTTTCCCCAAAAGTCCCGGGTCTGTGCCGGGGCTCCGATCCAGGAATGCCACGGAATTCCAGATGCATTTTTTTCGATATTCCCAGGTCGGCTCTGGGGCTCCGATCCGGGAATGCTGCGGAATTCCGGACACATTTTTTCTGACATTCCCGGGTCGGCGCCGGGGCGCCGATCCTAGAATGCCCCGGAATTCTGGATGCATTTTTTTCGACATTCCCAGGTCGGCGCCGGGGCTCTGATCCGGGAACGCCTCGCAATTCCGGACGCATTTTTTTCAACATTCCCAGGTCGGCGTCAGGGTCCGATCCGGGAATGCCGCAGAATTCCGGATGCAATTTTTTCCCGAAATTCCCGAGTCGGCACCGGGGCTCCAATACGGGAACACAGAGGAATTCAGGACTAATTTTTTTTGATATTTCTGGGTCGGCGCCGGGGCACCGATCAGGGAATGCCGCGGAATTCCGGATGCATTTTTTTCGACATTCCCTGGTCGGTGCCGGGGCGCCGATCAGGGAACGCCGCGCAATTCCGGATGCATTTTTTTCTGACATTCCCGGGTTGGCGCCGGGCCGCCGATCCGGGAATGCTGTGGAAATCCGGATGCATTTTTTATCGACATTCCCGGGTGGGCGCCGAGGTGCCGATACGGGAATGCAGCGGAATTCCGGACGCATTATTTTCGACATTCCCCGGTCGGCGCCGGGGCTCCGATCCGGGAATGCCGCGCAATTCCAGATGCATTTATTTCGATATTCCCGGGTCGGCTCTGGGGCTCCGATCCGGGAATTCTGCGGAATTCCGGATGCAATTTTTTCCCAAAATTCCCGGGTCGGTGCCAGGGCTCCGATCCGGGAATGCCACGGAATTCCAGATGCATTTTTTTCGATATTCCCGGGTCGGCTCTGGGGATCCGATCCGGGAATGCTGCGGAATTCCGGATGCATTTTTTCTGACATTCCCGGGTCGGCGCAGGGCGCCGATCCTCGAATGCCTCGGAATTCCGGATGCAATTTTTTCGACATTCCCAGGTCGGCGCCGGGGCTCTGATCCGGGAACGCCTCGCAGTTCCGGACACATTTTTTTCAACATTCCCAGGTCGGCGCCGGGGCGCCGATTCGGGAACGCAGAGGAATTCCGGACGCATTTTTTTCGACATTCCCAGGTCGGCGCTGGGGCTCCGATCCGGGAATGCTGCGGATTTCCAGATGCATTTTTTTTCGATATTCGTGGGTCGGCGCTGGGGCTCCGATCCGGGAATGCTGCAGAATTCCGGACTAATTTTTTCCGACATTCCCGGGTCGGCGCCGGGGCTCTGATCCCGGAACGCCTCGCAAATCCGGATGCATTTTTTTCGACATTCCCAGGTCGGCGCCGGGGCGCCGATCCGGGAACGCTGCGGAAATCCGGACGCATTTTTTATCGACATTCCCAGGTGGGCGCCGGGGCGCCGATTCGGGAACGCAGCGGAATTCCGGACGCATTTTTTTCGACATTCCCGGGTCGGCGCCGGGGCTCTGATCCGGGAATGCCGTGGAATTCCGGATGCATTTTTTCGACATTCCCGGGTCGGCGCCTGTGCGCCAAACCGGGAACGCCGTGGAATTCCGGACGCAATTTTTTTCGACATTACCAGGTCGGCGCCAGTGCGCCGATCCGGGAATGCCGCGGAATTCCGGATGCAATTTTTTCCCAAAATTCCCGGGTCGGCTCCGGGGCTCTGATCCGGGAATGCCGCGGAATTCCAGATGCATTTTTTTCGATATTACCGGGTCGGCGCTGGGGCTCCGATCTGGAAATGCTGCGGAATTCCGGACTAATTTTTTCCGACATTCCCGGGTCGGCGCCGGGGCTCTGATCCCGGAACGCCTCGCAAATCCGGATGCATTTTTTTCGACATTCCCAGGTCGGCGCCGGGGCGCCGATCCGGGAACGCTGCGGAAATCCGGACGCATTTTTTATCGACATTCCCAGGTGGGCGCCGGGGCGCCGATTCGGGAACGCAGCGGAATTCCGGACGCATTTTTTTCGACATTCCCGGGTCGGCGCCGGGGCTCTGATCCGGGAATGCCGTGGAATTCCGGATGCATTTTTTCGACGTTCCCGGGTCGGCGCCTGTGCGCCAAACCGGGAACGCCGTGGAATTCCGGACGCAATTTTTTTCGACATTACCAGGTCGGCGCCAGTGCGCCGATCCGGGAATGCCGCGGAATTCCGGATGCAATTTTTTCCCAAAATTCCCGGGTCGGCTCCGGGGCTCTGATCCGGGAATGCCGCGGAATTCCAGATGCATTTTTTTCGATATTACCGGGTCGGCGCTGGGGCTCCGATCTGGAAATGCTGCGGAATTCCGGACGCATTTTTTCCGACGTTCCCGGGTCGGCGCCGGGGCGCCGATCCTGGAATGCCGTGGAATTCTGGATGCATTTTTTCCGACATTCCAGGGTCGGCGCCGGGACTCTGATCCGGGAACGCCTCGCAATTCCGGACGCATTTTTTTGACATTCCGGGTCGGCGCCGGGGCTCCGATCTTGGAATATCGCGGAATTCTGGATGCATTTTTTTGAGATTCCCGGGTCGGCGCCGGGGCGTCGACCCGGGAACGCCGTGGAATTCTGGACGCATTTTTTTCGACATACCCGGGTTGGCGCCGGCGTGCCGAACCTGGAACGCCGTGGAATTCCGGATGCAATTTTTTTTCGACATTCCCGGGTCGGCGCCGGGGCTCCGATCCGGGAACGCCGCGCAATTCCGGACGCATTTTTTTTGACATTCCCGGGTCGGCGCCGGGGCGCCGATCCATTAAAGCTGCGCAATTCCGGACACATTTTTTTCGACATTCCCGGGTCGGTGCTCCGGCGCCGATCCGGGAACGCGACGGAATTCCAGGTGCATTTTTTTCAACATTCCTGGTTCGGCGCCGGGTCGCTGATCCGGGAACGCCGCGGAATTCCGGATGCAATTTTTTCCCAAAATTCCCGGGACGGCGCCGGGGCGCCGATCCTGGAATGCCGTGGAATTCTGGATGCATTTTTTTCGACATTCCCGGGTTGGCGCCGGGACTCTGATCCGGGAACGCCTCGCAATTCCGGACGCATTTTTTTGACATTCCCGGGTCGGCGCCGGGGTTCCGATCTTGGAATATCGCGGAATTCTGGATGCATTTTTTCGAGATTCCCGGGTCGGCGCCGGGGCGTCGACCCGGGAACGCTGTGGAATTCTGGACGCATTTTTTTCGACATTCCCGGGTCGGCGCCGGCGTGCCGAACCTGGAACTCCGTGGAATTGCGACTGCAATTTTTTTTTGACATTCCCGGGTCGGCGCCGGGGCTCCGATCCGGGAACGCCGCGCAATTCCGGACCCATTTTTTTTGACATTCCCGGGTCGGCGCCGGGGCTCCGATCCGGGAACGCCGCGCAATTCCGGACCCATTTTTTTTTACATTCCCGGGTCGGTGCTAGGGCGCCGATCCAGGAACACAGCAGAATTCGGATGCATTTTTTCGACATTCCCGAGTCGGCACCGGGGCTCCGATCCAGGAATGCCGCGCAATTCCGGACAAATTTTTGCGACATTCCCGGGTCGTCGCCTGGGCGCCCATCCGGGATTGCCACGGAATTCCGGACTCGTTTTTTTCAACATTCCCGGGTCGTCGCCGAGGCGCCGATCCATTAATGCTGCGCAATTCCGGACACATTTTTTTCGACATTCCCGGGTCGGTGCTCCGGCGCCGATCCGGGAACGCGACGGAATTCCAGGTGCATTTTTTTCGACATTCCCGGGTCGGCGCCGGGACTCTGATCCGGGAACGCCTCACAATTCCGGACGCATTTTTTTGACATTCCCGGGTCTGCGCCGGGGCTCCGATCTTGGAATATCGCGGAATTCTGGATGCATTTTTTCGAGATTCCCGGGTCGGCGCCGGGGCGTCGACCCGGGAACGCTGTGGAATTCTGGACGCATTTTTTTCGACATTCCCGGGTTGGCGCCGGCGTGCCGAACCTGGAACGCCGTGGAATTCCGAATGCAATTTTTTTTCGACATTCCCGGGTCGGCGCCGGGGCTCCGATCCGGGAACGCCGCGCAATTCCGGACCCATTTTTTTTGACATTCCCGGGTCGGCGCCAGGGCGCCGATCCAGGAACACAGCAGAATTCCGGATGCATTTTTTCGACATTCCCGGGTCGGCGCCGGGGCTCCAATCCAGGAATGCCGCGCAATTCCGGACAAATTTTTTCGACATTCCCGGGTCGTCGCCTGGGCGCCGATCCGGGATTGCCACGGAATTCCGGACTCGTTTTTTTCAACATTCCCGGGTCGTCGCCGAGGCCCCGATCCATTAATGCTGCGCAATTCCGGACACATTTTTTTCTACATTCCCGGGTCGGTGCTCCGGCGCCGATCCGGGAACGCGACGGAATTCCAGGTGCATTTTTTTCAACATTCCTGGTTCGGCGCCGGGTCGCCGATCCGGGAACGCCGCGGAATTCCGGATGCAATTTTTTCCCAAAATTCCCAGGACGGCGCCGGGGCGCCGATCCTGGAATGCCGTGGAATTCTGGATGCATTTTTTTCGACATTCCCGGGTCGGCGCCGGGACTCTGATCCGGGAACGCCTCGCAATTCCGGACGCATTTTTTTGACATTCCCGGGTCGGCGCCGGGGCTCCGATCTTGGAATATCGCGGAATTCTTGATGCATTTTTTCGAGATTCCCGGGTCGGCGCCGGGGCGTCGACCCGGGAACGCTGTGGAATTCTGGACGCGTTTTTTTCGACATTCCCGGGTCAGAGCCGGCGTGCCGAACCTGGAACGCCGTGGAATTCAGGATGCATTTTTTCGACATTCCCGGGTCGGCACCGGGGCTCCGATCCATTAATGCTGCGCAATTCCGGACACATTTTTTTCGACATTCCCGGGTCGGTGCTCCGGCGCCGATCCGGGAACGCGACGGAATTCCAGGTGCATTTTTTTCAACATTCCTGGTTCGGCGCCGGGTCGCCGATCCGGGAACGCCGCGGAATTCCGGAATCATTTTTTTTAAAACATTCCCGGGTCGGCGCCGGGGCGCCAATCTGGGAATGCCTCGGAATTCCGGACGCATTTTTTTCGACATTCCCAGGTCAGCGCCGGGGCGCCGATCCGGGAACGCCGCGGAATTCCGGAAGCATTTTTTTCAACATTCCTGGGTCGGCGCCGGGGCGCCAATCTGGGAATGCCTCGGAATTCCGGATGCATTTTTTTCGATATTCCCAGGTCAGCGCCGGGGCGCCAATCCGGGAATGCCGTGGAATTCCGAATGCATTTTTTTCGAAATTCCCTGCTTGGCGCCGGGATGCTGATCTGGGAATGCCGCCCAATTCTGGATGTATTTTTTTCGACATTCCCAGGTCGGCGCCGGGGTGCCGATCCGGGAATGCCGCGCAATTCCGGACGCATTTTTTCGACATTCCGAGATCGGCGCCGGGGCTCTGATCTGAGATTGCCGTGCAATTCCGGACTCATTTTTTTCGACATTCCCAGTGCGCCGACGGGGCGCCGATCCGGGAATGCTGCGCAGTTCCGGATGCATTTTTTTTACATTCCCGGGTCGGTGCTGGGGCTCCGATCCGGGAATGCTGCGGAATTCTGGACACATTTTTTTGACATTCCCGGGTCGACGCAGGGGCGCCGAACCTGGAACGCCGTGGAATTCCGGATGCAATTATTTTCGACATTCCCGGGTCGGCGCCGGGGCTCCGATCCGGGAACGCCGCGCAATTCCGGATGCATTTTTTTTTACATTCTTGAGTCAGCGCCGGGGCTCCGATCCAGGAATGCCGCGCAATTCCGGACACATTTTTTCGACGTTCCCAGTTCGGCGCCCGGGCGCCGATCCGGGAACGCCACGGAATTCCAGACGCATTTTTTCCGGCATTCCCGAGTCGGCCCCGGTGCGCTGAACCGGGAACGGCGTGGAATTCTGGACGCATTTTTTCGACATTCCCGGGTTGGTGCTGGGGTGCCGAACCTGGAACGCCGTGGAATTCCGGACGCAATTTTTTTTCGACATTCCCGGGTCGGCGCCGGGGCGCCGATCCGGGAACACAGCGGAATTCCGGACACATTTTTTCGACATTCCCGGGTCAGCGTAGGGGTTCCAATCTTGGAATGGCGCGGAATTCTAGAAGCATTTTTTCGCGATTCCTGGGTCGGCGCCGGTGCGCCGATCCAGGAATGCCGCTCAATTCCGGATGCAATTTTTCTCCGAAATTCCCGGGTTGGCACCGGGACTCCGATCCGGGAATGCCGCCCAATTCTGGATGTATTTTTTTTGACATTCCCGGGTCGGCGCCAGGGCGCCGATCCAGGAACACAGCAGAATTCCGGATGCATTTTTTCGACATTCCCGGGTCGGCACCGGGGCTCCAATCCAGGAATGCCGCGAAATTCCGGACAAATTTTTTCGACATTCCCGGGTCGTCGCCTGGGCGCCGATCCGGGATTGCCACGGAATTCCGGACTCGTTTTTTTCAACATTCCCGGGTCGTCGCCGAGGCCCCGATCCATTAATGCTGCGCAATTCCGGACACATTTTTTTCGACATTCCCGGGTCGGTGCTCCGGCGCCGATCCGGGAACGCGACGGAATTCCAGGTGCATTTTTTTCAACATTCCTGGTTCGGCGCCGGGTCGCCGATCTGGGAACGCCGCGGAATTCCGGATGCAATTTTTTCCCCAAATTCCCGGGACGGCGCCGGGGCGCCGATCCTGGAATGCCGTGGAATTCTGGATGCATTTTTTTCGACATTCCCGGGTCGGCGCCGGGACTCTGATCCAGGAACGCCTCGCAATTCCGGATGCATTTTTTTGACATTCCCGGGTCGGCGCCGGGGCTCCGATCTTGGAATATCGCGGAATTCTGGATGCATTTTTTCGAGATTCCCGGGTCGGGGCCGGGGCGTCGACCCGGGAACGCTGTGGAATTCTGGACGCGTTTTTTTCGACATTCCCGGGTCGGCGCCGGCGTGCCGAACCTGGAACGCCGTGGAATTCCGGATGCAATTTTTTTTCGACATTCCCGGGTCGGCGCCGGGGCTCCGATCTGGGAACGCCGCGCAATTCCGGACCCATTTTTTTTGACATTCCCGGGTCGGCGCCAGGGCGCCGATCCCGGAACACAGCAGATTTCCGGATGCATTTTTCGACATTCCCGGGTCGGCACCGGGGCTCCGATCCAGGAATGCCGCGCAATTCCGGACAAATTTTTTCGACATTCCCGGGTCGTCGCCTGGGCGCCGATCCGGGATTGCCACGAAATTCCGGACTCGTTTTTTTCAACATTCCCAGGTCGTCGCCGAGGCGCCGATCCATTAATGCTGCGCAATTCCGGACACATTTTTTTCGACATTCCCGGGTCGGTGCTCCGGCGCCGATCCGGGAACGCGACGGAATTCCAGGTGCATTTTTTTCAACATTCCTGGTTCGGCGCCGGGTCGCCGATCCGGGAACGCCGCGGAATTCCGGAATCATTTTTTTTAAAACATTCCCGGGTCGGCGCCGGGGCGCCAATCTGGGAATGCCTCGGAATTCCGGACGCATTTTTTTCGACATTCCCAGTTCGGCGCCGGGGCGCCGATCCGGGAATGCCGTGGAATTCCGAATGCATTTTTTTCGACATTCCCTGCTTGGCGCCGGGATGCTGATCTGGGAATGCCGCCCAATTCTGGATGTATTTTTTTCGACATTCCCGGGTCGGCGCCGGGGTGCCGATCCGGGAATGCCGCGCAATTCCGGGCGCATTTTTTCGACATTCCGAGGTCGGCGCCGGGGCTCCGATCTGAGATTGCCGTGCAATTCCGGACTCATTTTTTTTCCGACATTCCCAGTGCGCCGACGGGGCGCCGATCCGGGAATGCTGCGCAGTTCCGGATGCATTTTTTTTGACATTCCCGGGTCGGTGCTGGGGCTCCGATCCGGGAATGCTGCGGAATTCTGGACACATTTTTTTGACATTCCCGGGTCGACGCAGGGGCGCCGAACCTGGAACGCCGTGGAATTCCGGATGCAATTTTTTTCGACATTCCCGGGTCGGCGCCGGGGCTCCGATCCGGGAACGCCGCGCAATTCCGGATGCATTTTTTTTGACATTCCCGGGTCAGCGCCGGGGCTCCGATCCAGGAATGCCGCGCAATTCCGGACACATTTTTTCGACGTTCCCAGTTCGGCGCCCGGGCGCCGATCCGGGAACGCCACGGAATTCCAGACGCATTTTTTCCGGCATTCCCGAGTCGGCCCCGGTGCGCCGAACCGGGAACGGCGTGGAATTCTGGACGCATTTTTTCGACATTCCCGGGTTGGTGCCGGGGTGCCGAACCTGGAACGCCGTGGAATTCCGGACGCAATTTTTTTTCGACATTCCCGGGTCGGCGCCGGGGCTCCGATTGGGGAACGCCGCGCAATTCCGGACGCATTTTTTTCGACATTCCCAGGTCGGCGCCGGGGCGCCGATCCGGGAACACAGCGGAATTCCGGACACATTTTTTCGACATTCCCGGGTCAGCGTAGGGATTCCAATCTTGGAATGGCGCGGAATTCTAGAAGCATTTTTTCGCGATTCCCGGGTCGGCGCCGGTGCGCCGATCCAGGAATGCCGCTCAATTCCGGATGCAATTTTTCTCCGAAATTCCCGGGTTGGCGCCGGGACTCCGATCCGGGAATGCCGCCCAATTCTGGATGTATTTTTTTTTTGACATTCCCGGGTCGGCGTCGGGGTGCCGATCCGGGAATGCCGCGCAATTCCGGGCGCATTTTTTTCGACAATCCGAGTTCGGCGCCGGGGCTCCGATCCGGGATTGCCGTGCAATTCCGGACTCATTTTTTTTTCGACATTCCCGGGGCGCCGACGGGGCGCCGATCCGGGAATGCTGCGCAGTTCCGGACGCATTTTTTTACATTCCCGGGTCGGTGCTGGGGCTCCGATCCGGGAATGCTGCGGAATTCTGGACACATTTTTTTTTTACATTCCCGGGTCGACACCGGGGCGCCGAACCTGGAACACAGCGGAATTCCGGACACATTTTTTCGACATTCCCGGGTCAGCGTAGGGATTCCAATCTTGGAATGGCGCGGAATTCTAGAAGCATTTTTTCGACATTCCCGGTCGGCGCGCGCCGCCAGGAGATAATGCGCATCAGGAATGCCGCTCAATTCCGGATGCAATTTTTTCTCGACATTCCCGGGTTGGCGCCGGGACTCCGATCCGGGAATGCCGCCCAATTCTGGATGTATTTTTCCCGACATTCCCGGGTCGGGCGGGGGTGCCGATCCGGGAATGCCGCGCAATTCGGCGCATTTTTTCGACAATCCGAGTTCGGCGCCGGGGCTCCGATCCGGGATTGCCGTGCAATTCGGACTCATTTTTTTCGACATTCCCGGGCGCCGACGGGCGCCGATCCGGAATGCTGCGCAATTCGGATGCATTTTTTTGACATTCCCGGGTCGGTGCTGGGGCTCCGATCCGGGAATGCTGCGAATTCTGGACACATTTTTTTCGACATTCCCGGGCGCGACACCGGGCGGCGCCGTGGAATTCCGGATGCAATTTTTTCGACATTCCGGGTCGGCACCGGGGCTCCAGAACGCCGCGCAATTCGGATGCATTTTTTCGACATTCCCGGTCGGCGCCGGGGCTCCGATCCGGGAACTCCGTGGAATTCAGGATGCATTTTTTTGACATTCCCGGGTTGGCGCCGGGGCTCCAATCCTGGGAATGCTGAATGCGGAATTCCAGATGCATTTTTTTACATTCCCAGTTCAGTGGCGCCAATCCGGGGCGCCGATCCGGGAACGCCGATATTCCCGGAATTCCGGATGCGATCCGGGAATTTTTTCCGACATTCGACATTCGGGGTTGGCGCCGGGATGCCGATCCGGGAATTCGCTGGAATTCCGGATGCATTTTTTTTCGACATTCCCGGGTTCGGCGCCGGGGTGCCGATCCGGGAACGCCGGGTGGGGGAATTCCGGACACGGAATTACAGGCGCATTTTTCCCGACATTCCCAGGTCGGCGCCGGGGCTCTGCTCCGATCCCGGGACATTCCCAGGTGGGCGCCGGTGCCAATCCGGCCACGGAATTACATGCACATTTTTTCCCGACATTCCCAGGTCGGGAATGCCGGGGCGCTGATCCGGGAATGCCAGCGGAATTCGGACACATTTTTTCGACATTCCCGGGTCGGCGCCGGGGATTCCAATCTTGGAATGCCGCGGAATTCGGATGCATTTTTTTCGACATTCCGGGTCGGGTCGGCGGGAATGGGGCGCCGATGCCGGGAATGCCGCTCGGGAATTCCGGATGCAATTTTTCACTTTTTTCGAAATTCCGGGTCGGCGCCGGGCTCCGATCCGGGAATGCCGCGGAATTCGGATGCATTTTTTTCGACATTCCCGGGTCGGCGCGGGGTGCCGATCCGGGAATGCCGCGGAATTCGCGGATGCATTTTTTTCGACATTCCGACATTCGGCGCGGGGCTCCGATCCGGGATTGCCGTGCAATTCGGACTCATTTTTTTCGACATTCCCGGTCGGCGGCGGGGCACCGATCCGGGAATGCTGCGTGAATTCGGATGCATTTTTTTTCGACATTCCCGGGTCGGTGCTGGGGCTCCGATCCTGGAATGCCCGTGGAATTCCGGACACATTTTTTTCGACATTCCTGGTCAGCGCCGGGTGCCGATCCTGGAATGCCGCGGAATTCCGGATGCATTTTTTTCGACATTTCCCGGCTCCGATCCAGCATGGAATTCGGATGCATTTTTTTTCCAACATTGGAATGGCAGGTCACCGGCTCAAATCCGGGAATGCCCTCCGGACGCATTTTTTCGAATTCGATCCGGGAAGGCCGCGGCGGATGCATTTTTTTTCGACATTCCTGGGTGGCGCCGGGCGGTGATCCGGGAATGCCCGCATCCGGATGCAGACAATGCCGGGTGCGATCCGGGGAATTCGGATGCAAATTTTTTTTCGACATTCCCGGGTGCTCCGGCGCTGGGACTCCGATCCGGGAATGCCATGGCGCCCGAATTCTGGATGTATTTTTTTCGACATTCCCGGGTCGGCGTCGGGCTCCGATCCGGGAATGCCCGTGGAATTCTGGAATTCCGGATGCATTTTTTCCTGACATTCCCGGTTCCAGCGCGGGGCTCCGATCCGGGAATGCTGCGGAATTCGGACTCATTTTTTTCGACATTCCCGGGTGGGCGCCGGCTCCGATCCGGGAATGCGCGGAATTCCGGATGCATTTTTTCGACATTCCCGGGTCGGGCGCTGGGGCTCCGATCCGGGAATGCTGCGGAATTCCGGATGCATTTTTTCGACATTCCCGGGTGGGCGCCAGGGCGCCGATCCGGGAATGCCGCGGAATTCGGATGCATGTATTTTTTTTTCCGACATTCCCGGGTCGGGCGCCGGGGCTCCGATCTTGGGAATGCCGCGGAATTCGGATGCATTTTTTTCGACATTCCGGAGTTCGGCGCAGGGTGTGCCGATCCGGGAACTCCGTGGAATTCCGGATGCAATTTTTCCCGACATTCCCGGGTTGGCGCTGGGGCTCCGATCCGGGAATGCCTGCGGAATTCCAGATGCATTTTTTTTGACATTCCCGGGTTCATCCGGGAATGCCGTGGGGCGCCGACATTCCCGGGTGGCGCGGGCTCGATCCGGGAATGCTGCCCAATTCCGGAATTCCGGGAATGCATTTTTTTTTTCGACATTCCCGGGTGGGCGCTGGGGCTCCGATCCGGGAATGCCGCGGAATTCCGGATGCATTTTTTTCGACATTCCCTGGTTGGCGCCGGGAATGCCGATCCGGGAATGACATTCCCTGGTCGGCGCGGGGCTTCAACCTGGGGATGCATTTTTTTCGACATTCCCAGGTCGGCGCTGGGGCTCGATCCGGGAATGCCACGGAATTCGGATGCATTTTTTCCGACATTCCCGGGTTGGCGCTGGGGCGCCGATCCGGGAATGCCACGGAATTCAGGATGCATTTTTTCGACATTCCCGGGTCGTGGCGGCGATGATCGGCGGGGGCTCTGATCTGGGAATCCCAGGTCAGCGCTGGGCGGCGATCCTGGAATCTCATTTTTTTTCGACATTCCTGGTCGGCGCGCGGGGTGCCGATCCGGGAATGACATTCCCAGATCGGTGCTCCGGAATTCAGATGCATTTTTTCCCGACATTCCCGGGTCGGCGCGGGGCTCCGATCCTGGAATGCCGTGGAATTCGGACTCATTTTTTTCGACATTCCCGGGTGGCGCAGGGGCGCCGATCGGGAATGGCGCGGAATTCTGGATGCATTTTTCGACATTCCCGGGTCGGCGCCGGGGCTCCGATCCGGGAATGCCGCGGAATTCGGATGCATTTTTTTCGACATTCCCGGGTTGGCGCAGGGCGCCGATCCGGGAATGCTGTGGAATTCGGATGCATTTTTTTCGACATTCCCGGGTTGGCGCCGGGGCGCCGATCCGGGAATGCCGCGGAATTCGGATGCATTTTTTTCGACATTCCCGGGTGGGCGCCGGGGACTCCGATCCGGGAATGCCGCGGAATTCGGATGCATTTTTTTCGACATTCCTGGTCGGGCGCAGGGGTGCCGATCCAGGAATGCTGGAATTCGGATGCATTTTTTTTCGACATTCCCGGGTCGGGCGCCGGGCTCCGATCCTGGAATGCCGCGGAATTCGGATGCATTTTTTTCGACATTCCCGGGTCGGGCGCCGGGGCTCCGATCCGGGAATGCTGTGGAATTCGGATGCATTTTTTTTCGACATTCCCGGGTCGGCGCCGGGGCTCCGATCCCTGGAATTTTTTTCCACGCCGGGCGCCGGGGGAAATTCGGGACTCATTTTTCGACAATCCCGGGTCGGCGCTGGGGCTCCGATCTGGGAATGCTGTGGAATTCTGGATGCATTTTTCCCGACATTCCCGGGTCGGCGCCGGGGCGCCGATCCGGGAATGCCGTGGAATTCCGGATGCATTTTTTCGACATTCCCGGTGGGGCGCGCGGGCTCCGATCCGATCTGGCGCCCGCAGAACCCGTATCGGTGGGAATGCTCGGAATTCGGATGCATTTTTCGACATTCCCAGGGTGGCGCTGGGGCAATCCGATCCGGGAATTCCCGGGTGGCGCCAGGGCGGAATTCGGATGCATTTCGGACGCATTTTTCGACATTCCCGGGTGGGCGCCGGGCGCTGATCCGGGAATGCCGTGGAATTCGGACGCATTTTTTTCGACATTCCCAGGTCGGGCGCAGGGGAGCCGATCCGGGAATGCCCGCGGAATTCCGGACGCATTTTTTTCGACATTCCCGATCTTGGTCGCGGCGCTGGGCATTTTTCGACATTCCCGATCCGGGAATGCCGATCCGGGAATTCCAGATGCATTTTTTCCGAAATCCCGGGTTGGCGCCGGGACTCTGATCCGGGAATGCCGCCCAATTCCAGATGTATTTTTTCGACATTCCCGGGTTGGCGAAGGGTGCCGATCCAGGAATGCCGTGGAATTCGGATGCATTTTTTCGACATTCCCGGTGGGGGGGCTCGATCCAGCAATGCCGATCCTGGAATTTTTTTCCACGTTCCTGCAGAATTCCGGATGCATTTTTTTGACATTCCGGGTCGGGCGCTGGGGCGATCCGAAATCTGTGGAATTGCTGCATTTCGACATTCCCGACATTCCGGACAATCCCGGCAATTTTTTCGACTCATTTTTTCCAGTTCTGGGGCGCCGGGGCGCCGAAATGGGAATGCCGCGGAATTCTCGGACGCATTTTTTCGACATTCCCGGGTGGGGGCTGGGCGCCGATCTGGAAATGCTGTGTAATTCTGGACGCATTTTTCCCGACATTCCCGGGTCGGCGCCGGGCGCCGATCCTGGAATGCCGTGGAATTCGGATGCATTTTTTTCGACATTCCCGGGTCGGGCGCCTGGTCGCCAATCCGGGATTGCTGTGCAATTCCGGACTCATTTTTTTCGACATTCCCGGGTGGGTTCCGGCTGCACCCGATCTGGGGGCCGGATGCATTTTTTCGGAATTCCGAATGGGCGCGGGGCGCTAATCCGGGAATTCGCGGACGGACATTTTTTTCGACATTGGGCCCGGGTCGGGCGCGCTCGGGGCTCCGATCCCGGTGGGCAATGCCAATCCGGGAATTCCGGATGCATTTTTTTCGACATTCCCGGGTCGGGCGCCGGGCTCCAATCCGGGAACAGCGCGGTGTGAATTCCGGATGCATTTTTTCGACATTCCCGGGTCGGGCGCCGGGCGCCGATCTGGGAATGCCGTGGAATTCCGGACGCATTTTTTTGACATTCCCAGGTCGGCGCTGGGCGGTGCCGATCCGGGAATGCCGCGGAATTCGCTGGATGCATGCATTTTTTCGACATTCCCGGTCGGGCGCCGTGGGGATCCGGGAACGCCACGCAATTCCGGATGCATTTTTTTTCGACATTCCCTGGGGTTGGCGCATTCCCAGGTCAGGCGGGGCGCCGATCCGGGAATGCCGTGGAATTCCGGATGCATTTTTTTCGACATTCCTGGGTCGGCGCCCGGGATCCGGGAACATGCACGAATTCCGGATGCATTTTTCCGACATTCCCGGCTTGGCGCGGGGTGCCGATCCGGGAATGCTGCTGACTTCCTGACAATTTTTTTCGACATTCCCAGGACCGGAACGCATTTTTTCCCGACATTCCCGGGTCGATGCCAGGGCGCTGATCCGGGAATGCCACGGGTTTCCGGTCTCATTTTTTTTCTGACATTCCCGGGTCGGTGCCGGGGCGGCGATCCGGGAATGCCGTGGACTTCTGGAAGCATTTTTTTTCGACGTTCCCGGGTCGGTGGTGGGGCGCCGATCCGGTAATGCCGCCGACTTCCAGATGCATTTTTCTTCGACATTCCCGGGTCGGCGCCGGGGCGCTGATCCGGGAATGCAGAAAAATTCCGTATGCATTTTTTTCGACATTCCCGGGTGGGCGCCGCTGCACCGATCTTGAAACGCCGCAGAATTCCGGACGCATTTTTTTGAAATACCCGGGTGGGTGCCGGGGCGCCAATCCGGGAATGCCGCGGAAATCCGGACGCATTTTTTTCGATATTCCCGGGTGGGCGCCGGGGCGCCTATCCGAGAACACAACGGAATCCTGGATGCATTTTATTTGACATTCCCGGGTTAGCTCCGGGGCACCGATCCGGGAATGCAGCGGAATTCGGGATGCATTTTTTCCCGACATTCCCAGGTCGGCGCCGGGGCTCCGATCCGGGAATGCCGCAGAATTCCGGACGCATTTTTTTCGATATTCCCGGGTCGGCGCCGGGTCGCCGTTCGGGGATTGCTGTGCAATTCTGGACTCATTTTTTTCGACATTCCCGGGTGGGCGCCGCTGCACCGATCATGAAACGCCGCAGAATTCCGGATGCATTTTTCGAAATTCCCGGGTGGGCGCCGGGGCGCCAAATCGGGAATGCCACGGAATTCCCGACGCATTTTTTTCGATATTCCCGGATGGGCGCCGGGGTGCCGATCCGGGAATGCCGCGGAATTCCGGACGCATTTTTTTCGACATTCCCGGGTCGGCGCAGGGGTGCCGATCTTGGAATGGCGCAGAATTCTGGATGCATTTTTCGACATACCCGGGTCGGCGCCGGTGTGCCGATCCGGGCATGCCGCGGAATTCCGGATGCAATTTTTTTCCGAAATTCCCGGGTTGGCGCCGGGACTCCGATCCGGGAATGCCGCCCAATTCTGGATGTATTTTTTTCGACATTCCCTGGTCGGCAACGGGGTGCCGATCCAGGAATGCCGCGCCATTCGGGACACATTTTTTTTGACATTCCGAGGTCGGTGCCGGGGCTCCGATCCGGGATTGCTGTACAATTCCGAACTCATTTTTTTTCGACATTCCCGGGGCGCCGACGGGGCGCCGATCCAGGAATGCTGCGCATTTCCGGATGCGTTTTTTTCGACATTCCCGGGTCGGCGCTGGGGCTCCGATCCGGCAATGCCGCGGAATTCCGGACTGATTTTTTTCCAC
>JAPFRF010000003.1:126686386-127069408 GCA_029282475.1 Phrynocephalus forsythii | reverse complement strand
TGCCACCACAGCCCCCAGTTGCACCAGCACAGCCATCCCAGTACAGCACCACAGCCTCCCAGTTCCCCAGCACAGGACCCCCTAGGCACGTCCCCACAGCATCCCCAGTAGCCCCCAGCCAAACCAAGCCAAGCCACAAACCAGCACGCCCTCCGGGCAGGCCCCAACCCACAGCAAGCCCTCCGGTTCAATCGGTATTTAAGTCTCTAGGAAAGCCATACGCTTCAAGTCATAGTGAGCGACCTGCAATGCATTGTGGGTAATTGGCCATGCAAATGGACAACCCTGCTTGGTGCCTTATATGGTCAGCAAGGCCTTTTATGGGCATCTCATAGGGTTGCATAGGACAGAATACAGTGTGCACATTGGACAACCCTGCTTCAGGCTCAGCCTATGAAGGGTCCCCACCCACATCAGCTGGGTGGGTTTGACGATGAGTGACAGGACTTGTTTCTGGCAGTGTGCCAACACCATAGACCATAGACGTACCCTGCTAATATGACTTGATGGACCCTAGACAGGATGTGTTCATGGAGTCTATCGCTCCTAGACAGGATGTGGTCATAGAGTCTGGCATGGAGGTATATCCTAGACAGGATGTGGTCATAGAGTCTGGCATGGAGGTATATCCTAGACAGGATGTGGTCATAGAGTCTGGCATGGAGGTATATCCTAGACAGGATGTGGTCATAGAGTCTGGCATGGAGGTATATCCTAGACAGGATGTGGTCATAGAGTCTGGCATGGAGGTATATCCTAGACAGGATGTGGTCATAGAGTCTGGCATGGAGGTATATCCTAGACAGGATGTGGTCATAGAGTCTGGCATGGAGGTATATCCTAGACAGGATGTGGTCATAGAGTCTGGCATGGAGGTATATCCTAGACAGGATGTGGTCATAGAGTCGGCCAACCACAATCTAACCCTAACAACATATGACACCAACATTTCCCCAACCATAGATATAGAACACAAACCATAAACCCACGTGACCATGAGAAAAAACTGAAAAAAGAGTGACCTCAACCCTAACAAAGCAAAACCCTAGAATAATCAACGTGCAGGGATCAGAACCCTAATGATACCCAACCCTACCTTGTACTGAGACGCGTAACCCTAACCCGAACCCTAACCCGAACCCGAACCCGAACCCGAACCCGAACCCGAACCCGAACCCGAACCCGAACCCGAACCCTAACCCTAACCCTAACCCTAACCCGAACCCTAACCCGAACCCGAACCCGAACCCGAACCCTAACCCGAACCCGAACCCGAACCCGAACTAACCCTAACCCTAACCCTAACCCTAACCCTAACCCTAACCCTAACCCTAACCCTAACCCTAACCCTAACCCTAAACCCTAACCCTAACCCGAACCCTAACCCTAACCCTAACCCTAACCCTAACCCTAACCCTAACCCTAACCCTAACCCTAAACCCTAACTAAACCCTAAACCCGAACCCGAACCCCGAACCCTAACCCTAACCCTAACCCCTAACCCTAACTAACCCTAACCCCTAACCCTAACCCGAACCCTAACCCTAACCCTAACCCTAACCCTAACCCTAACCCTAACCCGAACCCTAACCCTAACCCTAACCCGAACCCTAACCCGAACCCGAACCCGAACCCGAACCCGAACCCTAACCCGAACCCTAACCCGAACCCTAACCCGAACCCTAACCCTAACCCGAACCCGAACCCGAACCCGAAAACCCTAACCCTAACCCTAACCCTAACCCTAACCCTAACCCGAACCCTAACCCGAACCCGAACCCGAACCCGAACCCGAACCCGAACCCTAACCCTAACACCGAACCCGAACCCTAACCCGAACCCGAACCCGAACCCGAACCCGAACCCTAACCCGAACCCGAACCCGAACCCGAACCCGAACCCGAACCCAACCCCAACCCGAACCCCAACCCCAACCCGAAACCCCAACCCCAACCCCAACCCCAACCCCGAACCCGAACCCGAACCCGAACCCGAACCCTAACCCGAACCCGAACCCGAACCCGAACCCGAACCCGAACCCTGAACCCGAACCCGAACCCGAACCCTAACCCGAACCCTGAACCCTAACCCTAAACCCTAAACCCAAACCTGAACCCTAAACCCGGACCCGGACCAGGACCCCGGACCCGATTCCAAACCCTGACTCTGACCCTGACCCTGACCCTGACCCTGATCCCGACCCCAGCCTGAGCCCGAGCCTTGATGACGTTTGGTGGACAGTAGACTTTGGAGCAGACTGTGGGAACTGGGGCGGTGTTGGGGTGGTACTGGGCGCCTGCTTTTGGCTCTTGGATGCCCCCCTATAGATGACTGCCTGGAAGTGCTAGGTGACATCACACTCCTGGAAGAATCTAGTCCAGGGGTGTTCAAACTTCTTGCAAGGAGGGCCAGATCTGGTGAAGTGAAAATGTGTGGGGGCCGACCATTCACCCACATTTGGCCTCCGGGCCGGACTTTGGACAAGTCTCTGTAACATGCAAGGAGGCGGGGAGGATGCTGCAGCAAGGGAGCTGGGGGCGGGTACGCTGGGCAGGTGGCCGGGGGGATGGACAGGGGCAGGGAGGGCAGGCAAACCATAAGACTGCAAGCTGCTTCCATCCGGTATAGGGAGGGGCCAGCTGGCAGGGATGCGTGACAGGCTGAACCGGTGGGGAGAAGAAGCCGCGGGCCACTCAGAATTTGAAAACGGACCGCATTTCACCCCCGGGGCCTGACTTTAGACATGCCTGATCTAGTCTTTATTGACAGTTGAAGGCGCTGGGCGATGCACTTTGCACATGGTTAGAAGTAGTCACTTTATACTGTGGTGAGCACTGGTGATGGGATACATGGCTCCCTACTAGCTGCAAGCGTTGGACTGTGGCTGGTGGGTGGAAGACGTGGGATCTAGGTGCATCACCATGTGCATCGTGTGTATTGTATAATGTTTCTCTGTATGCTACCTGTTTGTAGTGGGCTGCACTGATAAAAGGTGCACTTTGTGTAGAATGGATTCAAGAAATAAACCCTAACCCTGACACTACAGAGCACTGACATCACTGAGGCCTAAGAATCAGCCTTTATCATGCCTATAAGAACATACAGTGATCACAATGTCTTTCTGTCAAATTTCAGTAAAAATTTAGGGAGTTTTGTCACAGGTTGGCCCAAGGGCCACTATGTTTTAGCAGCCTTATATATCTCCGAAAAATCTAAGCGCAGTAAGTCATAGTGACCAACTTCAGTTTTTTCATTCAACCACATAGCATTCGAAACCGGACTAGTTTACACATCCATAAACATTCTAGTATCTTTATTGCTCCCAAAGATCCGAAATCTACCTATAAAAGTCCACGACGCTTACTTCCACTTACCTTGCTGCTGACAATGCAAATCTACAATGCTACATTGGTTCGTGCGTACAGAAAACGAAACCGCATTCCTAAGTGGAAAAAAAGAAACCAATGACGAACGTTAAAATATCCTCTAAATGACACCCTTCTCCAACATGCCCCGCCTCTACTACTAGCTGACACACAAACCCTGCGCTACCTCCTTGCACGGAACCACAACGCAAAGCGCCGCTCTAAAAACAAGATCGCCTCCACCCGCCCTCGCCCCCGCCAGCTCACGCAAACGGGAAAAAAACCACACTTGAAAACACGGAAAACAAGGAGAATTCAGACGTGACAGATGTCAAAAATTATAGGCCCATTTCCCTTTTGAACGGAGATTATAAATTATTTGCCGATGTTTTGGCCAATAGATTAAAAAGGGTTTTAAATGAATTGCTACACAAAGACCAAGCGGGGTTTCTTCCTGGCAGACAGATGAAAGATAATATGAGAAATATAATTGATATAATAGAATATCTAGAAGTCAGGAAGGAGAAACAAGCTGCTTTGATATTTATCGATGCTGAAGAAGCCTTTGATAATGTTTCTTGGCAATTCATGAAGAAGAACTTGGAACATATGGGAGTGGGAACAAAGTTTTGGAATGGTGTTAATGCAATATATAAGGAACAGAAAGCAAGTTTATTGGTTAATAATGTGATAACAGAAAGTTTCCCGATTGGGAAAGGTACAAGACAAGGGTGCCCACTGTCTCCATTGTTATTTATTACTGTACTGGAAGTATTGTTAGTTAAACTGAGAGACATGGTGATAATTAAAGGTATAAGTGTGGGGGATAAGGAATATAAACTAAAAGCGTTTGCTGATGATTTGATTTTGACGTTAGAGAATCCAAAAGAAAGTATTATTGAGGTGATGAAGGTAATTGAAGAATTTGGTAATTTAGCCGGCTTTAAACTGAATAAGAATAAGATGAAGGTCCTATTGAAAAATGTAACAAAGAAAGACTGTGAAGAATTTGAAAAACTGTCCGCTCTCTCAGTTGTGAAAAAAGTTAAATATTTGGGAATTAATTTATCTCTTACGAACTTGAATCTCTTTGAGGATAACTATAATATGGTTTGGAATTCGATTAAGAGAGATTTGGAAACATGGAATAGATTGAATTTGTCGTTGATGGGAAGAATTTCGGTGATAAAGATGAACGTGTTACCAAGGTTGTTATTCTTATTTCAAATGATCCCAATAATCAGAGGGATAGGCCATTTTAAGGAATGGCAGAAGACATTGTCTAAATTTGTCTGGCAAGGTAAAAGACCGAGAATAAGGTTTAAATTATTAACAGATGCCAAGGAAAGGGGAGGATTTGCCATGTCAGACTTGAGATTGTATTATGAAGTGGCCTGTCTCGGTTGGATAAAGGATTGGATTACTTTAGTTGATGAGGATCTTTTGGATTTAGAAGGTCATGATAATAGATTTGGTTGGCACGCTTATCTTTGGTATGATAAAGTGAAAGTACATAAAAGTTTTATGAATCATGTAATTAGAAAGTCACTACTTCAGGTCTGGGAACGGTTGAAACCTTTATTAGAGAGACACACCCCGAGGTGGTTATCCCCGATTGAAGCATCGGCGATCAAGAGGAAAGATACAGAAGGAGTGGGGATCACATATGGGGATGTGTTATTTTTCTCAGAAAAAGGTCCTAGACTGAAGTCTTATGAAATGTTAAAAGAGACGTTAACAGGTTGGTTCCAGTACCATCAGCTACATGACATTTTTCAGAAAGATAGAAGGATGTCTGGGTTTGGAGAGAAGGAATCTAAGTTTCAAACCATAATCATGGGCCCAAAAAAGAAATTGTTGACTAGATTATATAATTTCTTGTTGGAGTTGAACCTAAAAGATGAACAAGTCAAAGAATGTATTTATTTATTTATTTATTTATTTATTTATTGCATTTATACCCCGCTTATCTACAATGATAGATAAAATGGGCTATGGATCTGGGTCACAATATTGAGTTAGATGTGTGGGAAAGATTGTGGAAAAAGAACATGAAGTTTACCACATGTACTTTGATAACAAGGTGACTTTTATCATATGTGGTGGACCTGTGAGAAAGTGAAAGAGTATTGGGCACTGATATATGATGAACTCAAAAAGATGTTAAAGTGTACATTCCCAAAACGATCTGAACTTTTTTTGTTAGGGTTGGTGGACAATGAAATTAAAGGAGCAGATAGGACCCTATTTTTATATGCAACAGCAGCGGCACGAATGCTCCTGGCACAGAACTGGAAGATGAATGGAGGGCGAAATTATTGGACTTTGCAGAGATGGCCAGACTGACGTGCAGACTGAGGGATCAAGACAACCAGAGGTTCCAAAAAGACTGGCAAAAATTTAAGAACTACATGGAGACTTATTGTAAGGAATTAAAGACCCTTACCGGATTAGGGTAGAACTCGAAGGATTACTACTTACTTCTAGAATCTTTTTTATAAGTATATAAAAGGGGTTTGTTAGAAAGGAAGGCTAGGAGATGAATTGATGAATCATTATGGAAATATAAAAAAATATATAGAATTATTGAATTGGGCACTAAACTTTAACCCCCTTAAAAGCCAGCCAGGGAGCCCAGTCCCCCAAGGACTGTGTTCATGGGTTTTCCGCCTACCTGATTCTTAGCCTCCAACTACCAGTGCCCCACACATCTTTCTCTCTCTCTCTCTTCTCCCTCCTTCCTCCCACTCCATCTACACATTTTAAACATGTCTCTGCTCTACCTAATGGCCCCTATATCTACCAACTGGGGCAAGAGAGTTATGGCACGGAAGAACTGGTGTCATGGCAGCACTACAGGACAAGCTACATCTTCTGGAAAGAATCCATTCTCCCCAAAGCTTCTGGCAGGTCCACCAGAGCCCCAGACCCAGATGTTATCACCGCCTGGGGAAACATTCCATTATCACCTTCCTGCACTCACAAAAGACTGGCAAACTCCTTTGAATAATCCCATGGGTTTTCCTGCCTCACATTGACTCTGACAATAATCCTTCCTACCCCCCTTCCCCCCCTCTTCTTCTTCTTCTTCTCTCTCTCTCTCTCTCTCTCTCTCTCTCTCTCACCCAAATTCTGTCACCTAGCCCTTCTGCCTCTTTTGCCCATGTCCAACCTCACTATCTAACCCTTCCATTACCTTGCTCATCCCCAAACCCCAAAACTTGCAGCTAGAAGACAGGGCTTAGGCTGGGCAAAACTCTAAGTGGGAGATTGCTTGCCCCCTGCCCCAACCAGCCAAAGGAATGGTTCTCAGCTATCAATCCCAAATGGTTAACAGTCCAGCCACATTACCTCCATAGAACCAGCACCCCCCTTCCTCTATCCTGCCAATCTCTCCCTTTTCCTTTCTTTCTGCCTCCTTCCTTCTTGGCCTTTCCTATCTCATTAAACCTAAGGACATTTCTCTGCTTTCTGGACCTAAGCCACCTTTCTGGGCAGCAAGAGGGGTTGCCAGCTTAACTGAAGGAAAAGGGATTCCCCCTTTCTCTCCCCCTTCACCCTCCCTTCTTCTATTCCTATCTTCCATCCACTCTCCTACCATCTCTCTCTCTCTCTCTTGGGCACGCTTACACGTGTGCCCACCCTGTCCCCTGGCTCTCACACTCTCACATTTGGGGCAAGGGAAGATCAGAACAAGAAGAAAGAAAATGGCAACTTTGCAAGCTGGCAGAGTTGTCTGGAAACGTCCATCTTCATCAAGGACCCCCATATCTCAGCAGCTGTTCTTCAGAAAATCAACATTTCTGTCTGCCAACCCAGATTGTCATCAAAGCCTGAGGACACATTCCATTGTTTCATTCACACACCTGGAAAGGACTTGCATTCCTGTGTTCCAGTTTTTGTAATCGCCAGACACCCCTATGTAATCTTATAAGAGCTTGTATTCTTGTGTTTTTCAACTTCCTGGGTCTTTGTATCCTTGTGCTCCCAAATTCCTGTGTCTTTCCAAATACCTGTATGTAATCCCATCAACCCTTCCTGCCCCCCCCACTGGCCCTGATAATTGCCTTCTCTCACCCACTATTGATTTACTGATTCCCTTCAGTTTACCTGTATCCAAAAACAATGCCACGCTTCTCTGACCTATTGTGTCACCCTGTTTGGATTCATTAACATTTGCATAAGCCCTGGCTCCACTGCCAGGGACCACCCAGGACTGCCCAGAGCCGCCCCTGGCCACCCCTGGACTATCCCAATTGGACAATTTGAACTTCCTTCAGCCAATCCCTGAACAAGGCGCCTTCTGGGATGGGAGGGGGCAAGAATCAATAAAAGTTTGGGATTTCCATGTGCTCAGCGCTGAACACCTTCGCTCTGTCTCTGGCTGGTGTTCGCCTGCTGT
Source organism: Phrynocephalus forsythii (assembly GCA_029282475.1). Lineage (NCBI taxonomy): Eukaryota > Metazoa > Chordata > Lepidosauria > Squamata > Agamidae > Phrynocephalus > Phrynocephalus forsythii. The sequence continues at coordinate 127,061,641 of JAPFRF010000003.1, read as the reverse complement.
TGAAAGGAATGTGAATTTTGGGGTCCGTTGCCGGCGAGCTAGAGCTTTGCAGAATGCAATAAGCAGTCTGAGTCTTTGTAGACAGAAAAAAGATTTATTGGTTGTCAACCAAGGGAAGTCTCACTTGATGCAAAAACAAGTGAAAAGTCCGCCCCACAAAGGAATGCGGTGTGTTTTATTGACTCACAGACACTCTTCTTTTCCCCCGCCCGTCCGAATTTACGTCATGCATATGTGTTACATGCATCAAACATTAATTGACATCCTTGGTCATTTATTTTGTATTCCTGACACCAATTAAATGTATTCCTGGGTTCCTAATTACTGTGGTGTTTGATCTGACTTACACGGACTAGTACCCGTGATGCATGCCAGCTGCTGAGCTCAGAGATAAGGCTTTCTTGGCTGACGTATATGCAATTAGCTGTGTTCAGAGCTACAAAAATAATTAGATATTGCTGGCTCAGCGAACTTTATAACGGAAGTTCCTTCCTCTTAGTGGCCTGCTTTTAAACCGGAAAGGCTTGACCAGAGTTTGTTTGCAGGACAGGATATACATGTAGATACAATTGGAGTGATTTCTACTTCTAAATATATACTTGTGTGGCTTACATTATTTGGGATATGCTGGGGGTTACTAAAATAGCTATATATGCCAGAATCATACCCTTCACTACCCCCTGATGTGTTCTGGAAATTTACGCCAGTAAATTATCCAGAGGCTGTTCCTCTCGGCTCCTGTGATAGGTGTGCAAGGGACAAATAAACATATCAAAGGTGTATGTACAAAAGCGGGAATATTGCTTGATCTTCCCTTCTTACCATTCCCTCGGGGAGGGGTTTTTCATCATGGCTCAGGGAGTGATTTTTTTCAGTGTTCCAGACGAGAGTTTAGGCAGTGCTGCCAGGAAAACTTTTCCAGCCCTCTTTTCCCAAAGGGGCTTATAGGCACAGTTAAAAAAAATGAATTATCACAAAATGATTTGTGGCGTCTCATGGTGGGGGGACGCATTTGAACAGGTGAATGACAAAGAAATACCCCTTAATTCACTAGGGCACTTGCTATAGTCAAATGTTAAGTTAACAGATGAAGTGTTGCAATGCTTGGGATGTAAGAAGACCCCCTCTGGTCAGACCCACAGACTGCAATGGATGGATGTGTTCCACGGACCACAGCATTTAAGTTTCCCCTGTTGGAGAAATGCAACGTGGTCACAGCAGTATAAGGGAACCTCCCAGGACATGTTGCACACTTCTCAGAGATTCCAAATTCTCAACTTTTGAAGGGGCTGGCATAAGAATTTTAGATAATATTGTGATAGACTTGGATATCAAGATCCCTGTCCCAAAGTGATAACTAAACATGCTTTAAACAGCAGATTTGTTCAGTACCTTATTTCAGGACAATCATGAAATCCAAATGATGAAGAAGTCCCTTTGGATTGCCTCTGGGGACATGAGTCTTTGCCACTTATGCCCACACACTAAAATAATAAAGGTTTTCAACCTCGGGCACATAGCAATAAAAATTCGCTTGAAACAGCATTGCAAATGGGAGATATCCTGCTTGTGTTTTTGGTACTCAGGCGGAAAACCCTGAATCCTAACAAAATACCATGCTTTAGGTTCATTTTGCAAATCAAATACTTATAAGGAAAATATGCCCTTCTTGGCCCACCAATTCTCATGTGTTTGCCCAAGTAAAAATGTGACCAAGGCTACCTTTCCAGCTTTCCCCCTTTTTGCTGTCAAATGGCTTTAGACCTTGAAATATGATTTTTCATACTGTCATCTTTCATAAAGATACACAAACATCAGTACCTGAGTTCATAACACAAAAATCATGACGTGATTTCCAACCTTATTCAGGTGTGTGGTGTGCATTAAAACTTAGATTATAGCAGGCTGTGCAGAATTACCCAGTAGCGCTTGCATTCCCAAATGATAGAAATTCGCAATGATACTAAATATAGGCAACATACATAGAGGCTAAAGGGTCATAAACCACATCTAGATGGTGCTTAGAAAAACCCACTTTGCGCCATAAGCAACAATCAACAATTACATTCTTCATGGTAAAGTCATGAATGAGCCGTTGAAATCCGGTCAGAAATGTCTCTGTGGCTGACAGTTTACACACAAAAAAATCTGCCCCGTAAACATGGGGCCAAGATTAGTTCATCAGTGTCTTTGGTGAAGAAAATAATGTAGACAGCTATTCTGGAAAGCCATTGCTTTGTGGTATAAAGTCTCGCGAACACCCATGGGCACCAAAATGTCTCTCATTCAATGCAAATTGCATAGTAAGGCAAGTCATATGTTTGTGAGTAAAAAGCATTTTCAGTGGCAAAGCATGAGCATTACACGAAGTATGAAAGGCGCATCCAGAGAGGCACTTCAGCAAGAATTTTTACAGTGACTATCAATAATAGACAATAAACAATATCATAAACAGTGATCAATAATTAACGTCCCTCTGCAAGGCTTCACAGGCAGGAAAAAAAAATAAGTGCTCACTTGTCGGATGCTGGGAGGCTGGTGTGTGCGTGTGTGGCAACACAAGTTCATGGTGGTCCAGGGCACGCACACAGACATCGATGAAGGTCTGAAAGCAGTGATGATTCCATCAGGGTTAAACCCCGTCAAGTCTGTGTCCCAGCGAAAAGGGGTTAAATTGCGGGCATGAAGTCCGTTGGCCGCAATCCAAAACAAGAGTCAGTGGCTGTTTCAGACCCACTCTCTCCCCCCATAAACAAACAGAAAAGAAAAGAAAAAAAAGAAAGAGGCAGGAAGACAGGATTTTAATCTGTCAACCTGAGTTGAAAGTGAATCCGCAGGCTGCTTCGGGACCCTCCGAAGTGTCAAACACACACTGTCATCAGGGGAAGGATGGGCAAGGATGCGATGACCACAGGTCAGGCTCGCTGTGGCGTCCCTCTGCCCTGGTCGATGCTGGCTGAAGGTCGTCACAGGTCTGGTCCTCCTCTGGTCTGGTTCACTGCGGCCAAAGGTGCCGATGTCGCTGGCCCGAGACACCTGCGTTGGAAAAATCCACGGGGTGAAGTCATCGCGACGACGGTGTTTGGGCAGCAGGACAGCAGAGAGGGGGTGGTTTCCACTGGAGCCTCATCGCACGCTGGCTGGAACCTCTCCGTCTGGCGATGCCCGATGCACGAACAGTGCCGTCAGCCTTCCTCAGGAGGGAAAGTGTTTCCTCCAGGGTGTACTTGTATGAAAAGAGACAGACACACACAAACAAACAGACAAGCAAACACACACACAAATGGCCAAGCAATCTGCAGATCATGGCCTTGTTCTCCAGGTGTGATAGTGCTACATGCAGTACACTGTGTGCAGATTTCAATGGCACAGTGTAGCGCAGTCTATCTGAAAGTCTCGAGGAGGGGGAAAAATGTCACAAAAAGCAAATGTCCTGCAGAAAGGGGCATTCCTCTTTGTGAAACAAGCATATGAATGGGGAGTTGGCCAAATGTTCGGAAAAGTCGTTTGGCCATAGTACACAGCTGCACTTCAGTAGTTTTTCACAAGTTCAGCTCGGAACAATATGCCATGATCACGCTACTAGGCTCCCTGTGAAATTTGTAACAAATTAATAATGTGCACTACAAAGCCATCCTTTAAAATAGGGAATCTTGCCCTTTACATGCGGGTTTCATGTGCACAAAAAAGGAAAAGAAAAATCGTTAAGTCCATTTTGTTTTCTAAAAAAAAAATAAGCCTCATTTTCCCCAGGGGAGCTCCTGAGACCAGGTGTGGGTTAAAAGCTGCAACAACACGCTATGCACATTTTAATGGCCAGGCGAGCCTTTTACTGCCTATGGCAAAAAGATAAGTCTTTTATTCTCCTGTGTTGGATTAGTTATAAAGAGTCATTGAAATTGCAAGTCAATTCACTATCCCAGTAGCATTTGTACATATCTTCTAAAAGCCTAATTAAGAAATGTGAGCGCTGTGTTGAACAAGCAAGGCTCCTCTTAAGTTCTACTGTTTAAGCCTGCTTTAAATGTAACGCTTTGGGATTGACTTGTACGTTACTTCAAAGGCAAAAAAAAATGTTTGCAGGAAAGCTTACAAAGAGAGGGGCTTTAGTTTGCTGTCACATCCTAAAAAAAAAAGTCAGGTTTCTCTTGTGTCCTTTTTCCGAAGCCAAAAAAAGAAAGTTTTTGACAACAAGATTTTCGCCTCTTATTCTTTAGCAAAAATACCTGAGAGTTGTGTTTGATTCCAAGGGCTTAATTAAATTAAAACGTTCCGTTTTGGGGCCGAATCCCTGGATTCTTCTAAACAATAGACCCCCTTTCTCTCTCTCCCTATCCAGGGACAAAAATGCTGCAAGTCGGCTAGAAGCCTCCTCTCTATGCTTTTAAGGCGGCACAAGGGGGGGGGCGAGATCAAAAAAGAAAGGAGGGGCTGTGGACTTTTGAATTCCCCCGCAGGCTACAGTACACAGCCTGAGGCAAGCAGATAATCTCCTTTAATTACTCTATAATGAATTAGGTGTGAAATGCACTGAATCAATGGAGCAATTCACTATTCCTGTGGCTTGTGATTTTGTTGTCTGCTTAAGCCTAATTTGAGAAGTGTGGCTTTTGTAATGAATAAACAGAGCCACTTAAAGAGCAGAATGTTAAACCCATTTAGTGATTGCACGCCTTTTTAAAAAAAAATGTTTGCAAGGCAGCAGAGGAGTGAGGAATGAGACGTCTCCCTCTCCTTCAGTCCTCTGTCTGTCTACGGCCCCAAAAGGAGAGCCAGTGTTGTCAGAGGCTGCCAATTAAAAGTTATTATATTGCCTGTTCACCCCAAATCGGGAAGGAAAGAAATCTTAGGTGGACGTATAAAATTTCTCTCTCTCTTCCTTCACCCTCATATCTATGGGGAGGCAAATAATGCCTAGATGTTACTTAAGTCCTTATGAAGAACATGAAATCACAGTTAGAAAAAAATTCCTGCTTATTTTGAGACACCAGTTTGTTCCAGGGAGAGAGAGAGAGAGAGAGAGAGAGAGAGAGAGAGAGAGAAATATTCTACCAGGATCTTCTCCCCACTTTTCCTCTGTATTTAAAAAGGGTAAACTTGCACAGTTTTTGGCGCCTTTTCAAACAATTCAAATGTGGATATTTGTTGGCAGGGAAACGACATTTGTCGTTTGTTCCTGAGAATCTCCCTGTGTTTGAAATTAAATTGCCTTGTCTTTTCTCAAATGTTCTTAACTACTTTTGGAGGGGGAAGGCATTGAAGGATTTTTCCAGCTGAAATATTCAAATTCTCTTTTGAATGAAATAACATTGACCTATCTTAAGCAAACATCAGTCCTTTTAAGGCAGGAGTTGGGCATTACGGGATGGAAATACTGAATGCTTGAATTAAGCGATGCCAGACCTGCCCCCTGTATTCTCCTTTCCTCTGGCTCCTCTCCATCCGTTCCCATCTTTATCTTGCTGCTCCCTTCTACTACACTTGCTCTATCCATCTGTCTCTTTCTATATTTCTTCAGTTCACTATCTTGCCTTCCCTTCCATCATCTTTCGGGTTTATAAAACCAGTTTAAAAGAATGGGGTGGACGTTTTTACCCTATAAGTCCTACCCAGTTTTACTAAAAATGCATTACTCAGATACCCTATGATGTTTTCCTTGTAAAATATCCCTTCAGCTGGTAAATGTTGTTGCGTGACCAGCCAGTCACAAAATATGCGGGATGTTGTTTATCCCTGAGTATTCAAAAGTATTTTTCTCACTGCTCATATTCCCCCTGGTATTATCAAAATTGCTGGCGGGGTCTTCTAGTTGGCAGAGTTTTTAGTCTCTATATTAATTAACTAAGCACGTCCTTGTAAATTCACACGCCTCTTGCTAGCAGGTCATAATTGGTCTGCCCTCCTTGAGGGCTAGAATCTTAATTTGGGATGGTAAAGTCCTGCCTCTTCTTAGTCAGAGGGGTTCGTCTTAAAACTTACTTTCGTTTCATTTAATACTATAGTCATTACTTCTGGTGGCAGAATTCCAATGTTACCACAGTGCACATCAAAAAGGGGTGCATAAGTTGCTTTAATTTATCCCCATTGGATTGTTTTAAAGGTCTAAATGTGTGCCTATAAATTCTCCCACAACACCAAACAGAATCGCTCCTAATTAATCACACCACACACACAACACGTGATACTGACGCGGCCTAAGTAGGTCGCCCTGGCTTAGAAATCGCGCGTCCACACTCAGGTCGCTAAGGGGTATGTCCTAGTGATCACCCCAGCTCACGTACACACATCAATCACTGATTCCGTTTGATTCACACAAATCACCCACATTTTCCCGTCCTCCCCACGTAACTGCGATCCCCTGCCTAGGGAAAAATCTTATTAACTATCTAAAGTCAAACGGAGATGGTGGTGCCCCGTTGGTAATAATTTGGGGCAAAGATTGCCAGTCTTTGCCCCTGCTTAGGCACAGAGAATGGCCATTTCTCTGCTGTTACTTAGGGTATTTGGGGCGCAGCCTCTTTACCCTTAAAAACACACACATATGAAACTTCCGTTACACAAAATTCAAAAGTGGAATCACCATCCCACATACCCACACATTAATATATCTTTAAACTTTCCCCAGGACGATGGAGCAACACTCCCTCCTGTTTCAAATACTGGGGGTGAACGCTAGGGTTACTGGTTCTTTGCAAAAAAACCTTTCCACCCTTAGAAGATTTCGGGGTCCCTTGACCCGTAATTTCTTCTGGTTCTTCGGGATGCTAGGGACGCATTCGTCCCTTCTCGTCTCCGCAACCCCCGGGGCCGATGATAAAAATCCGCAATCTTCTCCACTCCACAGAGCTGCTAGATTCGAACTCACGCCACCCCACAACCGTTTTTTATCTTACCAGATTTCCCCTGCGCAGTCTTTCCCAGTTCCTTCCCCTTCTTCTGCCGGCACCTGTTTTCTCTTAAGTACGGTATCCCATTCAGTACTGACAGAGCGATTCTCCTCACAAGTTGGAGGGTCTGGACTAGAATCAGTCTGTAATCAGCACGAACTTCTTACCGTGACTTGAGTCAGACTCTGCAAGCCTCTTAGCAGCAGCAGTTCCCCGGCATCTCCACCTAATGAAAGGAATGTGAATTTTGGGGTCCGTTGCCGGCGAGCTAGAGCTTTGCAGAATGCAATAAGCAGTCTGAGTCTTTGTAGACAGAAAAAAGATTTATTGGTTGTCAACCAAGGGAAGTCTCACTTGATGCAAAAACAAGTGAAAAGTCCACCCCACAAAGGAATGCGGTGTGTTTTATTGACTCACAGACACTCTTCTTTTCCCCCGCCCGTCCGAATTTACGTCATGCATATGTGTTACATGCATCAAACATTAATTGACATCCTTGGTCATTTATTTTGTATTCCTGACACCAATTAAATGTATTCCTGGGTTCCTAATTGCTGTGGTGTTTGATCTGACTTACACGGACTAGTACCCGTGATGCATGCCAGCTGCTGAGCTCAGAGATAAGGCTTTCTTGGCTGACGTATATGCAATTAGCTGTGTTCAGAGCTACAAAAATAATTAGATATTGCTGGCCCAGCGAACTTTATAACGGAAGTTCCTTCCTCTTAGTGGCCTGCTTTTAAACCGGAAAGGCTTGACCAGAGTTTGTTTGCAGGACAGGATATACATGTAGATACAATTGGAGTGATTTCTACTTCTAAATATATAATTGTGTGGCTTACATTATTTGGGATATGCTGGGGGTTACTAAAATAGCTATATATGCCAGAATCATACCCTTCACTGTTTCTTTATTAGGCCTAATAAAGACAGTACTTGCCTCAGGATCTCTCTCTCGTTGGACTTTTATTGGCATCTGGGGGTCCAGCGGAACTCAGCAGGACTAGCCTGACTGAAAGGTAATTTTAGCTTATTTTAAACACAACAGAATAACGTTAAAACCAGTGAAGAACAGAGGGAAGCCTAACTTTAGTGATAGATTGATTTTGTATTGTTAACGTTTTGAATTTGATTTTCTTCTGTATATTAAAATTTTCTAATAAAAATGCTTAAAAAAAAAAGAAAACACGGAAAACAAAATTATTCACACACTTGCCCAACAGTTTCAATATACAGTAGCTTGAAAACTATCACCCAAAACGTGCAGCTCATCCGGTGTGAAAAATAAGTCCTTTACAATCGCAACAACAAATGGACAAAAACATAATACGATAAATCAAAACGAGGGAAGGAACCCTCCCGAACTGCCTTCTCATGCTCCTTAAAATAAACACACTCCATCTAAAGCCATTAGCAAAACAAAGAACACAAAAAACAGACTAAGGCACAACTTACTTTAAAAAGAACAACTACAGGGACACCATCGATTTAACTCTTTCCTTCCAGTTATTTTCCTTTTAAATTTAAAGCGAAAAAATCAGAAACACGAGAGGGATACAGAAACACACAAACAAAAAATTTACACAAACACAAGATAGATAAGGGAAATTCAAACACTTTAAAAAATGTTTTAATACAATCCCGCCGCCCACCCAAACTGACCTACGCCTCCTTCAGAAAACAACATTAAATCCCCGACAACTTGCAAACGCCCTTTCTGATCCTTGGCACTGCCGCCCCTTCCCAAAGCAAACTCACCCTCCGACTCACCTGGGCGGGAGTCCTACCCTGCCACCCTCCCCTTCTAATCGAGGGCTTCCTTCTCCCCGATCTCCTTCCCCACCCTCTCCCCGAAACGCACAGCTATCGACAATTGGGGAAACGCCCTTACCCCTGCGACGTTGATATAACCAAGATCAACAGAGCCTGAAAAAGCGCCTGCGCAGAAGAAAATAAAACACCCACCTTTTCAGGGTCACGACACACAAAAAAGGATCCTTCTGCGTGGATTTCACCTCCTTTCTGCAGGCTGCCTCCCTCCTGAGAAAACGGAGCATCCTTGTACCTCCCGCAGCCCCTCCCTCCTTCCTCATCCACGACTGGGTTGTTTGCTCTCCCCCCTTGCGTTTTCAAGACACGAAGCTTTTCTCTTTGGAGGATCGTTAAAGAACAGGACTCATCCGCACTCCACCACTTCCCTGCAGCTTGCAAACATGCAAACTGGCCGTGACTTTAATTTATTTTCCTCTACAAGGATGTTTTCCTCCCAATTTCTACTCAGGTTCTGCTAGAGATGAAAAAAAAAACCCTCCAATTTGACTTACTAGGAAATAAATCAAACCGAACCCTTGAAAATAGGACAGGAAACAACTCTCCCTCCTGGAAACTGGCAACTACACAGCTAAATGTTTTCTTTAAAATTATCTTTCGCTTCCTAATGATCCCCATTGCACTACAAACAAATTTATTAGAATAATTAAATAAAATTAGTTTCAAATTCCTTGGACTACATTTGCTACCTGGCCCCTGTATTAACATGCTTAAGGCAACAGATGCTTTTCATAGACAAAATTTTTAAAGCACTATATCTAGGGTTATGATGACAAGCTTTCTTGGACTAAGCAAAAAACAAAGCCCATAAAAATTCCAAAACAATCTGATTAGAAATTCCCTATTTATTATTGGAAACAAAAGTAAAATTACTATTTATAGGAAAACTCAAATAAAAGGGTTGAAGTTTCCAAATCTTAATAAATTAAGACTAAACTATAATGTACAGAAATATTTTACATACACAAGGAATTTGAAAACTATAGGTGCAACTAAAAAATTAGGACTGAGACTCCTGGAGTGGAACGAATGCTATGAAGTGCTCTCTCTCTCTCTCTTTCTCTCTCCCCTCCTCTGGTCCCACCTAGCTTGGACAGGAGGATCAGCCCAATGAATGGGCAGCTCCCTTCCCTCAACAGGATTAATTACACAGACAGTAATTACAGATTCCCCGGAGTTCTGTAGCTGGTTACATAACTCTGTGAGTTGGGTCTCTGGCTGCTGAGCCACAAGGTGGAGGTTCATTTCCCCACGGTCTCTCTGTGGCTGCACAGTCCCAGAGCACCCAGAAGAAGGGATCAATAAAACACTTCTGAGCAACTCTCTTACCCAGGAAGCCCGGGCAAGGAGTGCCAATACTCAAAAATGACTTGATGGCCCATCACCTGAATAAGGGCTACAAGGCCGACATCTATAGGGGGTCAGATGGCTATTCTTTCAACCCAGAAGCCTAAGAAGGCCACCTGCCAGGAAAAGATAGACAAGCCAGACAGCCTCGGAGGACCCAAGCCCAAGGGGCTCCTCCCAGCGGAGTCCTGGAGATTCCTGGGTCTCGGCGGTGGGGGGAAAGGGAGGGGCAGTTGAGAACAGAGAAGGAAGAATGCATTCTGGGGTATTGACACGGGATGTCACGAATACAAACTACACACAAATAATAGGGTGAGTGGCAACTAATATTTTTCTTTAGAAATTAAATGATAAATGGAATAAGTTAGTACCACTGATTAATTGGAAAAAAGGGGGAAATGTGCCAAAACTCATGTTACCATGCTTCCTGACATAACATGATTTATTATCAAAATATTGACATGAACACAGTTTTAACGTTTCAGACATGTAGATTTCAAAATACAAAACAAAAAGCACAACATTTGAAAGAGTGTCTGACAACGGAAAATAACACTTTAAAAACACAACAAAATATCCAACAGCAGCAAAAATCAAATAAATACATACATTTGTATGGTCTACAGATGCTGGCTTTTAAAAAGTCTAAACAATTTAATAATTTCTTCTCAAAAACAATACCCCCTCATTCCAGTGTGGTACCTTTTTCTTCTCTCTTGGACACTATGAAGGACAGACTCTTCTTCTTAGCCTGTCCTACTCATCTGCAACCAATGTCAAGGAATTGGTAAAATGGCTGCAGTTAGGTCAAGAAATCAAGAAAGGATTTGTATGAAAATGGTCTGTGTAGTTGTTTTTTACTTGTTCCATCCTAAACTCACAGGTGCTGTGTTATCGCCATGATCCAAACTAAGAACAGATCAAAACCTTATCTCTATTGCTTGGGATTTAAGAATAAAAATCTACGCTCCATAATCCATAATGTGTCTTAGATTCATAAAATCATAGAGTTGCAAGGAAGGCCGTCTACTCAAAACCCCTGCCATGCAGGAACCCCTATTGCAGTGCTGCTGACAGGTGGCCATCCTCCCTCTATTTGAAAATAACCGAAGGAGGAGATTCCGCTGACCTGGGGATGGCAGCATATTCCACTGCTGAACAGCTCTAACTGTCAGGAAGTTCTTCCTAAGGTTTCAACGGAATGTCTTTCCCTGTAGTTTGAAACCATGGCCCCAAGTCCTAGACTCTGAAACCACGGAAAACAAACCTGTCCTCTCTTCTGTGGAAATTCTTTCAAATATTTAAACATATCTATTGTATCCCCACTCAGCCTTCTTTGGGTAAGGCTGAACATTCCCACCTCGCTAACCTCTCCTCCTAAGACATTTCTTCCAGACCCTCCACTGTCTTGGTTGCCCTCCTCTGGACCCAGGTGAGGTTCTCACCATCCTTTTTAAAATGGAGGTGGACACAACTGTACACTGTACTCCAGGTGGGGTCTGACCAGAGCAGACTACAATGGTACGATCACTTCCCTTGAGCTAGATAGACACTAGGCTTCTGTGGATGCAACTGAGAATCACAATGACCTGAAAAACAATCTTACGCAGACTAACTAATGCTCTCTCAAAGCACACAGGATGATACTCCCTTGCAGGACAAGCCAGGAAATGGGTCTCCTTCTAAACAGAGCGCATGCAGAGGAAATAAAAACACACTTTCGGGAGACCTGTCGTAAACCTTTCCCTATTCCATCTGCCTGTCGGAAAGCGAAGGAATGAGACCTTTCTTGGAGCCAGGCTGGCCGCTGGCCATTACTGAATAAGGAATCTAAAATTTCACATAAATATAAAAGAAAATGGAAGGGTAGCCTTCCAAACTGGCATGGTGCTCTTCTCTGAACTGCCAATGCAGACCTACAAGGACAAAATGCAACCCTCAACAGCACAAGATCTCTGGGGGTGGGGGAAAAGGGGGGCTCAGGCCAATGTGCGATTAATGCCTGGAGGCAAGAGGAAATCTCAGAATAAAAAAAGTCATACTGCCCCACAAGCCCAAAGTCCTACCTCTTCTATAGACTTTCCTGCCCTCTCTTCCGATTCCACAGCTGTTGGGGATCAGGCCTGTCTTTAGGCTCTTTAGTTGGGAAACTGGGCTGCTGTTTTCCAACCTTCAATTTTAAAGTTGTTTTCCTTCCTCAGGAAGGATGCCTGCAAGTGTGTGTTTCTTTGTTTTAAAGATTATCGTTTCTTCTTCTTTGGCTGTGAGTCCTTGCAGTCCTCCTTCTCCTTTCTTTTCTTCTTCAGAAGGATGGATGTCTTAAAAAAAAAGGAAACAGAACAATTTTTAAAAAACATTTTGAACTTTATTTAGACACGGTCATCGTGAGATGATGCAACTGTGTGTTCCAAACAGGAGAAACAAGCTTCAGGTAGAAAAGGAAGTTCTGTTGTAAGGAAACCAGGTTCAAAATTTCACCGCGCTCCCTTGGGGTTTAGGAAGAAGAATTTCTCCAAGGCTTGTAGAAGCAGAGAAAAGTTTATTTACAAAGGCTCTACCTGTCCTCAGCCGATCATTCGGAAAGTCTGAGGCCCCGAACAATAGGAACACGAAACTTTTATCAATTTCCATTCTGCTCTTCCCCCCGCCTCTATGTAAAAAGATAACATACATGTTGCAGGTGCATTTTAACAAAGAGAAACAGTTCTAGCTTATTCACACAGGATACTTGCTAGTTAGAAACAATCTTGTAGAACAGTCCTCCTATCATGCTTACGTCAAGATGCTCCCGCCTGTTTACAGGGATTCATTGTTTCACAGAAAGATACATTCAGCGGTACTATTTCAGTACACATGGGAATGGAATTTCAAGGCAAGCTGTGCCTGCCTTTTACTTTTGGGAGTTGGGGGGAGAGAGAAAGACAGAGACCGAAATGCTTTTCTTGAACCAAACTTCAGCCATTTTCTTATGCTCTGTGGCTTATTAAAAGAAATACATATGTGTATATATGTTTAAGTAATTAGTAACCAGTCACTTTTATCTACAATGACTGCTTCTTGATTATACTTAAATTGCCATTCTATCTACAATGACTTTGCTTTACTGAGTGTTAAAGCAGAATATATGAGTGTAATTGAATATATTAGTATAACCACTTTATTGGCAATGGCTATTTAAACTATATTTGAATACAATACCTAACACTGTGAGCCCTTGTATGGCTAGCAAGAAGTAATGAAAAAACAATCAGAGTCTTTGGAGTCCCCAGGGAGCCCCATGTGTCCCCACCTATGAGCAAAAAAGAAACATGGATGCCTTCTCCTGCTTTCATGAAGGGGCCCATTCCTTTATCGCAGAGATTCCATGGAATAACCACACGTAACTGGCTCATCCCTCTGTAAAGTTGGACTATGCTAATGTTTCACATGTCCCGTTTCCCTTAGATCAGTGCTCCCCAACCTTTTTATCACCGTGGACCGGTAAATGCTTGATAATTTTTCCCTGGCCCGCTTGTTTTGATTTAATAAGATAAAAAATGTAAATGCCCCCCCCCGGCCGCTGACACACATGCGTGCTAGTCGTTTCCCACTCTAGGGGGCGGTGCTCATCTCCGTACTCAAGCCGAAGAGCCAGTGTTGTGCGATGAGTCCTTGGCATCGCTGCAAGGAAACACTGTTTTTACTTCCTCGCATTTTTCCCCCATGGGCTTCCTCATTTTCTTTCTTCCTTCCTTCCTCCTCCTCCTTTCGTTCTTCCTCTCTCTCCCTCACTCCTTCTCTCCCTTTCTTTTTCTTTCCCTCCCTCCTTCCTTTACTTACTTACTTTCTTCCTCCCTTCCTCCTTCTCCCTCCCTCCTTCCTTTCTTTCTTTCTTTCTTCCTTCCTCTTCCTCTCCTTCCTCCCTTCCTCCCTCCCTTCCTTCCTTTCTCCCTTCTTTCTTTTTCTTTCTCTCTCTCTCTCCCTTCCTCCTTCTCCCCCTTTCTTTCTTTCATTCTTTCTTTCTTTCTTTCTTTCTTTCTTTCTTTCTTTCCCTTTCTTCCTTTCTTTCCTCCCTCTTTCTTTCTTTCTTTCTTTCTTTCTTTCTTTCTTTCTTTCTTTCTTTCTTTCTTTCTTTCTCTTCCCCCTCCCTCCCTCCCTCCCTCCTTTCTTTCTTTCTTTCTTTCTCTTCCCCCCTTCCTCCCTCCTTTCCTTCTTTCTTTCCTTCCTTCTTTCTTTCTTTCTTTCTTTCTTTCTTTCTTTCTTTCTTTCTTTCTTTCTTTCTTTCATTCTTTCCCTTTTCTTCCCCCCTGCCTCCCTCCCTCCCTCCCTCCTTTCTTTCTTTCTTTCTTTCTTTCTTTCTTTCTTTCTTTCTTTCTTTCTTTCCCCCTCCCTCCCTCCCTCCCTCCCTCCCTCCCCCTTTCCTTTCTTTCTTTCTTTCTTTCTTTCTTTCTTTCTTTCTTTCTTTCTTTCTTTCTTTCTTTCTTTCTTTCTTTCTTTCTCCCTCCCTTTCTTACTTTCTTTCTTTCTTTCTTTCTTTCTGGCGGGGCAGGGGCGATTATGGGGGTCGCAGCAGTGGCGGCGATGGTGGGACAGGGGCGATTGCGGGGCGATTGCAGGGGGTCGCGGTGGTGGCGGCGGCGGGACGGGGCGATTGCGGGGCGGGTGGCGGCGGCGGCGGGGGGGGTCGAGCGGCGGTGGGACAGGGGCGTGTGGGGGTCACACGGCGGCGGCGGCGGGATGGGGTCGTGCGGCGGCGGCGGGATGGGGTCGGTTGCGGCGGGGCGGGACGGGGCGCGGTCGCGGCGCGGGGACGGGGGGCGGTGCGGTGGCGGCGGCGGGGGTCAGCGGGACGGTGGGGGGGCGCGGCAGTGGGGCAGGGGCAAGCGGGGCGGGGCGATTGTGGGGGTCATTGCGGCGGCGGGGGGGCAGCGGTGGCGGCGGGGCGGGCGGGACGATTGCAGGGGCTGGGGCGGGCGGGGGCGATTGTGGGGGGGATTGCGGCAGCGGGGGGTCGCAGCGGCAGGGGCTGGGGCAGGGACGATGGCGGGGGGGTCGCAGCGGCGGGGCGGCGTCGCTTGCGGGGGGTCGTGGCGGCGGCGGGGCAATTGTGTGGGGGGGTGGCGCGGCGGCGGCCCAGTGCCGATTCATCTACGCACCGGCACCGGTCCGCGGCCCGGGGGTTGGGGAACACTGCCTTAGATGGCTCTGCTTCGCATCATCAAGGAGAGAGAAATATTGGAACATCCTTATCGGTGCCCTCGTTTCAATCATAACACCTAATTCAGTGGAGAAAACACTATCGCCTAAAGTCAAAATTTCAACTCCTTCCCATCTTCATCAAAGTAGATAAGGAATATTACAACAGAAGCTATAACAAAAAGGAGGAACATTACGACAGAAGCTGTAACAAAACATATTCGTTGCATTCCTAAATACCCTAAACGGAGGACTGAAAAGGGTCAGTTGTCATAGAATGCATCCCATGCCTGCTTATGGGTCCATTTTAAAAGCAGCACTTGGTGTATGCAGACCCTCTGAAAATAACTAGGACTGCCTTTTATATTTCCTTTTTAAAATCTCTCCTCTCAAAATTCATGCAATTACAAAGGGCAGAAAGAGCAAGAACTCAAAAAGGCCCTGTGACTGGAACTCTGTACATGCACTGAGGTTTCAGAGATGACCAAGATTGCCCTTTTCACCTTAACCTTTGTAGAGTATGGTTATAACAACTAAATCAGTAGCTGGTTTAATTAACTCTGCAACACCTAAACTGGAGGACTACCAAGTACCAACCCAGCCTGCCTGTTCTACAGGGGTGGGGGTGGGGTAGAGGTAGAGGTAGAGGTAGAGGTAGAAGACATCCCATAGCTCTTTTTGTCTCTTAAATTACTATAGCCAAACATCTCGGATGATTTACAAACTTGCACTCTCTGAGCATGCCCAAATCCCTTCGAAATCCCTACGCATACCCTTTAAAGTGGTTATTTCAACCCTCTTGCATCCACATCTACAAGATAACAGATTGAAAAAGGGGGGGGTTGTGCCCGGCAATAGAACTCTGTGCATGCCCAGACGCTTCAAACAGACCCGAGACCGCCCTTTCTGCCTTCATGGGATGCCTCTGCGAGGGAAGCTGCAGCAAATGCAAAGGGTGGAAAGGGCGGGGGGGGCTGAAGACCTGGGGGGGGGGACAAAATGGAATACCACCTCTTCCACGGTCGCCCCCTGCCCAGTTACCCAGCAACAGCTAGAGCCACGGACGCTGTCCGTTTGCACAAAAGCAGGCGCTCTGCAGGGTCCTCCGTATGGCCAGGACCGAGCAGGCAGTTCACAACGCCCACGGAAAAACATACTGGAAGACCCGGCGCTCCCTCTCCGCTCCCTCCTTCCCTTATATATCTTAAGAGCACCCCCCCCCAAAGTACACTCTAGCAATTCAGCTCGGAGGGCCTGACTTACAGCGTCCCGGATATTATATGATCCCCATGGCAACATTCCGCCTGCCCTCTGACTTCAAAAGCCTAGAACGGCCCCATAATGACTTCCCGAATGAGGCGGACTGAGAAAACCTGCTCTCTGATTTCAAAAGCCTAGAATGGTCCCCTGTCCACTTCCCATAAGAGGCTGACTCGAAGGATTGGCCCTCTAACATCGACAGCCTAGAACGTCTCCTTAGCCACTACCAGGAAGGAGCGGACCAGGAGGAACTGCCCTCTGACTCCGAGGCTAGAGTGTCGCAATAACAAGACCTGACTCTAAACGTGATAGAGCAAAGCACGGTGCCCTGTGCCACCAGGGAATCGTCGCCCTCGTCGGGCTGCCTCCTCGCTGAAGGACCCGAGGCTATCCAGAGACGGCGCAAAGCTTTCACCAGTGCCACTCCGCGGGAATCCAGGAAGAACCCTGGATTGCCTCAAGGAGTTTTGATGAAAGCCTCACCCAGGAATCCCTGTGCTGCCAATGTGGGGGTCGAGGGTTGAAAGGACACGTCAAAGACCGAGGATGATCGGAGAAAAATCTTTTATTTTGCTGCAGCAAAGGCGCCCAGCCGAAATGCAGTCGGAAATCTGGGGCAAAGAATTCGAATACATACATAGTTTTTATAACAGAAGATTCCCCAACGCCCCCTCTCCTTAACAGAAAAAACAGGAAGCATCTGGGTGCTGTAGATCGCCCGCAAGAGACAAAATAAACTTCAAAGAACGCTGGCGTGTGCACATTGTTATCACCTTGTTATCGCTAGTTATCACCCACTTGAAAATGGATACATTCAGCAGACGCGATCAATCTTGTTCTTCAGCGCCCTCTTACTGCAAGCGCTCGCCTGCCAGGAAGCGCTGTTTTTTGACAGCTCAATGGAGCCCGGTTTGACAGTTAAACCCGGACGCTCCCGGACGCCCCGATAAGCGGAGACTCTGCCATTTCTGAGTAAGGGGGCCTATTGTTCGACCACCCCTCTCACAGATGGCATCCGTCCGTTGCCTGTATCCTGTTTATCTCACAGGACAGGCTAGGGAAACGGGAAACAGTGTAGTGCTTTGCTGAACATATTGTGAGGGGCAGGGTGAATCAAGGGGCAGAGAAGGCTTATAGAGAAAGCTTATAGAGAAATAAAGTGCCTGCCATTTTATCTACAATGGCGGCTAATATATGTGTGTATATATGTCATAAGCATATTTAATATATTTAATTAATCACTTCCTATCAATCCCTCCTCTTCTGTAGGACACTCCATCAGAGTCGTCCCCTCTGAGGGCCTCATAATCCTGAAGAACTGCAACCAACTTAGGACCAGTGATTTTCCCCACCATCCTTGAAACAGTTGACTGCACAAATCTCAATAAACAAGGAATACATATCAAGGCAAATAATAAAAGACACAAAGGAGCAATCAATAAACTTGCTAAAGTTTTCATCCATGTTTGTGGCATGAAATCATTTAACCACTGCCATTGTATACCTTCCCATTTCTGGGTTGGATTAAAAGTTAACTGTTTAATTTCCGTGGCAAGCTGGGTCACAACCTTTCCCACTGGGTCAATCTTCAAACAGCAGTTTGTTAAGTTAAATTTACCACATACTCCATTCTCAGATGCCAGGAGATAATCGAGAGCTAGCCTGTTTTGATAAACAGCTGTTCTCAATTGATCTGTCACCTCTGCTATAGCAGTAAGCGCTGAGGTGATGCGCTGGCCTGCCAAGTCCAAAACTGCCTGTAAGCGAATAATTCTATTCAGCATATAAATAGGGGTTCTGTACCCCCAAGAACCATCTTGAGCCCATGTGGCTGGGCCATAAACACAAACAATCCTCTGTGAGTCCCATATATCCCCTTCATATTCCTCAGGGTTCTTGCATGAGAATCCTGCAAATGGGGTGTCATCACGCTTCCTTCTATTTAGAGGGCCATAGACAGGAGCTGCCAAATACTGTTGTGTTTGAATAGGGACTAGAAAGAATGATGGCTTTATGAATGCCAGCACACATGAGCCTGACCATGAATGGGGCAAATACTCATAAGCCATATTTCCACAGACCCAGTACATGTTCAAAGGGGCCTTCCATTGTTCTGATGATGCTGAGTACAGAAATGGCAGAAAGGTGGCATTAAACTTCTCTGGTTGTGGAGCATAGGATGGGGAGGACCAGACACCATTTTCCCAGGTTCCTATGCAGGTCAGGTAGTCCACTGGAATAGAACCATTTTGGGAAAAGCAGACACGACCCACTAAGTGAGATGTGATGGTCCATGTCATGTTTTGGGACTGAGTCCTCCTGGTGATATTGCCAATTCTGGACATGTTATTATACAGTTGTGGAGAGATCTCCATAGCTTCCCAAGGCCAGTCTTCGCCATAATTAGTTCCACCACAAACATAGCAGTTTGAGACTCCTAGTTCAGTGGCTATAGATTGGGCCATTTCCAGGAATAAATTTTTGGCCTGTTGAGAGATTTCATATGGATTATCTTTTAACTTTTCCACAACATTCTCCACTGACCAAGAATGGCTCTTCTTTTCTCCACCTTTTAGTTCTGTGCGTGTAATTGTCAAGTAAGTTAATGGGTCCCTTCCAGGCCCATCAATTCCAAACCCATATACTTGAATGGGAGGATGCGTGTGTTCTATCATCAGGCTAACATTGTTTCCTCCTAATCTTCTGAACTGCATAATGTGAGGACAACCTGGGTAGCCCCCTGCTGTGAAGCTACACACACAACCCCATCCTGAACATAATCTGTTTGACCCACATGGTGCCCAAACTTCTGGGTTTCCTGCCCTTGCACTTTCATGGGGGTAACACAGATACTTATGCTCAGACCGGTATGCATGTGCCCATGCCTTTGATCCACAGCGGGTTCCCAGGCCTTTACTCAAGGCATCACAGGCATTGAACCAAATTATTGGCCGCCTGATGCTGTACTGCAGTACCACAGTGGAATTTAAATAATATAAAATGCCTCCACCTTCTGGATTGTCTCTTCTGGGGACCTTGGTTCTTGCCATTCCTGCCCATATGGTGTAATTGTATCTGACAGGATCCAGAGGTTTATAACATAGGTAACCTCCAGATTCACTCTCACATATATGGTACATCTTGTCTTGATTTAGGCAAGCAGAACTAGCCTGCTTACATTCCACTGGTTTCTGTGTGTAATATGTCAAAGTGTTCACTATCCTATTTCCTCGTCTTGCTGCTATTATGCAGGGGGCGCAGTCTTCCTTACCCTCAGAACTAGCAGCCAAGCAAGTAGGTAGTAGGAACAAAGAAATCATCACTTTGATAAAACAAAACATCTCACTGAATTTTCACTCTCAAATATACCTACTAAAGAAGCCACTAATACACATATACTAATAATCTATGAGGTAATGTAGCGAATTCACTCCAAAGATTAACTCACTGAAGAATCCTGTGCTTCCCGCAAGCGCTTTCGACAGCCGCGGAGCGTTTGACAGCTCTTGGAACGTTCGCTGACAGTTCTCCGAACGCTCGTTGACAGCTGCTGCACTACCCGGGCCGCTTCGCTTGCTGCAGTTCTTCCAGGAAACCAGCAGGGAAACACTGTTCGGCTTCAGGAAAAGGTACTTTTGAAACAAAGTCTCGCACAAAATGTTACCTTAGTCACTTCAACTGGAGGAAATCACCCGCTTTTATTGCGGCTTGGTCCCTCCTCTTCTTGTAAGAGGGATCAATATGGAAGGCGGGAAATTCAAAAACTGACAGGAAAAGGCAGACTTTTTCCCATCGAAAGCACCTTCTTTCTTTGCATAGAAAGCCAAGATTTTACTTTGGCCTTTCTATGTCCGTAGCAACCTTCTTGAAGACCTATTTCAAGCTGTCATCTGGGTCGGCGTGTACTGTCCACTCTTCTTCCTCGTCCAGTGGGGCAGCTTTCTTCACGCGGGTGTGATGAATCCAGGCACTCACTTCGGCCACTTTGACAGCTGTTGGTGTTGATAGCAGCACCACATAAGGACCCTTCCACTTTGGGCGCAGAGGCTGTTGATTCCAATCTTTGATCCAGACCAAATCTCCCGGCTCAAAGCGATGGAGAGGCTCCTGTAGTGATACGGGCAGCCGTCCAAGGGTCCATCTGTGTAAAGAAGAAAGAGACCGGCCAAGCATCTGAAGATATTTTGCATGTGTCAAGGAAGCTATACTCTCTGGACGCAAGCCATATGAGATCGGAACTGGCCTGCCATACACTAACTCAAAGGGAGAAATGCCAGTTTGGCTTGAAGGGGTAGTCCTGCTCCTAAAAAGAGCAATGGGGAGCATTTCCACCCAACTTCTTCCTGTTTCTTGAGTAAGCTTAGACAAATGGCCCTTTAGAGTCCTGTTCATCCTCTCCACCCGTCCTGAACTCTGTGGTCGATATGCTGTGTGCAAATTCCACTTGACCTGTAGTGCCCTAGCCAGTCCTTGGAGAACATGATGGATGAAACTGGGACCATTATCTGATGAAAGTGTACGAGGTATCCCGTGCCTCGGCAGGTGGTCCCTTAGGAGGCAGCGAATCACCTCACTGGCCCTTTCAGTCTTTGTTGGGAAAGCCTCTGGCCAACCAGTAAATGTGCACACTAACACAAGCATGTAGCGGTATAATCCACACCTAGGCAATTCTGTAAAGTCCACCTGCATGTCCTCAAAAGGCTCCTTTCCACTATATTGAATCCCTGGGGGTGGCAAAGGTCCTGTCCTAGGATTATTCCTTTGGCAAATGACACACCTATGTGAAATATTCGAAGCCAGCTGCCGAAGTTTGGCTATGTATAAATAGGGACTCAAATGTTTAAATGCCACTTCAGGACCCTGATGTGTGCTGTCATGATGATTCTGGACCACTTGACAAGCCAAGCTCTCCGGAACCCATAGCTGCCCACTTGGGAGTTTGTACCAGCCTTCTGGTGTCCTGTCAAACTCTTGCTCCTCCGCAAACTCATCCTCAGCTAATGAATATCTAGGTGGTTCTGGAGGCAAAATGTCTATTGGGATAAGACTGAGCTGCATTTCAGCTGCACCCTGGGCTGCCTGTTTGGCAATGCGATCTGCCAACCTATTTCCTCGTGCTACAAGTCCCGGACCAACTTTGTGCCCATGGCAATGAATAACTGCCACCTTTTTCGGCTTCCAGACAGCATCTAGAAGCTGCAACAAAACCTCAGGGTGCGCTACTGGTGTACCTTCAGAAGTGAGCAAACCCCGCTCCTTCCAAAGTGCCCCATGTGCGTGGAGGGTAAGAAATGCATACTTAGAGTCCGTGTAAATATTAATGCTTTCCCCTTCTGACAGCTCGAGTGCCCTAGTGAGAGCTATCAATTCAGCCACTTGAGCTGACGTTCCTGGGGGCAATTGTTTGGCTTCCACTACGATGTCTTCCAATTCCACTATAGCATATCCTGCCTGTCTTCTTCCCTCGATCATCGAGCTGCTACCATCCACAAACCACGTCCTCCACTGTGGTTGAGGGGTATCTAGAAGATCTGGGCGCAATGAGTATACTTCATCTAATGTCTGTATACAATCATGGGTGGCTGGTTGATCACTAATCGGGAGGAGAGTGGCTGGGTTTAAACCCTCTGTTGTTTGAAAAGTGAGACCAGCCCTTGAGAATAATTTTTGACACTTCATCATGGCAGTTTGAGACAAATGATATCCTCCTTTGGCATCTAATAGGGGCAGAATTGCATGCTTGGTGATACATTTTGTGTCCTGTCCGAAAGTGAATTTATCTGCCTTCTTTAGAAGGGCTGCCAGTACTACCACTCCCCGCATACAAGACGGAAGTCCTTGTTCTGTTGGAGTTAATGTCTCTGACAGATATGCCACTGGCTGCTGCCAGCTTCCTAGTTTCTGACACAACACTCCTTTTGCCACACCATTTTCTTCGTCCACATATAAATTAAATGGCTTGTGCGGATTAGGTAACCCCAAAGCTGGCGCTTCTATTAATGCTTGTTTAATTGCTTTAAAGCTCTCTCTCTGTTCCGGACCCCACAGGAACTCATCACTTTCTTTGCCTCTCGTTGCCAAATGTAAGGGCTTTGCCAGAAGACTATAATTTGGAATCCAAATTCGACAAAAACCTGCTGCTCCCCAAAAGCCTCTGAGCTCTCTCCTATTCCTGGGTTCGGGAATCTGGATAATTGAATGTTTCCTCTCATCTCGTAATTGGCGCCTTTGTTGGGAAATGTCGAACCCCAAATATCTCACTGTTTTTTGACAAATTTGGGCTTTCTTCCTGGTCACCCTGTATCCTGCTGCTGCCAAATGATTTAAAAGATCGATTGTGAGTTGCTCACAGCCTTCCTTGGTTTCTGCTCCCGCCAGAATGTCATCAACATATTGCAGGACTATTTGGCCAGGTTTTCGGGGGAAATTGGCAAGGTCTGATGCCAGGGCACCCCCAAATAATGTACTGGAATTTCGGAACCCCTGAGGCAAATGAGTCCATCTGAATTGTGATTTTGTACCAGTTTTGGGGTCCTCCCATTGAAAGGCAAAAATATGTTGACTCTGAGGCGCTAACCAGCAACAAAAATATGCATCCTTCAGATCTAAAACAGTAAAATAAGCTGCTTCCGGCGGTATCAAACCCAGAATCGTATAAGGGTTCGGTACATTTTGATGGAGAGGTTCCCGTCTTCACTGGCATACTCCGGTGGGGGGGCTGGGGGCCCGGCCTCTCTCTCTCTCTGTGTGTGTGGGGGGGCGGGGGGGGGAGCGGCCGCTCCTTCCTTCCTTCTCCCTCTCCCAGCGGAGCGGCGGCGGCGGCGGTTCCTCCTGCGCTCCTCCAGCCTTCCTCCTCCACCGGCCGCCCGCGGGAGAGAAGAGGAGGAGGAGGAGGGTGGCGGAGGAAAAGGGAAGAGCCTCCCCGGCCTCCCCAGGCGGCCCGGTGCTGACCAGTCCACGGACCGGCACCGGTCCGCGGACCGGGGGTTGGGGACCACCGTCTTAAAGTGGACCCAAATCCCTTCTGCTGCAGCCTTCCCAATGGGATATTGTGGGACTGAAACGGGTCCTGCAAATGGCTTGAGTTGAACCACTATGGGAGGGATGTTCCGTGCCATGCCTGGGGGATTATCTTCTGCCCACACCTCGGGATTAACTTTATCCAGAAAGTCTTGGGACAGCTGTACTGTTTTTTCTTCCACTACCATCAATCGCCATCTCTCTCTCAAGGCACACTTCTCCCTCTGGACCTCTGGTATTCTAGGCACACTTCTCCCTCTGGACCCTTACTGTCAGTTGTCAGATGAATTTCTCCCTTAGGGGTAAAAGTAATTTGAGCCCCCAGTTTAAACAGTAAATCACGTCCCAACAAAGGGATCGGGCAATCTGGCATATGTAAAAATTTGTGTTGGACGACTTGTCCTCCCAGCTTGCATTGTACTGGTTGCATGAAATAAGCACGCTGAGCCTTCCCCGTGGCACCCATCACACTAATCGAAAAGGTCTTGTCTATTGGCTTCACAAGTTGAGGAATCACTGAATGGCTGACTCCTGTATCCACAAGAAATCTGACAGATTCGTTCCCGGTTTGAACACTGACTAAGGGCTCCCAAGAACCAAAGCCCTGTCCTTTTCAATAAGGGGCATTTTCTTCCAGAGTCATCATGTTTTGGTACGGTGGGGTCCAAGCTGGACCTTGCCCTCTCTGGGGTGCCTGCTGAACCTGAGCTGGCTGCGCTTGGCTTTGACCTACTGGCTGAAATTGGCCACCTTGTCCTGGATTAACCTGAGGGTTCCTTTGTTGTTGAAAGTTAAAGGGACCGGGCGCTGAATATCTTTCAAATGCCGGTGGCTGCCAGGGGCGTCGTGGACCTTGATTGAAACCTCCACGCCTCTGATTTTCAGGGTTCCTAAAACAATCCCTGCGCCAATGTCCAGTCTGGCCACACAGTGCACATTGATTTCTCGTTAATGGTCCTCGCCTATTCCCTGGGGCATTAAAGTTGCACGGCTCGGGAACTTGATTGAGAGCCATCACTTTCCTGGCTTGTCCTTTACTTTTGGGGCTCTGATCCTCATCCCTATTATTAAATTTCGTTTGCGCCAGCTGGAGCATCCATTGCAAAGTCTGCCCCATAAAATTGGCCTCCTTTTGAATTCTTTTTCGTATATCGGGAGCAGATTGAGGAACAAAGGCTGTTTTCACAATATTTTCCATGCCAGGATCTTCAGGGTTAATCGGGGTATACCTTCTAAATGCCTGGTATAATCTGTCTAAAAAGGCTCCAGGAGATTCATCTTGCTTCTGGACTACATCATTAACTTTTGACATGTTGATTTTCTTTCTACCAGCAGCCCTGATGCCTTGAAGTATTGCTGCATGGTAATTTCTTAGTGCAGTGCGCCCTGCATCTGCATTATAGTCCCAATCGGGTGGCGTATTTGTTGGGACAGCTGCCTCTGCTTGAGCTGGGGTGTCTCCTACTGCTAAACGGGATCTCCTAGCCTCCTCGAAAATCTTCCGCGTTTCTTCTGCATTAAATAACCCTCTCACTAAATGTTGCACATCTTCAAAGGTGGGCATGTACACGTTGAAAATACTAGACATGGTTTCATAATTTTTATCTGGATCTTCCTCTAGGCTTGGAAGAGTATTTTTCCAATTTATGATATCACTTGAGGTAAAAGGGACATGTTGCATTGTGTACGTACGGGGACCCGGTTGATTTTGGGGCAGTGGGTCATACACTATTCTTAGGGGCATAACTTTTGCCTGTTCTTCTATTTTCCTATTTTCAAGAAATTCCTCATGTCTCCTTGCTGCATCATACGCCCTCAGGAGATATCTCTGTCTTTTCGCCCAATTTCGTTCTCCTGCTGCCTCTAATGCAAAGTTTCCCACTTCCATCACTGAATCTCTGTATTTCTTAATTAAATCAGCTACTCTTTGATGATCCGCTTCTCCCCATTCTATATTTCCTTTTATCCTATGACGGAATTCCTCTTCGCTCTCCTCTTCCTCCTTATCCTCATCTCTATTGGGGGGCCCCTTTTCCGTTTCTTGCTCATCTTTTGGAGGTTTGCCTGACGGTCCTGGCTGTGGAAGGTCTTTTGGTATGGGGTGTCCACCATCTTTTGGAGGGGAAGCAGGTACTGGACCTGACGGAGGCAATATTGGAGGGGAGCCCACTGGGTTCCCTGGAGGGATGGCCGCCAAATAAGGAGGTGGTGGAGTAAAAACATCATAATCTTCAGGACGACTGTCTAAAACTTCCTCCTTTTTCTTCAAAGCCAATAACTTGGCTTGAGGTGGCAACTCTCTACAAATTTGGATCCATGAAGGATTTTTCTTCACATTTCCTTTCCAAACTTCAATGTAGGGAATGTGTTCAGGGCAGTTTTTAAGAATTTTTAACCACAGTTGCCTGATGATACTTTCATTAAATGTCCCCTGGGGTGGCCAATCTACTTGCATGATTGGCCATTCAATTTGGCATAAAGTCTCCATTCTTTCTCTCTTCATCTTGACTCCAAAATCATAATTTCTGATAGCCGCATGCCAATTTAAAAGGAAGCACTCAAGTGGAGTTGAGGGCTTGCTTGTGTTCTGGCCCATGATTTTTAGTTATTTTATTTAAGATATGTTCCTATAATTCTCCCACACACAGCCACTGGACCCGCTCCTAAACCTTAACACAATTTTCACACACACACACCACTCGATACTGGCTCCGACCTGTACGGTCGCCCGTAAGCAGGAAATGCGAAAGCCCACACTCGCTCGACTAAGGGGAATTCTAAAACCCCAGTCTTCCACGCACTCACAGATTCACTGGGTCAGTGGCCACACAAATCGCCCACATTTCAAACCAACCTCCCAACCTAGTCTTGAACCCCCTACCTATTAAAAACCTTTTTTCCGCTAGTCTACTTTGACATCCGAGAGCTCCTTCTCGCTGCCCATACCAAACAACATTTACTTATTCCACAAGGGATGTTAGGACATATACTCTGCCCTTCTCCTCCCCAAAAACACAGAACCGTCGTTCTGTTACCCCTTTACACACTTCAGAGGCTCACCCCCGAAGTTCCCACTCTGGACCGGTCCGTTATCTTACCAAATCTCCCACGAGACGTCTCTCCGTCTGGCCAGAGTTTTTCTCCCCGAGCGAAAGCCGTCTCCGCCACCACGTTGAACAAGAAAACCCCTTTTCAAGTGGAAAGGTGTGCACCGGTTCTTCGTCCACCGCTGGCTGTTCGGATTTCGCCTGGCTTGACCCCTCGCCCCAAAAATAGGGAGGGATCCCGGACGAGCCCCCAGATGAAAGCCTCACCCAGGAATCCCTGTGCCACCAATGTGGGGGTCGAGGGTTGAAAGGACACGTCAAGGACTGAGGATGATCTGAGAAAAATCTTTTATTTTGCTGCAGCAAAGGCGCCCAGCCGAAATGCAGTCGGAAATCTGGGGCAAAGAACTCGAATACATACATAGTTTTTATAACAGAAGATTCCCCAATGCCCCCTCTCCTTAACAGAAAAAACAGGAAGCATCTGGGTGCTGTAGATCAGTGCTCCCCAACCTTTTTATCGCCGCGGACCGGTAAATGTTAGATAATTTTTCTGTGGCCCGCTTGTTTTGTTTTGGTTGCTGTCACTGCAGAAAACCCCGCTTCACACAGATAGGTTGCACAACCCCAGATCGCAATGTACTTTTGATACACACACACACACACACACACACACACACACACACACACACACACACACACACACACACACACACACACACACACACACACACACACACACAGGAATCAGGGCTACAGCGACAACCGACACTTCGTGACCCACCTTATCCAAAAAGGGAGCGATCACGAGCCCGGCGATGTTCATTTTCTGCTTCAGCCCCCCACCGCCACCCCTCCCAATGCCTCTCACAGACTCCTTCCTCCTCTCTCTGAGCAGAAGAGGAAGAGGAAGGAGAAGAGGGGAAAGGAGCGATCCTACATCAGCCACACAAGCCTCTCTTTCCTCTCCCTCCTCACCCGCTGCAAACTTCCCGTCTGCAGCAGCCACGCTACCAGCCAGCAAGGCAAGCGTGCACACATACGCTGGCGAGGGAGCCCCCGACCCTGAGAAGCGCTTCCCGAGCTAATCTTATCCCCCCAGCCACGGAAAAGCGCGAACGTGACACGGAGAGCAGAACCCGCATTCTCCCTTCCCCACCCCTTTCCAACAAGTCGCTTTTCTCCCCCCCCTCCCCAGGCGAGCTCAGGGGAAAGAGATCGCTCTTTCGCCTTCCCAATCTAGCCTGATCCCCATCCACCAAGACACACAGACACACACACACACCCTGCAACTGACATGCTCCGCAGACAAGATCAGCCCTGGCTCTTCTTCGTCCACTCCCACCCAGGATTAAAGAGGAAAAGGAGGCAGGGGGAGACAAGCTCTCCCGAAGACACCCTTCTTCTTCTTCTTCTTAAGTCCTCCTTCCAGAAACAATAATGATGATGATGGGGATGCTGTCCAGAGAGGCTTTAGCCAGGCAGGCACACCACACCACCACCACCACCACCACCACCACCACCCAGAAAGAAAGAAAGAAAAGAAGGAAGGGCCCCACCCTCACCCTACCCACCCCTTTCCTCGATGGGTCCTCACTGGTCGCCCTTCATCTCAACGCGACTCACACAAACACACAAACATTTAGGATTGGAATCACGCACACACACAAACACACGCACAATCCCTGCTTCTGTGAGTGCCTTGGGGCTTTTCAACAATTTCTGGCTTCCTCTTCCTTATTTTTTCCTCCCTTCAGCTTCCTAGCTCAGGGGCAGCCACTCCCCAAAGCTTCCCTTCCCCCCCGTCCTTGGCTTTCCCCCCTCCTTTTCACCTTCTTTCTCCCCCACCCCCACCCCCTCCGTCCCCTGGCTCCGGCTCCGTCGCTCTCCTCCACCTCAGCCCAGCCACACGCTGAAAGGAACTACATTTCTCCCCATCTCTCTCCCCCTCCTCCAGCAAGCGGGCGCGCGTACACCCTCGGGCCACCGACTCCCTCTCAACTAATGGCCGGCGAGCCCGGGTTTCAATGGAGCTGCATCGCGCGTGCGCGCGCCCGCACGCCCTCGCAGCCCGGCCGGTACGTGCCGTTCCCTCCCGCCCTTTGCGCTCTTCCCCCCCTCCCTTCTAACGGGGAAAATAAAAGTGGTCAAAATCACTCTGCAGCTTAGAAGGCAGGAGCGCGAGAGAACCGGATTTCTCTCTCTCTCTCTCTCTCTTGTCCTCAATCATGGTGATTGACAATCACCGACTCCGGGTCCATCCCGTCGGCGGCTCTTAAGGCGGCGGGTGGGGTGGGGGTGGGGGTGGGGGAGTGACGAGGGTTGGGGGTGGTTGAAGAGGCGGCGGTGGCGGCTCCTCCTGGGGCAGGGGATGGGGGAGGGCGAGAAAAACCCCTTAGTCGGTCCCCCCTTTCCCTTGAAGAGGAAGGGGGAGGCGGGAGGAGGCCACCGGTTCCAAAAAGACTGACCGACTGATCCGCCACCGCCAAGGCCCGCGCGCCCGGAAGAGGAAGTAAGGTCGCAGCCAGAAGCCGCGGCGGCGGTTGCGACCACGCCTGTGCCGCCGCCGCCGCCGCCGCCGCCGCCGTTACTAGAGGAGCAGCGGCTGCTGCCTTCGCTGCCCCTCCCCCTCCCCCTCCCCCGCCTCCTCTCAGCCTCAGAGGAACGGCCCTTGCTCGCTCGCTCGCTCGCGCGCTCCCCTCGGGGTGGGGGGAGAACCGCTCCCGAAAGGCTTTGCGGCAGTCAGTGGGGAGGGGGTGGGGGGAAGACTACCATGGGCCTTGGCAGCCCCGTCAGGAAGAAGGAAGTCGGAAGGCTGGGCAGGAAACGGAGGGGCGGGCGGGGCAAGAAACAATGTTCCCCAGCATGCAAAGGGGCCTCCCGTTTCGCCTCCTCTCCCCGCCCCGCCCCTCCGGGTGGCCCGGTGCCGATTGGTCCACGGACCGGCACCGGTCCGCGGACCGGGGGTTGGGGACCACTGCTGTAGATCGCCCGCAAGAGACAAAAGAAACTTCAAAGAACGCTGGCTTGTGCACATTGTTATCACCTTGTTATCGCTAGTTATCACCCACTTGAAAATGGATACATTCAGCGGACGCGATCAATCTTGTTCTTCAGCGCCCTCTAGTTTTCTTACTGCAAGCGCTCGCCTGCCAGGAAGTGCCGCTTTTTGACAGCTCAATGGAGCCTGGTGTGACAGTTAAACCCGGACGCTCCTGGACGCCCCGATAAGCGGAGACTCTGCCATTTCTGAGTAAGGGGGCCTATTGTTCGACCACCCCTCTCACAGATGGCATCTGTCCTGTGTTTATCTCACAGGACAGGCTAGGGAAACGGGAAACAGTGTAGTGCTTTGCTGAACATATTGTGAGGGGCAGGGTGAATCAAGGGGCAGAGAAGGCTTATAGAGAAAGCTTATAGAGAAATAAAGTGCCTGCCATTTTATCTACAATGGCGGCTAATATATGTGTGTATATATGTCATAAGCATATTTAATATATTTAATTAATCACTTCCTATCATTTAAATCGCCACCTCATTGCCACCGCCCACCTGTGTTTTCCCTTAATCGGACAACGGCACGTGATTCTCTATGTTTGCAAACCTTTATTTTATTATTAAATATAATTATGAGGATCATATCCCCTCCACTCTGAAAGTTGCACTGTTTTAACTGGAAAATTTTCAAATGTCCAACTCAAAAGTTGCTTTACCATTGCCCAACTCCCAGAACTAAAACAAGACACACAAAAAATCTGTCTCCCAAAGTGCTTACTCCAACAAGCCGTGGGAGAGCACAGAGGCCACAAAGAGTAAGAAGGAGGGATGGATCCAGAAAGAAATCAGGAGTCCTGCAAGCATTATCCTGTTTTGTGACTGGTAAGTCTGTGAAGATTCTCAGTCATCCAGGTGAGTTTATCTGGAAGTTGAGTCATGGCTACTGGACTTCTTTTTTGAGAGATAGAAACGTTTCGCTGTTCATCCAAACAGCTTCATCGGTGTGACTGGCAAGGTTTATTTTTGATGAAAGTTTTCCACCTTCAGAGCATCTGTCCGTACAAATATCTCCTGAATTTGCTTCATTGTTGTCCAGTTATCAAAAGAAAAGACACAGCTTTGTCCTGAAGCACTTACAGTTCTAAAACGTAAAACACAAACACAGCACAGATACATGAAACAGCAGGAGAACAAGAAGGGCTGGGGGTTGGTAACAGCAGGACATTGGTTGCAATGCACCTTCCCTGCTTGTAAATTTTCCCTTAGGCTTTCAGGCCAGATAGTCTGAGGAAAGCGGTGCAGATCTGGATCAGCTTTAGCTCAGATCAAACTACACTGCTGTGCTTCCATGGCCTGCAGAATGATCATCTCTTTCAAAGAGACCATGGCGCTCTTTGTCCCCTCACAGGAACTGGGAGACGTCAATACAAGGGAATATTCTAACCCAATTCAGTCTTGCAGATGAGATGTTCTCTTCCTGTTCAGCACTGAAGCTGGAAGCCAGAATTTCTGCAGCTGGCTGCCAGGAGTGCTTTTTCAATTACAAGTAAGCAAAGATGATCAGTGTTACGTACCAGATTCATTGATTTTCTTTCTGTTTCTCTTCACTGTTTCTAGAAAAACAGGCAAATGAATGTAGGGTTATTCGTGAAGAAGTGCCAGAGAGACTCTCCTGCCAGCATAGAGACTCTCCCCACGCACTGGTGCGTTAGAATGATGGACTCAGGTGTCTAAGGCCCAAAGATAATCACAAGAAAGCAGTGGAGCAGCTTTGATTTCCTGTCCAAGGCTATTATTCTTACAGCCCTGCCCCACTGATTCCATCCCCCCATCTCCTCCCCTTCAGCAGATTTTAAGACTGCAGAGAATGTCTTCTGATAGGTCATAAAATGTCCTGCACATTTCCCTTGTCATACCCTGTTTCCCCAAAAATAAGACATCCCCTGAAAACAAGACCTACTTACAGTTTTGCCCCACACTGAAATATAAGGCATCCCCCAAAAATAAGGCCTCCCCATAAGATAACAATAAATGTGTACCGTAATTTTCTTCATGGAAAAATATGACCTAGCACATCTTTGGGAGCAAAAATTAATATGACACTGTCTTATTTTCTCACTACCGCCAAATACACAGAAGCACATAAGAAGAGCCATGCTGGATCAGGCCAAAGGCCCATCTAGTCCAGCTTCCTGTATCTC
Source organism: Phrynocephalus forsythii (assembly GCA_029282475.1). Taxonomy (NCBI): domain Eukaryota; kingdom Metazoa; phylum Chordata; class Lepidosauria; order Squamata; family Agamidae; genus Phrynocephalus; species Phrynocephalus forsythii. Next base: position 127,029,877 of record JAPFRF010000003.1, on the reverse strand, counting down.
ACAGCGGCCCCACCAGATGCGTTTGGGAGCGCATGAGACTAGATATCTGTCTCCTGATACCACTCCCCTGCATCTGGCCCTTGAAGTACCCTGGTTTCTCCATCATGGTTTGTAACCTGTGATGGACTTTTCCTCCAGGAATCTGTCCAATACCCTTTTGAAGGCATCCAGGCCAGATGCCATCACCACATCCTGTGGCAGAGAGTTCCAAAGACTTATAATGCGCTGGGTGAAAAAATATTTTCTTTTGTCAGTTCTTACTCTCCCAGCCTTCAATTTGAGTGTATGTCCGAGTTCTGGTATTTTGGGAGAGAGAGAAGAGCTTCCCTCTATCCACTTTACTCATACCCTGCATTATTTTGTATTTCTCAATCATATCCCCCCTCAAGCGCCTTTTTTCCAGACTAAAAAGGACCAAATGTTTTAGCCTTTCTTCATAAGGGAGATGCCCCAGCCCAGTAATCATTTTAGTCGCTCTCTTCTGCACCTTTTCCAGTTCCACTATGTCTTTCTTGAGATGCGGTGACCAGAATTGTACACAATACTCCAGGTGGGGCCTTACTATTGTTTTGTATAATGGCATTATGTTGGCTGTTTTATTTTCAATCCCCTTTTTGATAATCCCTAGCATGGAATTGGCCTTCTTCACCGCTGCCACACACTGGGGAGACACCTTAATGGAGCTGTCCACCAACACACCAAGATCTCTTTCCTGATCCGTCACGGATAACTCAGAGCCCATGAGTTGATAGATGAAGTTTGGATTTTTTGCCCCAATATGCGGCTCAGGCAGCGGAATCCGCTCAAGGTCCTCTGTCGTGAAGACAGTCGCAAAGAACTCATTTAATTTCTCTGCAATTTCCAAGTCCTCCTTAACCTCCCCCTTTCCTCTTGCTAGGGTGAAGGCACACCGTTCTTCGGGGCTCTCTACAAAATGCAAATAGTTGGCCGGCTTATCACTAATTAAAGGGCATTTTAGATTTAAGGGTGAACATACTTTGCAGTCTGATGCAAAGAGGTCTTGGCTTTGTAAAGAAAAGAGGCCTGAAGTCTTTCCACCAAAGAGCTGAAAGCACCCAGACAGACTGGCATCCCATACATCAGATGACCTTGGCTTTAAAGATTAGCTTGAATAGTCAGCTTTACTATGTTATTATGTGACAATGTCTAGCCCATGATTTACAATACTGTAATGAAAATTCAGTCCTAAGTACTTGAACTCTATAACCTGTTGGACTGCTCTCCCATGAAATACCCAAGGCTGGGGTTTCCACATCTTACTGAACACCACTATTTCATATTTTTTTTAAAATTGAGGGTCATTTTATCACAGGATGGATAATTGATAGTGTCTTTGACCTATCTTAGTGTGTTAAAGTTATACCATGTCATCTGCGTAAAGAAGAATAACAACTGCCAAGCGGCCCAATCTGGGGCAGTGACTATTCACTTCTGACAGGAGGGGCAAGATCATTTATATACAGGTTAAATAAAGTGGGCACAATAACACAACCCTGTTTCTCTTTAGGACATATTATAAACTGGTTCACAAAGATGTGAAAAAGAGGGTTAAAGGTATCAACCAGAAGATACAAACTGCTGCTTCACATAGGCACTCTGGTTGAACAAATGACATACAAATAAATTCCTCTTGGACACTTATGTCACCCATGAGGGCAAAAAGCCCAACCTTTTGGACAGGAACATCGATGCTGGTACCATGTGTTCAACAGTTTACATGAACCACAGCATATTTGATTTTGCATCCCATAAAACTTCTTATATATGTGAAAAAAAGAACTTGGAGGAGCGATTCCAAGAGTGCAAGTATTACCATTCTTAACTTCTGTTGCCCTACAGTGAAATAATCAGTGAGAGAAGTGTGCAACAAGAGACGTAGATAATTAGTTTGGTCTGAATACATCTCCATGTAGTACACTTAAAGGCAACCTCAGCAGCCAGAGAGGAAGGCCCTTCCTGGTGTCCTCCAAACAAACTCTACCAAACAAACTCTACCATGGTATTCTTGCTAAGAAGTTAGTAGAAAGTGGGATAGATAGTGCTTACTGTTAGGTGGATTTGTAATTGGTTAACTAATCGCACCCAAAGGGTGACCATAAATGGCCTCTCTTCAGCTTGGAGAGACGTGACCAGTGGGGTGCCCCAGGGTTCTGTTCTGGGTCCAGTGCTGTTCAATATCTTTATTAATGACTTGGAGGAAGGAATAGAGAGTATGCTAATTAAATTTGCAGATGATACCAAATTGGGAGGGGCTGCTAATTCCCTAGAGGATAGGATGAAAATCCAAAAAGACCTTGACAGACTAGAGTGCTGGGTCAAAGCTAACGGAATGGATTTCAACAGAGGGAAATGTAGGGTACTACATTTAGGTTAAAAAATGAACTGCACAAATATAAGATTTATTTATTTATTTATTTATTGTTATATTTGTATCCCGCTTATCTCCAACAGAGGACTCTAAGCGGCTAACAACAAGTATTACAAAACAACAGAACACAAATCACTAGTATAATAAATTAAAACATATATCCTCCTAGGATCCTAAAATCCTAAAATCCTAAAACCTCCAAATGCATCCCAACATGTCTAAGACGTAAGTCTTGATAGATAAAATTGGAGGCACCAATGGTCATACTACTACTACCAATAGTAATAGCGATGGCGGAAAGGGCAAAAAAAAATATTAAAAAATTAAAATTCGCCAAAGGCCTCTCGAAATAGAAAGGTCTTTAAGGATTTTCGAAAGGCCTGCAGGGACTCTGCAGAGCGCACTTCGCTAGGGATGGCATTCCATATGGATGGGGCTGCCACAGAGAAGGCCCGGTTCCGGGTGACCGACTTCCGGGCCTCTCGAGGAGTGGCAACCCGGAGCGAGTGCGCTCACACCTGCCGAACTGGGCGGGCCGAGATGGATCGCTGGACGATACGCTCTGACAGGTATTCCGGTCCCAAGCCATGGAGGGTTTTATAAACTAAAACCAGGACCTTGAATCTAATCCGGGCTGCAACGGGCAACCAATGCAGGCGAGCCAGGACTGGGGTGATATGGTCATAGCGACGCACACCAACCACCAGCCTGGCTGCCGCATTCTGTACCCGCTGCAGACGCCGGAGAAGAGTCAAGGGCAACCCCATGTAGAGCGTGTTACAGTAGTCCAGCCTCGAGATCACCAGTGCTTGGACCACTGTTCTCAGAGAGTCAACATCCAGGTACGGGCGGATCTGGGCGATTTGGCGAAGATGGAAGTAAGCGGCCCTGGTCACCGACGCCACCTGGGCCTCCATGGTTAGCGCCGGGTCCAGGACCACGCCCAGATTCCGCACCCTCTCCACAGGCTGGAGGGAAAACCCCCCCCAGCTGCGGAAGAGGACCACCGTACCCAGATGGTGAGCTCCCAAAGAACATAACCTCCGTCTTCTCGGGGTTGAGCCTAAGCCTGTTCGCCCCGGTCCAAGTCAGGACCGCGTCCAGGCACTCATCAAGGATCCTCACAGCTTCCACTGCAGAGGTGGAAAAGGAGAGATAGAGCTGCGTGTCATCAGCGTACTGATGACAGCAGACTCCAAATCTCCTAACGACCCCAGCCAGCGGCCTTACGTAGATGTTGAACAGCATCGGGGACAGCGACGACCCCTGTGGAACCCCACAAGGGAGTATCCAAGGAGCCGACAACTCCCCCCCATGCAGAACGTACTGTGGACGGTCCTCCAGGAAGGATCGGAGCCAACTGCAAGCAGTGCCCCCGATACCAACCTCGGAGAGCCGATCCAACAGGATACCGTGGTCGACGGTATCAAAGGCCGCTGACAAATCCAGGAGAACCAACAGGGTAGAGCAACCCCTGTCGGCCGCCCGGATTAGGTCGTCTTGCAGCGCGACCAAAGCTGTTTCGGTCCCCCGAGGCCTGAACCCGGACTGGCAAGGATCGAGGCACTGCCGATCCTCCAGGTATGACTGCAACCGAACCGCCGCCACCCTCTCGATCACCTTGCCCATGAACGGGACGTTGGCAATTGGACGATAGTTGGTTAGATCGTCCGAAGGGAGGCCAGATTTTTTAAGAATGGGCTTTACCACCGTCTCCTTCAGGCGGGAGGGGAAAACCCCCTCGCTGAAGGAGGCGGTAGCAATAGCCGAGGCCCATTCAGCCATGGTCCCGCTGGCAGATTTGATAAGCCAGGCTGGGCAGGGATCGAAAGGGGTGGACGCCGGTCGGCAGTGAGCCATAGCCTTGGAGGCCTCAACAGCGGAAACAGGCCCAAGCACATCCAACCGAGGCGACGAAGGCGGCCCAGCAACCGGAGATGCCGGGGCAGTGCTACTGCAACCGGAGTCGAAGCCGGCCCGGATGGCCTCTATTTTAGAACAAAAAAAGGCTGCAAAATTCTCACTACTGAACTCAGTAGGAGGAGGCCTAGCCAGACTAGGATTGGTGAGGTCCCGAACCACACGGAAGAGCTCCGCGTGGCGGTTCGAGGCCTCACCAATTCTCAGGGAGACAAAAGATCTTTGGGCCTCCCTGATCGCGTTGGAATAGCGCCTAGTCTGGGAAACAACAGCAGCCTTACTAATAGCCGTCCGGGTTCTTCTCCAGCTGCGCTCTAGTCTTCTCCGCACCTGCTTCATCGCTCGGAGCTCGGTCGTAAACCATGGCGAGGGCCGAGCTCGACACCGGAGAAGACGCTTAGGGGCGATCCGGTCGATGGTCTGGGCAGCTGTATCAAACCAATGGTTGGCCACAACCTCGGCCGGCGCACCAGTCAGTTCTCCAGGAAACGCCCCAAAGACTTCCTGGAACCGATAAGGGTCCATGAGTCTTCGGGGGCGGGCCAAAACAGGAGGCCGATGGTCCCCGCGAGGAGGGGCCGGAATCGCCAAAGGGAAAGTAAGCAGGTGGTGGTCTGACCATGACACAGGAAGGGGGACAATGCCCCCAACCTCCAGACTCGAAGTCCCCGACATGGAGGAAAAGACCAGATCCAGGGTGTGGCCAGACCTGTGGGTGGGGCATACAACATGCTGGGACAGACCCATGGAAGCCATGGATTCCATGAACTCGAGAGCTGCCCCAGAAAGCCCACCGCCGGCATGCACATTGAAGTCACCCGCAACCAGAAGGCGCGGGGACTTCAATAGTGCAGCCCCGATGAACTCGGAGAGCTCCGGGAGGGATTGTGCTGGGTTGCGGGGAGCACGGTAACCCAGCACAATGCCAAATCTGTCCCGCTGTCCCACCAGCAGGTGAAGGCACTCTAACCCCTGGCTAACCAAAGTCGAGGCCCTGCAGACATAAACAGAGTCCCGATGGACGATGGCGACCCCACCTCCCTTCTGACCCTCCAGCCTTCCCACACCCTGAACCAGATACCCGGGCGGGCACAAGAGGGAGAGGGAAGCCCCCCCCTGCACCCACCCAGGTCTCGGTGATGAGAGCCAGGTCAGCCCGCCCATCTTGGATGGTATCGTATATGATGGGGATTTTATTATGGACTGACCTGGCGTTCAACAGAATGCAGGAAAGGCTGGAGGCGCTGGAGAAGTGACTCCCGGACACGTGGCAGGGAGCCGAGGGGTCAGAACGCGGGACAGGCACAAGATGCCTGACCCGGGTTCTTCTGATCTGACGAACCCCCCGGCTACAAGCGTACCGCCCACGGCCCGTCACAGTTGGTATATGAGTCCCTGCAAACATGGCGAGGGGAAAAAAAAAAACTAATTCAACCTAATTAATATAAACACTCCTACAAATTACAAGTAATACAATAAGTAAGTTACAAACAAAAATAACTATGAACAAACAGTGGGAAATAATAATAATAAAAATGGTAAACAAATCTTAACTAACAAACGAATCTTAACTATCAAATGAACAATAAATAACAAAACGGGCGAAGCGCCAGGAGAGATATAAACCACCTGGGAGTTAGGAGGGGAGAAGGCCAGGAAATCGAGGCTCTGATGGTTAATGAAAGGTTACTGTGTTGTGGAGGCACTTGGCATTGAAGGTGGCAGAGGTGCCGGACCTGATTGTCACAAATACAACAGCACCGCCCTGATTCCAAAGTCCAGGCTCGAGCCCCCAGCAAGAGATCCCCCCCATCACACCCCAGCTCCACCAGTAGGGTCGCCATCATAACCCAGTCCCCTTACTCTCTACAGATAACTGGAGGGAGGTGATGTAATAAATAGGTAAGTCTCCCCTCCAAGGCATAAGCACCAATCCTTGAGAGGGAGGAAAACAGGAGGCCCAGCTGCTTCCAAGCGTCTCCGATGGTAAAGGGCAGGACAGCCCCAGGCAAATAGATGGATTCCGGTCTCTGAGAACAAGTCCCGGCGATGGCAAGGAGCCCAGGACCCCTGGAGCACCGGCAGCCGATCTGCTGCCCGGGACCACCAGCCGCCAGAGGCTACGACGGGCGTTGAAAAGCAACCACCGGCAGCCGACATGCTGCCCGAGTCCCAGGAACGGGTGGCACACCGGCGGCCGAGCTGCCGCCCGAAAACCACCAGAGGGCGGCTAGGCTACCGAGCGATCTGTAGGCGGCACCGGCGGCCGACTTGCCGCCCGAATTCCAGGAACGAGGGGCGCGCCGACAGCCGAGCCGCCGCCCGAGAGCCGCCAGCAGCGGGAGCACCGACGGGAAACCGGCCGGCCCCCGAGTGAACGAAGCGGCCGGTCGGCGGCGGACCCGCCACCCGGGCAGAGGCGCACCGGCGGCCAAAACGCCTCCCAGGCAGGAGCAAGCAGCAGGGGCCATGACGATACAGGCGGCCACGGGGGGGGGGAGCGACCAGCCCCCGGCAGATGGAATAGGCTCTCACCTCAGCTCCAGCTCATGGGAGAGAGCCCGAAATGGCGGCCGCCGTCTCTGCCCTTGGGTCTTCCAAACCACCGAGGGCGGACAGACCGGCCACTCACCCGGGACACCCCACAAGAGCGGGCAAAGGAGGGAGGCTTGCCAGGGAGGGGCTAAGGTGTAAAAAGGGGGGGGAGAGGGGGGTAGTACGAGAGGCCACTCGTATCGAGGACGCTCGAACGAGGCAAACATACCTCGTCTCCTCGGTGTCGGCGTCCAAGGCGTGCTCAAAAGAGCCTCTGCAAGCCTCGACAAGCCCACAAGGCCCCCCGCCCCAAGTTCAAACACCTCCCAATGGTACTCCTGGCAGCCCAAGAATTAAATAAAAATAAAAACCCAGCGGTGCAGCAATAAGATAGAAAAAAGTAATCGAGAGGTGGGATGCAAAAACACCAAAGAGCTGCTGCCGCCCGCCAAGATGGGGGATACTTGGCTGGAGGATAGTACCTGTGAAAGGGATCTGGGAGTCTTGGTGGACCACAAATTGAACATGAGTCAGCAGTGTGATGCGGTGGCCAGGAAAGCCAATGCGATTCTTGGTTGTATCAACAGAACCATAGTGTCTAGATCAAGGGAAGTGATAGTGCCACTCTATTCTGCTCTGGTCAGACCCCACCTGGAGTCCTGTGTCCAGTTCTGTACGCCTCAATTTTAAAAGGATGTTGACAACCTCGAGCGGGTGCAGAGGAGGGCAACCAGGATGGTTGAGGGTCTGGAGGAAATGTCTTATGAAGAACGGCTTAGGGAACTGGAAATGTTTAGCCTTTCAAAAAGAAGACTGAGAGGGGATATGATAGTTATGTTAAATATTTGAAAGGATGACATATTGAAGAGGGAACAGGTTTGTTTTCCATGGCTTCAGAGACTAGGACTCGGGACAATGGTTTCAAACTACAGGAAAAGAGATTCCATTTGAACATTAGGAAGAACTTCATGACAGTTAGAGCTATTTGGCAGTGGAATATGCTGCCGCGGAGGGTGGTTGAGTCTCCTTCTTTGGAGGTTTTTAAACAGAGGCCGGATGGCCATCTGTCAGAAATATTGTGATGGGAGTTCCTGCATGGCAGGGGGTTGGACTAGATGGCCCTTGAGGTCTCTTCCAACTCTATCATTCTATGAAGTCAGCTAGTAATAGCTTACCAATCACTAGAAAATTCCTACTCTTACTACACATACAAAGAGAAAAATAAACTGGAAAAAATGGAAAGAGATGCTGACTCTGCCAGCCAGCTCCAAAGTCTGCCTGTATCTACAAGACACATCCATGTTGACCCTTGTTTGTTATTGATATCACGTCCAACACGTACATTGTCCTAACAGCCAGCAACCAGGAAAAATATATCGCACACAAGAAAATTAGGAGGAATTTTTTTGTAAAATAACATTTCAAAGTAACCTCTCTTTCTGTTTTGTTTTGACAAAAGCACCCATCTGTTTCGTGTGAACATCTCTGAGTTGCTCTAGCTGTCTTTGTCCACGGCGGATAAGGTATTCAATGAGCATGATGTCCGTACGGGGGATCTGGGCATTCTTCCGGAATTCGGCCCGTATCTGAGGCAGGAAACCTGGCTTATCCTTGCTGGCCCAAAGGAAATTTCGGTACAAGCTGAGCACCTGCTTCTGGAGATTGCTGTGCCGAGCCATGGAACACCTCCAACCTTCTCTGCTGACAAGCAAGGTCACCACTGCCAAGTCCTGTTAAAAAAATGCATGAGAATAAAGAAGTTAAATTCCAAATTTCTAGCAAACATCACCCTGCTATATAATCAAACACATTTTAAATTAATGAACATAGGAACTTTGATTGATTAACTGATGCGATGTTTATGCAACCATAAAATATTAGCAGGACTTCTGAAGGAAGTACAATATACTGTACTTTTAATGATGCTCAGAGACACAACAGAGAGGAGGCATTTCCTTCTATGGGAACAAAAAAGAGGAAAGGATGTATCTTTTTCAGAAGGTGCTGCTCCTCAGCACCATCTGGTTAGTCTTGGAGGCGAACCAGTTAAAATCTGCTTCCTGGTTAACTGCAGGGCTGCTGACCTTTTTAGTTATTTTCAGAAGTTCTAGAGATGTAAAATTTCCAGAAAATCTGAAGCTCAGAAAAAACCAGTTTTTTTCTGGAAAAAAAGGACATTTTCAGAAAACTTGAAAAAATGGCACATTTGCACTCCCTTCTCTTTTACAGTTTGAGTCATTATGTTACTTTAGGAACATAAAATATGACTATGGACAATTTGACTTGGCATAAAATTATCACAACTAGCATATTAAAATATAGTGTATCCAAACAATTATTACAAACTGAAGTACTTTTTAAATATTTATTTGTAATTGAAAATAACAACTGAAGTAACAATCTCCTGAACTGTTTACTACTTTATGTGGAACAAAAAACCCTCTCCAAAACAATATTTAAACACCCAGAATTAACAATTTTTCATATTTCCTATCCACAGTATTAAATAAAAATAAAATAAAAACTTCATACTAATAAAAAGAACTGGAGAGGGAGAAAATATATAGAAGTGAGACGAAGTTTCAATGATATTTTTTAAAATGATTTGGAAAATATTTGAAATCCATCTTAAAATATTTTGTTCATCATGTTACAATAAAAACATTCCATAATCATTTCTTCTTTTTTCAATTTTTCCAAATTTTCAGGTAACATTGTTTTCCCTTAATTTTTCTGATTCCCCCCCCCCAGCCTTTACATCTCTATTCAGAACAGATTAAAAGGTGGTTTAAAGATTATAGTCATTACAGACCAATGTTTGTTCCCTATGCAATGCACAGGAGAGACTTTACTGTACTGTATTTGGAATATTTGCTATTACAGTGACTAGATTTTCTTCAGGAGTTCTGCTTCCTCGGTTGCAACAACAACCCCCTGTACAGTATCAAGTCACCATCTAATGAATCACAGCAAAGTAAGAGTTCAGTTATTACCGGTTCGACTCCCCTCAGGCTTAAGAAGAGCATTCCTGTGGGGTGACCCGAGAGGGTTTTTTTCCAGCGGCCCGACCGCCGCCCCCCCCCCCGGAAGGAAAGGCGGGTCCCTTTGGCTTCCGAGGGGAAGAGAAGCGGCTGAGGGACCTCAACCCCCTCCTCTGCAGGGCCTGGTTGGGAGGGTCGGGGTCGGGGGGGGTCGGGGTCGGGCGCCCCCTTCCGGAGCGGCCCGGCCCGGCCTTCTTCGGGCGCGGGGGGGGAGGGGGAGGGGGGAACCAAACTCTCCCGAACGGCTGCCGGGGCCTCCCCCTCCCCCTCCCGTTGCCGTTGCGAGGAGCTCCGGTTCCCGCCACGCCCGGGGCTGGCTGGAAGGCTGGCTGGGTCCGGCTCCTCCCGCCCTTCGGGTTCCCCCACCCCCACCCCCCTAGGAGGGCGCCTCGGCCGGGAGGGAAGGCCCGGAGCCACGGGAGGGACCCCTCCTCCCTCCCCTCCCCTCCCCTCCCCTCACCGGGCCTGGCCTCAGGCAGCAGCGGAGGCGGCGGTGGGAAGGGGTCGGCAGCCAGGGACCGGAGCGCTCCGTCGGCGCCTGCTCGGCTCCGATTGGCTGCCGGTCCTCGGAGGGGCGGGGCCAGGCGGGCGGGAGGGCGCGAGCAGCGCCTCCGAGGCGGGCCAATCCTCTGCCTCCCCCCACACGGCCCCTCCCGCCAGAGGGGCGGAGGAGGAGGAGGAGGAGGTCGTCGCCAGAGGGGAGGAGGAGGGACCCCGGGAGGAAGAGGAAGGGGGTTGGGGGAGAGAGAGAGAGAGAGAGACTGATGGCGGGGGAGGCCCTCGACGCCCCAGGCCGGGAAAGGACAGCAAAGCCCGAGCCGGCTCCGGAGGGGCGGGGAAAGGAGGAGGAGGAGGAGGAGGGCGCCGAGCGTCGTCCTGCCGCTTCTGCCCAGACTGTCAGGGGGTCGGGCGCAGGGCACGTCGGAGGGCGACGGGGCCGCCCCTGTGGAGCAGCGCCTGATCGCTCCCAGCATCGCCGGAGAAAACCTCCCTGCTGGGTCAGGCCAAGCTACCCCCCCTCCCCGCATCTCCCTCCCACCCACACAGCCGATGCCGCCGATGGGAGCCCCCTTTCTCTCCCCCAAAAAAACTGGCCTTCTTCACTGCTGCCACACACTGGGTTGACACCTTCATCGAAAGTTCTCTCTTTCCTGATCTTTCATGGGATAGAGAGACAGAATAGATTTATGCCGAAGAAGATTCCAAGAAGGATTACTGTTTGCCATCAGCTTCCTGTACCTAGAACTGCGGATGAGCCAGGACATTTCAGCTGTTGTTGCTTTGTTTCCATTGCTTGCAGAAGAAGGTGTTCACTAGTAGCCCATTAAGCACATAGAAAGCCATGATTGAGACAATGGGGTGACCTCCGGCTGGCATTCAGCAAGCAGGACATTGGAAGGGGGGTGTCTGGAGAGCCTGGCAACCGATACACTCTGCTCCGCAAAAGCAAACACTAGACTGGCCCTGGTCTGCCCTCGTTGGGGCAGCCTGAGGCCTCTGCACCGCAGCTGTCTTGCAAGTGCTGCTGGCTTACTGTACTCCCAGTTAGCTACAGCCTCATCTGCCCAGTCAAGGGAGAAACAGCACGCGGGTCTTTGGCGATCTCAGGCATTCCAGCGCTCGGGTTCTCCCTGGAAATGGTGTTTCTTACCAAGGTTGACCCGGAGAGTTTTTTTTCTTTCAAGCTACTTCCAGTCAGATCCTAGGATCATCCAGAATACTGCATACAAGGTGAAAGCGGCTCAGACACAAGCACATTTGTTTGGAATGTATTCCCCTCCCCCCTCATTTTTTAAATGTGGAATTATCACATAACATTAGCCAGCAGCACACACACACAATAACTTCGCAATAGCAGAAGTACATGATCAAAGAAGGGTCTCAGTTTTGGGTTTCAGGGAAAGTGATTTTTTTGGGGGGTCACTTTTAAATCTGGACTACACCTGGATTTCCTACCTCTACAGTTGCTTGTTGAGGTGGGCCTGTGCTGGTTCCCTTTCGGGGTGAGCCTCGGCCAGGAAACATCATGGAGTTTTGCCCCTGGCTGCTCTCCATGAACAAGACCGACAGATGACACAAAACTTTTCCGTGTGGTAAAAACCAGAGAAGATTGTGAAGAGCTCCAGAAGGATCTCTCCAAACTGGGGGAATGGGCTACGAAATGGCAAATGCGTTTTAATGTAGCCAAATGTAAAGTAATGCATATTGGGGCGAAAAATCAAAACTTTATCTATCAACTCATGGGCTCTGAGTTATCCGTGACAGATCAGGAAAGAGATCTTGGTGTGTTGGTGGACAGCTCCATGAAGGTGTCTACCCAATGTGTGGCAGCAGTGAAGAAGGCCAATTTGATGCTAGGGATTATCAAAAAGGGGATTGAAATAAAACAGCCAACATTATAATGCCATTATACAAAACAATAGTAAGGCCACATCTGGAGTATTGTGTACAATTCTGGTCACCGCATCTCAAGAAAGACATAGTGGAACTGGAAAAGGTGCAGAAGAGAGCGACCAAAATGATTACTGGGCTGGGGAACCTCCCTTATGAAGAAAGGCTAAAACATTTCGGGGCTCTTTAGTCTGGAAAAAAGGCGCCTGAGGGGGGATATGATTGAGATGTACAAAATAATGCAGGGCATGAGTAAAGTGGATAGAGGGAAGCTCTTTTCCCTCTCACAAAATACCAGAACTAGGGAACATGCACTCAAATTGAGGGCTGGGAGAGTAAGAACAGACAAAAGAAAATATTTTTTCACCCAGTGCATTGTTAGTCTATGGAACTCCCTGCCACAGGATGTGGTGATGGCATCTGGCTTGGATGCCTTCAAAAGGGGATTGGACAGATTCCTGGAGGAAAAGTCCATCACAGGTTACAAACCATGATGGAGATGTGTAATCTCCAGGCTTAAAACCAGGGTACTTCAAGGGCCAGATGCAGGGGAGTGGTATCAGGAGACAGATATCTAGTCTCATGCGCTTCCAAAAGCATCTGGTGGGGCCACTGTGAGATACAGGAAGCTGGACTAGATGGGCCTTTGGCCTAATCCAGCATGGCTCTTCTTATGTTCTTATGGGTGGAGTGGAACTCTGGCTGTCTCTAGGCTGTTCTCTACCGGGGTGAGTTTGGGCAGGAGCTCGCCTTCGGTGGCGCTCTGATGGCGCTTCTTAGGGCTCTCTATGGGGTGAGCCCGCGGCACACTCTGCGGACATTGGACATTGGACTGACATGGGTGTTGCTTTCTTGGGGGAGGGGTGGCAGAGCAGATCCTTGTATCCGCAGCGGGGGGTCTGCGCATGCCCGTTGCCTTCCCTCTAGGGGGACCCTGGGTCGCGCTCAGGGATGTGGTGGAGGTCTCACCAGGCCCGGGGCTCCTCCATCATGGTTGTACCCCCCCCCCCCGTGTGGAGTGAGACGGGGCTGGGGCTGAATTCTGCGACTTCTCCTAGTCCGCTCGGGTATTCCCCCGGGAGTGGGCTCGGGCAGGGGCTTGGAGCACGGTTGTGATCTCGCTGCATCTGGGGCTCCTCCTTTGTGGTTGGGGGGGGGAATGTAGCACACGCAGCCCCCTCCCCTCTGGAGTGAGACGGGATGGGGGCTGGGCCTCACCTGCAAGCCCCTTCTGCCTGCTGATCTCTCCTGTGGGGGGAACACCAGGCCTGCATCAGATACTGCTGTGGTCTCAGCTTGGCTTCCTTGCTCTCCCTTGAGGCATCCCTGATGACATCTGGTCGACAATGGGCTTTGGACCGGCCTGCGAGAACTCCCCTATGGGTCTGAGACAGGGCGACGTCGGGGTGGCATTGGGTGCCTGCTTTCGGCCCTCTGATGCTCTCCTATTGGAGACTGCCTGGGACTGCTGGACAACATCACATTCCTGGAGGAGCCTGGTCTTCATTCACGTCCTGAAGGCTCCGGGCGATGCACTTTGCACATGATCCGAAGTAGCCAGTTTATGCTCCCCTTCGGGGTTTAAGAGCCCTGGCGAACACTGTTGGTGGGATACATGGCTCCCTACCAGCTGCGGGCATTGGAATGTGGCTGGTGGGTGGAAGATGTGGAATCCAGGTGTATCACCATGTGTATTATGTGTATTATATGATGTATCTTTGTACTCTACCTGTTTGTAATGGGCTGCACTTGTGAAAGGTGCAATTTGTGTAGGATGGATTCAATAAAAATAAACCCGAACCCGAACCTGAACCCAAACCTGAACCCAAACCCAAACCCTAACCCTAACCCTAACCCTAACCCTAAACCCTAACCCTAACCCTAACCCTAAACCCTAAACCTTAAACCTGAAACCTGAAACCCTAACCCTAACCCTGCCTACCAGCAAACTGAAAAACAGTGTACTGTACTGTAATTGGTGGTTTCCAAAGACCAGCAGATCCCCTTCTCCCTGTGGGAGACAAGACGGAGAGCATACCATCAGGTTCTCAATGGAAAAAGAGAAAAACCAGTGTTGTAAAAGGGTACAATATGGGGAAAGCGGGTCACAAAACCTTAAAGGAAGGTGCCTTCAAATACAGCCAGTCCAGGTTGTTTCCTAGCATTTCCCACACTTTTTCTGCAGTGTGCCATTTTGTGAAGGAATGCCACACTGCAGAAGAAGTGTGATGGTAATGGTAGGAAACAGCCCAGACTGTCCATATTTGAAGGCAAAATCAGCTGAAGCAATGCTACCATGTTCAAGGATGGGAGGGACTCACCTCCTCCTGCTGCTGCCCGCCTACGCACCCCTGAGGCTTCTTGGGGATGCATGGAAGGCCTGCGCGGAGCGATCAGATCGCCCGCCCGCGCACCCCAGAGGCTTCTCGGGGGTGCATGGGAGGGTGGCACGGAGCGACTGGATTCCCCCCCATCGCCCTCCCACGCACCCCGGAGGCTTCTCGGAGGGGCAGGGGGCGGCGCGGAGCAACCTGGCCGCCCCCCCTGCCCCGCACGGTTCCGGTACTGCGGTCCCACGATGTAGTGGGACCGCAATACCGGAACCGTGAAATGGCAGGGGGTCACTGTATTCAAATATTAGAAACAAAACATTTCTTCCACTTTGATCAGTACAAAGAGGGCTGATTTGTGTGAGTGTGTTTGAAAGAAAGAGAGAGAGAGAGAGCAATGACCACAGTTTAATTTTCATGTATCTGTCAAAGAGAACTGTCAAAGGCGCCAGGATCCAACTACCTGCTCAGCATGCTGTGAAGTCAAAACATTCTATTGCCATGGAAACATGCAGCTTCAATGATGTCAAGAGTGGAGGACCCACTGTCTCTTACCTGCCACCTCATACAGAGTGTGATTCCCCAGTTTTTTGCTAAGGAGTGAGCTGACAGACAGTGGATTCAGAAAGGCAGCAATTAAAAAAACAGGTTGGTGAGTGTGTTCAGATTTTCAATCTCCATGGATGAAACATGGGAGAGTCTGTACATTTCCCTTAAACATTTCAGCCGGTGGTCCTCAACAATCAGCTGCTGATCTTGTTCTTTCACCGCCAGAGCCATCAAGTGTATTCTTCAGAACAGTCACCAGAACTGTTTTATTCTTATTAGTAGTAGCAGCAATAGCAGAAATACTAATGGTACTAAATACTAATAGTACTAAATGCCCTTTTTACTGAGATTACCCAATTAAAAATGAGATAAAATTAGTTTGGTAGGATTTGCTAATTTTAAAAAAAACTATGTTGGCTTCTAATTAATACTGCAATGTTTTCAAGGTACTTGCAGAATGACTGCTTTATAAACTGCTGCAGAATTTTTCCTGGGATTGATGTCAGGCTAACTGATTTGCAGTTCCTCGGTGTTTCTTTTTTGCTCTTTTTGAAGTTTGGTAGAACAGTCCTTCTCCAATTATCAGGTACTTCACCTATTCTCCATCATTTTTTTAAAAAGGACACTGTTTCTGAGATCAGGAAAGAGATCTTGGTGTGTTGGTGGACAACTCCATGAAGGTGTCCATCCAATGTGTGGCAGTGGTGAAGAAGGCCAATTCCATGATAGGGCTTATCAAAAAGGGGATTGAAAATAAAACAGCCAACATTATAATACCATTATAATAAACCATAGTAAGGCCACCCCTGGAGTACTGTGTACAATTATGGTCACCACATCTCAAGAAAGACATAGTGGAACTGAAAAAGGTGCAGAAGAGAGCGACTAAAATGATTACTGGGCTGGGGCACCTCCCTTATGAGGAAAGGCTAAAACATTTGGGCCTCTTTAGTCTGGAAAAAAAGGTGCCTGAAGGGGGATATGATTGAGACGTACAAAATAATGCAGGGCATGAGTAAAGTGGATAGAGGGAAGCTCTTTTCCCTCTCACAAAATACCAGAACTAGGGGACATACACTCAAATTGAGGGCTGGCGTGTTGCTAGTCTGTGGAACTCCCTGCCACTGGATGTGGTGATGGCATCTGGCCTGGATGCCTTCAAAAGGGAATTGGACAGATTCCTGGAGGAAAAGTCCATCACATGTTACAAACCATGATAGAAATGTATCATCTCCAGGTTTAAAACCAGGGTACTTCAAGGACCAAATGCAGGGGAGTGGTATCAGGAAACAGATATCTAGTATTGTGCGCTCCCAGAGGCATCTGGTGGGGCCACTGTGAGATACAGGAAGCTGGACTAGATGGGCCTTTGGCGTGACCCAGCATGGCTCTTCTTATGTTCTTATGTTCTTATCTCTTCAGCTAGTTCTCTGTCTTTTGCTAAGTACTTTATTAACTCATTAACCTCAACTCATTCTCAGTATATGCTTTCCCTTACAAGTCTTTGCTGTATGTCTAAGGGCTCTATCACACGTCCTTTAAAATGCTGATTAAATTTCAAGATAAAGCGTTTCCAAAAATCTTGTCCCTGTGGCCACCAGGCTTTTAAAAAAACAGTTATGCTCCCTTTGGCGAGTTTTCAAAGACCTACTGGAGAAGTTGGGAATTTTTGCTCTGGTAAAAAATGTGAGCCAGAAGTTCATGGGAGCTCGCATATGATCCAGTTTTCTGCTTTCCCCGCCCCCCAGCACTGACCAGCTTGTCCTGGGGCTGGTCAGTGCTTTTTAAAAAAAATTAATTCCCTCCACCCAGCACTGAGCAGCTGGCCTTCAAGCTGTCAGCACTGTTGTTGTTGTTTTTTCATTTTTTTCCCTAGCACCAACCAGCTTCTCCTGGGACTCGTGGGTGCTTTTACATTTTTTTTTAAAAAACCCCTTCCCTCCCAGGCTGAGCAGCTGGCATTTGAGCTGTCAGTACTTTTTAAATTTTTTAATTATTATTTTTCCCAGCGCCACCTGCTGGCACTGGTTGGCGCTTTTACAAAAAATAATCCTTGTACATCTTTGATCATGTGATCAAGAAAGAAGAAAAGCCAGACTTTCACACAATCTGGATCTTCCCCCAGATGAGATAGCGGACTAAGTGGCTTTCCTTCCACATTCTATATGTGTACTTTCCATTGTGGCTTTTAGGTCCTCCCTCAACTTTTTGCAAAGCCATGTTGGTCTTTTTTGCTGTCTTCCATTTTTTTCTTGTTGGAATTGTTTATAATTTTGTTTTTAAGAAACTCCTACCCATCTTGGACTCAGTTTCCTGTTAGAATTTTGTCAGAGTGATTGCAATTTTTTTCTGCCAGCGGAATAAATATTTTAGGAACAAATTATAAAGTCAGAGTTTCTTAAATCAAGTAGCTATATTACATATGTACAGAATGAATCACAGCATCTCAGCATTTCAACATAGTATTGAGAAATATCATCACATCAGTACCTAGAGACATAAAAATCAACAGCATAACAGCATGCATATCTCATCACAGCCACAATGAAGGCACATATATAAGTGAGTTCCAATAGGGAACAGTGACCACAACACAATTACCTTTAACTTAAACAAAGACTGCAAATCTCGGATAAAATCTAACACAGAGACCTTAAAATTTCAAAAAGGAAAATTCCCAAAGATGAGGAAACTAGTAAAAAATAAGATGAGAGGGAATATTTGATAGGGACAATTAGTAAATATACTTCATATTTTTATAAGCTGTCATTGTAGATAAAATGGCAGTATTTCTATTCCTTTATTAAATTGCCATCTGTCCCTTGATTCACCTCTCCCTTCACAAAACCGTTGCACAAAGCACTACTGTTTCCCCCTTTCCCAAGCCTGTCCTGTGAGATAA
Source organism: Phrynocephalus forsythii (assembly GCA_029282475.1). Classification (NCBI taxonomy): domain Eukaryota; kingdom Metazoa; phylum Chordata; class Lepidosauria; order Squamata; family Agamidae; genus Phrynocephalus; species Phrynocephalus forsythii. The sequence continues at coordinate 127,011,820 of JAPFRF010000003.1, read as the reverse complement.
ACAGGACATAAACCCCACTGATAAGCATACATCCTGGGAAGGTAGTCCGAACAATGGGACCCCTACCCAGAATAGCAAGCTTCTGCGTATCGGGGCGCCAATGCAGAGCTGTCAAAGCGCTTCCCAGAGAGAGCTAGCGGCTAGCTTCGAGTATTGCAATGACAGGGGGCACTGGAGAACTTGATTAATTGCGTCCGCTGAATGTTACTCTTTGACAAGTGGGTGATAAGTGGGTGCAAATGGGGCGATAACGATGTGCACACGCCGTATCTTTTGAAGTTTCTTTTGTTCTTTGCGGGCGATCTGTAGCGCCCAGATGTATCCTGTTTTTTCCGTTGTAAAGAAGGGGAGTTGGCGAATGTTTTACTATAAAGTCTGTGTGAATTTTTACGTTCTTTGCCCCAGTTTCCGACAGCAACTCGGCTGGGTGCCTTTGCTGCAGCAAATTAAAGTTTTTCTCTGATTCCTTCAATCCTTGGCGTGTTCTTTCAACCCTCGACCCCTGTAATAGCGGCACAGGGAATCCTGGGTGAGGCTTTTATCTGGGGGCTCATCCGGGATCCCTCCTTTTTTGGGGGGGGCGAGGGGCCAAGCCAGGCGAAATCCGAACAGCCAGCGTGGGCGAAGAACTCCAGTGCACATCTTTCCCATTTGAAAAGGGGAATTTTTCGTTCAACGTGGTGGTGGAGACGGCTTTCGCTCGGGGAGAAAAACTCTAGTCAGACGGAGAGGAGTCTCTTGGGAGATTTGGTAAGATATGGGACCGGTCTAGAGTGGGAACAGTAATTGTTTCAAGTTTTGGGGGTGAGCCCCTTGTGTATTGAAGAGTAACAGAACGACGGTTCTGGGTTTTTGGGGAGAAGAAGAGTTATGCTCTGACATCCTATGTGAAATAAGTGAATATTGTTTGGTGTGGGCAGCGGGAAGGAGCTCTCGGCTGTCAAATTAGACTAGCGGAAAAAAGGTTCTTAATAGGTAGTGGGATCCAGACTAGGTGGGGAGGCGGTTTTGAAATGTGGGTGATTTGTGCGGCCACTGACCCAGTGAATGAGTGAGTGTGTGGAAGGCTGGGGTTTAGAATTCCCTTTAGCCGAGCAAGTGTGGGTTACGCATTTCCTGTTACGGGCGACCGTCCAGGTCATAGCCAGTATCGAGTGGTGTGTGTATGAAAATTGTGTGTAAAGTTTAGGAGCGGGTCCAGTGGCTTTGTGTGGGAGAAACTTAGGAAAATAGCTTAAATAAAATTGCCAAAAATCATGGGGCAGAACACCAGTAAAGCCTCAACTCCATTAGAATGTTTCCTCTTGAACTGGCATGCGGCCATCAAAAATTATGATTTCGGAATCAGGATGAAGAGAGAGAGGATGGAGACTTTATGCCAAATTGAATGGCCTATCATGCAAGCAGATTGGCCACCTCAGGGAACCTTTAATGAGAGTATCATCAGGCAACTGTGGTTAAAAATTCTTAAGAACTGCCCCGAACACATTCCCTATATTGAAGTTTGGAAAGGAAATGTGAAGAAAAATCCTTCATGGATTCAATTTTGTAGAGAGTTGCCACCCCAAGCTAAGCTATTGGCTTTGAAGAAAAAGGAGGCAGCTTTAGAAAGCTGTCCTGAAGATTATGATGTCTTCACCCCACCACCTCCTTATCTTGCGGCTATCCCTCCTGGGAATCCAGCGGTTATTCCTCCTGGAAATCCAGCGCCCCCCCTCCTCCAGCACTGCCTTTGCAAGGTCCAGTACCCGTTTCCCTTCCAAAAGATGATGATCTCCCTACACCAAAAGATCTTCCACAGCCAGGACCATCAGGCAAACTTCCAAAAGATGAGCAAGAACCAGGGAAAGGGGCCCCCAAGAGGGATGAGGAGGAGGAAGAGGAAAGTGAAGAGGAATTTCGTCATAGAATAAAAGGAAATGTTGAATGGGGAGAAGCAGACCATCAAAGAGTGGCCGATTTAATTAAGAAGCATCAGGAATCAGTGATGGAAGTGGGAAATTTTGCATTAGAAGCGGCAGGAGAGCGAAATTGGGCAAAGAGACAGCGATATCTCTTAAGGGCGTATGATGCAGCAAGGAGACATGAGGAATTTCTTGAAAATAAGAGGATTGAGGAACAGGCAAAAGTTATGCCCTTAAGATGAGTTTATGACCCTTTGCCCCAAAATCAACTGGGTCCCCGTACATATTCGATGCAACATGTCCCGTTCACCTCAAGTGATATTATAAACTGGAAAAATACCCTTCCGAGTTTAGAAGACGACCCAGATAAAAATTATGGAACCATGTCCAGTATTTTTAATGTATATATGCCCACTTTTGAAGATGTGCAGCATTTAGTGAAAGGATTGTTTAATTCAGAGGAAACGCGGAAGATTTTCGAGGAGGCTAGAAAGTCCCGTATAGCAGCAGGAGATACCCCTGCCCAAGCAGAGACAGCTGTCCCAACAACCACACCACCCGGTTGGGATTATAATGCAGATGCAGGGCGCACTGCTTTGAGAAATTATCATACAGCAATACTTCAGGGTATCAGGGCAGCTGGCAGGAAGAAAATTAATATGTCAAAAGTAAATGATGTGGTCCAGAAACAAGATGAATCTCCAGGGGCTTTTCTGGATAGGCTGTATCAGGCATTTAGAAGATACACCCCCATTAACCCTGAGGATCCTGGCATGGAGAATATTGTGAAAACTGTTTTTGTGGCACAATCTGCTCCTGATATCCGAAAAAGAATTCAAAAGGAAGCCAATTTCATGGGCCAAACTTTGCAGTGGATGCTCCAGCTGGCGCAAACGAAATTTAATAATAGGGAAGAAGATCAAAGCTGCCCAAAAAGTAAAGGACTAACCAAGAAGGTCATGGCTTTAAATCAGGTCCCCGAGCCTCGTAATTTTAATGCCCCAGGGAACTGGCGAGGGCCGCTGTCGAAAAATCAATGTGCACTATGTGGTCAGACTGGACATTGGCGTAAGGACTGTTTTAGGAACCCTGAAAACCAGAGGCGAGGAGGCTTCAATCAAGGTCCACGTCGTCCTTGGCAGCCCCTGGCTTTTCCAAGATACTCAGCCCCTTCGGGTCCCTTTAATTTCCAACAGCAGAGGAATCCCCAGGTCAATCAAGGACAAGGCAGTCAATTTCAGCCTGTGGGTCAAAATCAAGCCCAGTCAGCTCAGGCTCAGCAAGCACCCCAAAGAGGGCAGGGTCCAGCTTGGACCCCACCGTACCAGAACATGATGGTTCTGGAAGAAGATGTTCCCTATTGAAAAGGACAGGGCTTTTGTTCTCGGGAGCCCTTGGTCAGTGTTCAAACCGGGAACGAATCTGTCAAATTCCTTGTAGATACAGGAGCCAGTCATTCAGTAATTCCTCAGCTTGTCAAGCCCATAGACAAGACTCTTTCGATTAGTGTAATGGGTGCCACAGGAAAAACGCAGCGTGCCTATTTTATGCAGCCAGTACAATGCAAATTGGGAGGTCAGATCGTCCAGCATAAATTTTTACATATGCCAGATTGCCCCATCCCTCTAATGGGACATGACTTACTGTTTAAATTGGGAGCACAAATCACCTTTACCCCAAAGGGAGAAATTCATTTGACAACTGACAGCAAAGAACCAGAGGGAGAAGTGTGCTTAGAATGCCCTTTGAGGGAGAGATGGAGATTAATGATGGTTGAAGAGGAGCCAGTGCAGCTGTCCCAAGATTTCCTGGATAGAGTTAACCCCGAGGTGTGGGCAGAAGACAATCCCCCGGGCATGGCACGAAATATTCCTCCCATAGTTGTTAAACTCAAGCCATTTGCAGGACCAGTCTCAGTGCCATAGTACCCCACTGGGAAAGTTGCAGCAGAAGGAATTTGGGTCCACCTTAAGAGATTAATAGATTATGGCATCCTTGTTCCATGTCAGTCACAATGGAACACTCCTCTGTTGCCAATTCGCAAACCGGATGGGACATTTCGCCCAGTGCAGGATCTTCGTTTAGTGAACGAAGCCATTGAACCTCTTCATCAGAATGTACCGAATCCTTATACGATTCTGAGTTTGATACCACCGGAAGCAGCTTATTTTACAGTTTTAGACCTGAAGGATGCATATTTTTGCTGCCGGTTAGCGCCACAGAGCCAGCACATCTTTGCTTTCCAATGGGAGGACCCCCAAACTGGTACAAAATCCCAATTCCAGTGGACGCATTTGCCTCAGGGGTTCCGAAATTCAAGTACATTATTTGGGGGGTGCCCTAGCATCAGACCTTGCCAATTTCCCCCAAAAACCTGGCCAAATAGTCCTGCAGTATGGAGATGACATTTTGGCGGGAGCAGAAACTAAAGAAGGCTGTGAGCAGCTCACAATTGATTTTTTAAATCATTTGGCAGCAGCAGGTTACAGAGTAACCAGGAAGAAAGCCCAAATTTGCCAAAAAACAGTGAGGTATCTGGGATTCGATATTTCCCAGCAAAGGCGCCAACTCCGAGATGAGAGGAAGCATTCAATTATCCAAATTCCTGAACCAAGAAATAGGAGAGAACTCAGAGGCTTTTGGGGGGCAGCAGGATTTTGTCGAATTTGGATCCCAAATTACAGTCTGCTAGCGAAGCCTTTGCATTTGGCAATAAGAAGGAAAGAAAGTGATGAATTATTGTGGGGTCTGGAACAGAGAGAGAGCTTCAAAGCAATTAAACAGGCTTTAATAGAAGCTCCAGCTCTTGGACTTCCAAATCCAAATAAATCTTTTAATTTGTATGTGGATGAAGAAAATGGAGTGGCAAAAGGAGTTTTGTGTCAGAAATTAGGAAGCTGGCAGCAGCCAGTGGCTTATTTGTCAGAGACTTTAACCCCAATGGAACAAGGACTTCCGTCTTGTATGCGAGGAGTGGTAGCACTGGCTGCCCTTTTAAAGAAAGCAGATAAGTTCACTTTCGGACAAGACACAAAATGTATCACAAAGCATGCAATTCTGCCTTTATTAGATGCCAAAGGAGGGTATCACTTGTCCCAAACTGCCATGATGAAGTGTCAAAAATTGTTTTCAAGGGCTGGTCTCACGTTTCAAACAACAGAGGGCTTAAACCCAGCCACTCTCCTCCCAATAAGCGACCAACCGGCTACCCATGACTGTGTACAAACATTAGAAGAAGTGTATTCGTCCCGGCCAGATTTACGAGACACCCCTCATCCCCAGTGGAGAACATGGTTCGTGGATGGTAGTAGCTCAGTGATTGAGGGAAAAAGACAGGCAGGATATGCCATAGTGGAATTAGAAGAGATTGTGATTGAAGCCAAACAATTGCCCCCAGGAACATCAGCTCAAATAGCTGAATTGATAGCTCTTACTAGGGCACTAGAACTGTCAGAAGGAGAAAGCATTAATATATATACGGACTCTAAGTATGCATTTCTCACACTTCATGCACATGGAGCGAGGTCTTCTTACCTCAGAGGGAACATCAGTAGCGCACCCTGAAGTGTTGTTGCAGCTTTTAGATGCTGTTTGGAAGCCTGAAAAGGTGGCAGTCATTCATTGCCATGGGCACAAGGTTGGTCCAGGACTTGTAGCAAGAGGAAATAGGTTGGCAGATCGCATTGCTAAACAGGCAGCCCAGGGTGCAGCTGAAATGCAGCTTAGTCTCATTCCAATAGACATTTTGCCACCAGAACCGCCTCATTATTCACTTGCTGAGGATGAATTTGCAGAGGAACAGGAATTTGACAGGACACCAGAAGGCTGGTACAAATTGCCAAGCGGGCAATTGTGGGTTCCAGAGAGCTTGGCTCGTCAAGTGGTTCAGAGTCATCACGACAGCACACATCAAGGTCCCGAAGTGGCATTTAAACACCTGAGTCCATATCTGTATATAGCTAAACTTTGGCAGCTGGCGTCAAATATTTCACATAGATGTGTCATTTGTCAGAGGAACAATCCTAGGACTGAACCCTTGCCTCCTCCAGGAATTCAATATAGTGGGAAGGAGCCCTTTGAGGATATGCAGTTGGACTTTACAGAATTACCAATATGTGGACTATAACGTTACATGTTAGTGCTAGTGTGTACATTCACCGGATGGCCAGAGGCTTTTCCAACAAAAACTGAAAAGGCCAGTGAAGTGATTCGCTGTCTTTTGAGGGATCATATCCCGAGGCACGGGATACCCCGCACCCTTTCCTCGGACAACAGTCCAGGGTTCATTCATCATGTTCTTCAAGGACTGGCTAGGGCATTACATGTCAAGTGGAATTTACATACTGCATACTGGCCTCAAAGTTCAGGACGGGTAGAGAGGATGAACAGGACTTTGAAAGGCCATTTGTCTAAGCTTACTCAAGAGACAGGAAAAGGTTGGGTGGAAATGCTACCCATTGCTCTTTTTAGGAGCAGGACTACCTCTTCAAGCCAAACAGGCATTTCTCCGTTTGAACTTGTTTATGGCAGGCCAGTCCCAATTTCGTATGGCATACGCCCAGAGAGTGTAGCTTCTTTGACACAGGCAAAATATCTTCAGATGCTTGGCCGATCTCTTTCTTCTTTACACAGATGGACCCTTAGTCGACTGCCCGTGGTGCTACAAGAGCCTCTTCATCGTTTTGAACCGGGAGATTTGGTCTGGATCAAAGATTGGAATCATCAGCCCCTGCGCCCAAAGTGGAAGGGTCCCTATACGGTGCTATTATCAACACCAACAGCTGTCAAGATCTCCGAAGTGAGCGCCTGGATTCATCACACTCGTGTGAAGCGAGCAGCTGCCCCATTGACCGAGGAGGAAGAGTGGACAGTCCGCGCCAACCCTGATGACAGCCTCAAACTGGTCTTCAAAAAGGTTACTTCAGACATAGAGAAGTCAAAGTAAAATCTTGGCTTCCTATGTGCATGGTGAGAGGCGTTTTTGCCAAGAAAACCCTGACTTTCCTTTTCAGCTTTTGAATTTCCCGCCTTCCAAATTGATCCCTCTTACAAGAACAGGAGGGAGAAACCGCAGCAAGAAGCGGGTGATTGGTTTAACTGAAAAGGCTAGGGCAACATTCTGTGCGAGACTATGTTTTAAAGGGTGTCTTTTTCCTTTTTTTGGAAGCTGGACAGTGTTTTCTCATTGATTTCCTGGAAGAACTACAGCGAGCAAAACAGCGCCCCGGTAGCGCAGCGGCTGTCAAAGAGCGTTCTAAGAGCTGTCAAAAGCTCCGCAGCTGTCAAAACTCTTAAAGAAGCCCAGGACATTTTAGCGAAGTTGACATTTCAAGTGGATTTGGTTCATTAACTCACTAATATATGAGTTGGGGGCTTCATTGATTTGTTTCAGCCATAAGTGGAAGTCTTTTAAGATGTTTAATTTAGTGAAAATTGTGTTTCTTTTATTTCTGCTACCAAGTTACTTGGCTGTCAGCCTTGAGGATATAGAAGAGTGTACTCCCTGTATTATAGCAGCCAGCCAAGGCAACAAGGTAGTGAACACTCTAGTATATTATACTCAGAAGCCAGTAGAATGTAAGCAAGCTGGAACCACATGTCTAAATCAAAACAAGATGTATCATATATGTGAGAGTGAATCTGGAGACTATTTTTGTTATATGTCTGAGGTTCCAGTGAAGTTTAATTACACGATTTGGGCTGGAATGGCTAAGAATAAAGAGCCTAGGAGAGACAATCCAGAAGGTGGTGGACTCTTATATTATTTATTTATTTATTTATTTATTTATTTATTTTTAACTCTTGTATACCGCCCTATTCCCACAATGGGGACTCAGGGCGGTTAACAACATAAAAAGTAAAAAGACATATAAAATCAAATACAGATAATAGACAACAGATTTGCTAAAACAATTAGATCCAAGGTTAAATAGGCGGGAGGGAAAAAAGAAAAAAAAAAGAAAAGAAAAGAAAAGAAAAAGAAAGCAGGGTCCCTAGCCCTCGCCGTAGGCCTCTCGAAAGAGCATGGTCTTAAGGTTCTTCTTAAACGCCGCCAGCGAGGGAGCCTGCCGTAGTTCACCTGGGAGTTTGTTCCAAATAGCCGGTGCCACCACCGAGAAAGCACGACCGCGAGTACTCGCTTTTCGGGCTTCCCGCGGGGGGACCGTCTGCAGGGAAAGGGCCACCGAAGAACGGGTGGGCCGGGCCCGGTCTAGTTGTCGGGGAAGACGCTCCGTCAAATAAGTCGGGGCCAAGCCATGGAGGGTTTTGTAAACCAAAACCAACACCTTGAACCTTATTCGGGAGGCAACCAGTGTAGGCGAGCCAGGATGGGGGGTAACGACGCGCACCAACCACCAGCCTGGGCCGTATTCTGGACCCGCTGCAATCGCCGAACAAGGTTCAAGAGCCCATGTAGAGAGCGTTGCAGTAATCCAACCTTGACACGACCGGCGCCTGTACCACTGTCCTCAAGGAGCCCTCATCGAGGTACGGGCGAATCTGGGCGATAAGCCTTAGGTGGTAAAAGGCCGACCTGACCACGGCTGACACCTGAGAGCTCAGATCCGGGTCCGGGTCCAGGACGACGCCCAGATTCCGCACTCTTTGCGCCAGCTGGAGGGCGGACCCGCCCAGACTGGGAAGAGGGCCACAGTACCCCTCCGAAGCCCCGAAGAACATAACCTCGGTCTTGCCTGGGTTGAGCTTGAGTCTGTGGGTCCTGGTCCAATCCAGAACCGCAGCCAGGCAGAGTGTCCACGGACGGCCTCCACTGCACCGGTGGAAAAGGAGAGATAGAGCTGCGTGTCATCTCACTGATGGCAGCAGACTCCATAACTCCGGATGATCTCAGCCAGCGGCTTCATATAGATGTTAAAGAGCATTGGGGAGAAGCACCCCTGAGGCACCCCACAAGAGAGTGTCCAGGCGCCGACAACTCACCACCCAAGCTCACTCGCTGGGTACGGCCCCCAAGGAAGGACCGGAACCAGGCCAAGGCCTGGCCCCCAATCCCAACCTCCGAGAGCCGTTCCAGCAGGATACCGTGGTCGACGGTATCAAAAGCCACTGACAGGTCGAGAAGGACCAGCAGGGTAGAGCAACCCCTGTCGGCCCTCCTCAACAGATCATCATGCAGCGCGACCAGGGCCGTCTCCGTCCCATGACGCGGCCTGAACCCGGACTGGAAAGGGTCCAGGACATGGTTCTCCTCCAGGAACGACTGGAGACGCAGGGCAGCGACTCGCTCAATCACCTTGCCCAAAAGGGAACATTGGCTATGGGACGATAGTTGGACAAATCGTCCACAGCCAAGCCGGATCTTTTAATAATGGGCTTCACCACCGTCTCCTTCAGAAGACTGGGAAAAATCCCGTCTCTGAAGGAGGCCGAGGCAATCAGTGAAGCCCATTTCGGCATGCTCCCCCCTGCGCTCTTAATCAACCAGGAAGGGCAAGGGTCGAACGGAGAGGCCGCAGACCTGCAATGTCCCAGGGCCCTGGAGGCATCCACAGTTGTAACAGGCCCAAACTCAACAAACCGAGGCGACCGAGGCGGCCCGACGCTGGCCACGACAGAGGCCGGGCTAGGGCAACCGGAGTCCAGCTCGGAACGGATGGCCTCTATCTTAGATTTAAAGTAGGCTGCGAATGACTCACTAGTGAAATCACTAGGAGGAGGCCCCGGCGGACCGGGATTGGTGAGGTCTCGAACCACACGGAATAATTCCGCTTGACGATTCGAGGCCTCACCAATTCTCAGGGCGGCGAAAGATCTCCTGGCCGCCCTTATCGCACGAGAGTAGCGACCGGTCGACGCCTTAACCGCAGCCCAATTCTGTGCCGTCCGAGCCTTCCACCATCTGCTCTCTAACCTTCTCCGCTCTTGCTTCATTGCCCGCAGCTCCTCAGTAAACCAGGGAGACGAGCGGGCTCGGCATCGGATCAGGCGCTGGGGGCGATCCGATCGACAACCCCGCCACCTCCTCAAACCACCGTTGGGCAAGGGAGTCGGCCGGATCGTCATCCAACCCGTCTGGTACATCCCCGAGGGCCTCCGAGAACCGCGCAGGGTCAAGGAGCCTCCGGGACGGGCCCAGATGGAAGGGCCCAGATGCTACCGCAAGAGAGAAAGTCAGGGCCCATTCCCACAATGGGGACTCTGGGGATTCACAACATCACAATTAAAACAACACAAGGGAATCAAGCAGTACCAAAGCTACAATGAACAATAATAGTTAGGCAGGGTTATAAAATCCAAAAATATATATAAACAGAAAAAAAAAATGATCTGGCCATGACACGGGCCGGGTCAACAACCTCCCGACCCCCAGATCCGAACCCCGCGATGTGGAGGTAAAAACCAGGTCCAGGGTGTGTCCACCCTTATGGGTAGGTCCGATGACTAATTGGGACAGGTTCATGGAGGCCATGGACTCCATGAATTCCAGAGCTGCTCCCGACAGTCCAACCTCGGCATGCACGTTGAGGTCCCCTACCACCAATAGGCGAGGGGACCTCAACAGTGCCGCCGAAATGAACTCGGAGAGCTCTGGAAGGGAGAGTGCAAGGTCGCGGGGAGCACGGTACACAAGCACTACCCCAAACCTGTCCCTCTGGCCCACCATAAGGTGGAGACATTCCAAGCCTGGACTCACCAACATCGCAGATCTACTGACATGAAAAGATTCCCTAAAGACCATAGCCCCCCGCCCCCCCGCCCCTCTGACCTGCCCAGCTGCTGCACACGGTAGCCCTGGGGGCAGAGAAGGGTGAGAGAAGCCCCACCCCCCTCACCCACCCAGGTCTCCGTGAGAAAAGCCAGGTCGGCACGCTCATCCACGATCAAATCGTGGATGAGAGGGATTTTATTATGTACCGACCTGGCGTTAATCAGCAGACAGGACAGGCCAGAGAGGGAACAGACGGATTGGATCCCTACCATTTGGCGGTGAGCCGACGGGTCAGAACGGGGGACAGGCAATAATTGTCTGTCCCGAGTTCTCCTTATCCGATCGACTCGCCGGACCAGAGCGTACCTCCCACGACCCGACACCACCCTAATGGGGCATCCGGCAGGATCCATAAGATCTCAAAGAATCAGGGACCACTACAAAGCAAAATAACCACAAATAAAATACAATAAATAAAATACACAATCAAAATATACAATCAGAACACAAAATGCAAACTAACAATTTAAGGAACAACAAAATACAAAATAAACAAAACAAAAATAAAAAGACAAGCAAAAGAAAACTAACATATAGAGCTCTCAATTGGCAATTGATGGAAGAAAAGCGGGGGGGGCAATCGTGGCCGCCAACAGTGGCTATTAAATGGATAATCCGCAGCCTACGAAGGCTGTCGGGCCTCCCGAACAGCCAAAGGTAGCGGCAGCAGGCCTAGTTCTCTTTCCATGGAAGGCAGTGGAAACACACACAAAAAAAATGCAGGTCCCACCAGGGACGATGTAACTCCGGCGGCCGAACTGCCGCCCGCAGAAGCAGGTCCCACCAGGGACGATGTTACTCCGGCGGCCGAACTGCCGCCCGCAAAAGCAGGCCCCACCAGGGACGATGTTACTCCGGTGGCTGGACTGCTGCCCGCGGAAGCAGGTCCCACCAGGGACGATGTTACTCCGGCGGCCGAACTGCCGCCCACAGAAGCAGGTCCCACCAGGGACGATGTTACTCCGGCGGCCGGACTGCCGCCCGCAGAAGCAGGTCCCACCAGGGACGATGTTACTCCGGCGGCCGAACTGCCGCCCGCAAAAGCAGGTCCCACCAGGGACGATGTTACTCCGGCGGCCGAACTGCCGCCCACAGAAGCAGGTCCCCGCCAGGGACGATGTTACTCCAGTGGCCGGACTGCCACCCGCAGAATCTGCAGGTCCCACCAGGGACGATGTTACTCCGGCGGCCACTGTGGTTTTAAAACATAGTAGCAGGCGAGCAGTAATCTGGTTTAATGCCTGTGATGCCTTAGGAAAAGGCCTGGGAACTCGTTGTGGAACAAAAACATGGGCAGCCACATATAAATCTAGTGATAAGTATTTATGCTACCCTCATGAAGGTGCCAAAGCAGGCAATCCTGAAATTTGGGCACCATGTGGGTCAAACAAATTGTGTTCAGGATGGGGATGTGTGTGTGCATATACGGCAGGAGGCTACCCAGGTTGTCCTCATCTCTCACAATTCAGGAGAATAGGAGGAAACAGGGTTAGTCTGGTAATTAGTGATACACATCCCTCTGTCCAAGTGTATGGCTTTGGAATTGATGGGCCTGGAAAGGACCCAGTGACCTATTTGACAATCACGCGTACAGAAGTGAGTGATGGAGTAAAGAAAAGCCATTCCTGGTCAGTGGAAAATGCAGTGGAAAAACTGCAGGAAAATCCTTATGAAGTTTCCCAGCAGGCCAAAAATTTGTTTTTGGAAATGGCCCAATCAATAGCCACTGAATTAGGAGTCACAAACTGTTATGTTTGTGGAGGGACAAATTATGGTGAGGACTGGCCTTGGGAAGCTATGGAGATTTCTCCACAGTTGTATAATAACATGTCGAGAATTGGCAATGTTACCAGGAGAATTCAGTCACAGAACATGACATGGACCATCACATCTCATTTAGTGGGTCGTGTCTGCTTTTCTCAAAATGGTTCCATTCCAGTGGGCTACTTGACCTGCATAGGAACCTGGGAGAATGGTATCTGGTCCTCACCATCCCATGCTCCACAACCAGAGAAGTTCAATACCACCTTTCTGTCATATTTATACTCAGCATCTTTGAAGCAATGGATGGCCCCTATGAACATGTATTGGGTCTGTGGAAATATGGCCTATGAGTATTTGCCTCACTCATGGTCAGGCTCATGTGTGCTGGGATTCATAAAGCCATCATTCTTTTTAATTCCCATACAAACACAGCAATATTTGGCTGCTCCAGTATATGGTCCTCTAAACAGGAGAAAGCGTGATGACACTCCATTTGCAGGGTTCTCATGTAAAAACCCAGAGGAATATGAAGGGGACATATGGGACTCACAGAGAATTGTTTGTGTTTATGGTCCAGCTACTTGGGCTCAAGATGGCTCCTGGGGATACAGAACCCCTATCTATATGCTTAATAGAATAATCAGATTACAAGCAGTTTTGGATTTGGCAGGCCAGCGCATCACTACAGCGCTTACTGCCATAGCAGAGGTGACAGATCAATTAAGAACAGCTGTTTATCAAAACAGGCTCGCTCTCGATTATCTTCTGGCTTCTGAGAATGGAGTATGTGGAAAATTTAATTTGACAAACTGCTGTTTGAAGATTGACCCCGTGGGTAAGGTCGTGACCCAACTTGCCACGGAAATCAAACAGTTAACTTTTAATCCGACACAAGAGTGGAAGGGTATGGAATTGCAATGGTTAAATGATCTCATGCCACAAACTTGGATGAAAACATTAGCAAGTTTATTGATAGCTCCTTTATGTTTTTGTTGTTTGCTTTGATATGTATTCCTTGTTTATTGCGATTTGTGCAGTCAACTGTTTCAAAGATGGTAGAGAAAGTAACTGGTCCCAAGTTGATTGCAGTCTTGCAGGATTATGAGGCTCTCCGAGGGGACGACTCTGAATGAGTGTCCTATAGAAGAGGAGGGGGATGATAGGGACAATTAGTAAATATACTTCATATTTTTATAAGCTGTCATTGTAGATAAAATGGCAGTATTTCTATTCCTTTATTAAATCCCCTCTGTCCCTTGATTCACCTCTCCCTTCACAAAACCGTTGCACAAAGCACTACACTGTTTCCCCCTTTCCCAAGCCTGTCCTGTGAGATAAACAGGACATAAACCCCACTGATAAGCATACATCCTGGGAAGGTAGTCCGAACAATGGGACCCCTACCCAGAATAGCGAGCTTCCGCGTATCGGGGCGCCGATGCAGAGCTGTCAAAGCGCTTCCCAGAGAGAGCTAGCGGATAGCTTCGAGTATTGCAATGACAGGGGGCACTGGAGAACTTGATTAATTGCGTCCGCTGAATGTTACTCTTTGACAAGTGGGTGATAAGTGGGTGCAAATGGGGCGATAACGATGTGCACACGCCGTATCTTTTGAAGTTTCTTTTGTTCTTTGCAGGCGATCTGTAGCGCCCAGATGTATCCTGTTTTTTCTGTTGTAAAGAAGGGGAGTTGGCGAATGTTTTACTATAAAGTCTGTGTGAATTTTTACGTTCTTTGCCCCAGTTTCCGACAGCAACTCGGCTGGGTGCCTTTGCTGCAGCAAATTAAAGTTTTTCTCCGATTCCTTCGATCCTTGGCATGTTCTTTCAACCCTCGACCCCCATAATAGCGGCACAGGGAATCCTGGGTGAGGCTTTCATATTGAGAGTCCAAACACTCCAAGATAAGAGGGGTAGTCTACACTACTGCCAGTACAGCCCTCAACATCAATGGAGCAGTTAAGCCATGCTGCATTAAATGAAGAGAGGGGAAGGCTCCCAACTTTGAAGACTGTGCCTAGAAAACATTTGCTACCATCGATGAATGACGTAAACTTGGTACTTGCAACAGTCCAGATAATGTCCATTGAACAGATAAATCAGCAGCAGTAATAGTAATGGAAGAACTGGGGATTCCACAATTGAAGCTGTCCACCCACACAAATGGTTTGAGAAACCACAGTGGAAGATCAGGCTGGAGCTTAAAATCAAAAGACTCCATGCAGATGGAGTGAAAGCCAATTCTCCTCCTGGCCTGCATTCCCAAGCGTTCTCCTCCTGAGTGAAAGCCTCTGCTGCAGATGCTCTTTTATGGTTGCCCATGTCTCACAAAACCTTGATCTCTGTATTAAATTTTCAAGCCCATTTTCCATTCTGCTTTCCACCCCGGAAAAAACAGCTCCCATCCTTACCTATAGGGATCCAATGGATGATTTAAGTGCACTGTGTGGCCTCTTGAACGGGCATGATTGGATGAGGATCGGGCTTCTTGCTTGCTTCTTCGGAGGATCTGCATCTCAGTTGGTCTCAATTGGTCTCAGGGGTTTGCATGCATCAACCTGGCCTTAGGAGGCCCCACGTTGGGTGCCATATGTAGGAAAATGATTCCACGTAGATGCATATTGGGTTTATCAAACCAGCAACATATTAAGGAGCTTGAGCGGTTTTTGGACAGAGCGGAACAGACTATCCAGGTCCAAGAAGAGACAGGGCACACTTCTGAGGATGTAATCACTTCCCCAACCCAGGAGGTAGATGTGTGGAGGAATGTGACTCAAAGGAGTAGAAGGCCAAGGGATCGCTCAGAGAGTCTCATATTGCACAATCAATTTGAGGCTCTTTCCCTTATCACACCTCATGAGGCACACACCGAGGAACAACTGGTTACACCTGAGGATCTCTCCCTCATCACAATTGATGAGATACAGGATCAGGTACATGTAGAAGAACAGGCTGCAGGAGAGAAGCTCCTTCTGCTAGGGGATTCTATAATTAGAAATACGGAGGGATGGATTTGTGATGAGCATGATAACCATATGGTCACTTGCATGCCAGGTGCAAAGGTTGCAGACATCACGAGAAATCTACATACAGTGGTACCTTGTATAACGTAATTAATTCGTTCCAAATCAAATTACGTTATACAAGTTTTCCGTTATACAAACTCTAATTTCCCATAGGAATGCATTGAAACTGGATTTAATCCATTCCAATGCATTCCAAAGCGGCGCTAGGATTTTTTGGGCGAGGGGGGGTGGGCAGGGAATCCCCCCGCGAACCTCTTGCCGAGCCCTGGAGGCAGGAGGGCGCACCGGCGGCGGCGGCGGCGGCCTGCCACCTCTCCCCTCCCCTCCCGCCCCGCGTCCTCTTCCCGGGCGGCCTTGGACGGGACCGCCCGGGGAATTCCCCCCCCGGCTCACCTCTTGCCGGAGGCAGGAGGGCGCACCAGCGGTGGCGGCGGCCTGCCTCCCCTCCCCTCCCCTCCCGCCCCGTGTCCTCTTACCGGGCGGCCTTGGACGGGACCGCCCGGGGAATTCCCCCCCGGCTCACCTCTTGCCGGAGGCAGGAGGGTGCACCGGTGGCAGCGGTGGCGGCCTGCCTCCCCTCCCCTCCCCTCCCGCCCCACGTCCTCTTCCCGGGCGGCCTTGGACGGGACCGCCCGGGGAATTCCCCACCCGGCTCACCTCTTGCCGGAGGCAGGAGGGCGCACCGGCGGCAGCAGCAAGCGGAGGATCCCTGTGCAGGTGCCAGGTAAGGCCACCCCTCCCTGGCTCGCCCCCCTCCGTGCCTGCTGCCCCTCCCCTCCCCTCTTTCCCTGACCGCCCCCCCGTCCTCTTCCCGGGCAGCCGCAGGTGGTGGACAGAGGTGTCCGCGGGGGGGGAGGGGGGCTGGATTTTTTTCCGTTGTACAAACCCTCCGTTATACGAGGGTCTACTGTAGCTTGTTTGAGAGAACCGGGAAAGAGCCAGTGGTCATGGTACATGTTGGTACCAATGATGTCGGGAAGGCCAAGCGGTCAGTCTTGGAAGCCAAGTTCAGGTTGTTAGGAAGAAGATTGAAGTCCAGGACTTCCAAGGTAGCATTTTCAGAGGTGCTACCTGTTCCTCATGCAGGACCCGCCAGGCAGGCAGAACTCAGAAGCCTCAATGCGTGGATGAGGCGATGGTGTCAAGAGGAGGGCTTTAGATTTGTCAGGAACTGGAGAACATTTTGGGACAAGCCAAACCTGTTCAGGAGGGACGGGTTGCACTTGAATCATGATGGGACCAGATTGCTGGCACTCAACCTCAAAAAGGCTGCAGAGCAGCTTTTAAACTGATAACTGGGGGAAAGCTGACAGGAGCTGAGTGGCATCCGGTTTGGAACACCTCACCCACAGGGAATGAGGTTGGAAAGGGTAGAGAATCACATAGAGATGACATAGCAGGTATTGGAGAATAATGGAATGTGATAGTTTGTCTACTGAAAATAATACCTGTGGGGGGAAAAGAACAAAGCAGCAGCTGTTGTTGAAGAACCCACTGTACAGGTGCTTCTACGCCAATTCTCGAAGCCTCCGACCAAAAATGGGAGAACTTGAACATTTGGCAGCTAGGGATAACATTGATATAATAGTCATAACAGAAACCTGGTAGAATGTAGAGAACTAGTGGGATACAGCAATCCCAGGCTATAAACTCTATAGAAGGGATAGAGAGGGGCGGGTTGGAGGGGGAGTGGCCATCTACATTAAAGAAGGGGTAAAATCCAGCAGAATGGAGATTGACAGAGGATCTGACTCCACCATAGAATCACTGTGGGTTAAACTACCAGGTCCAAGGAGTGATGTGATAGTTGGGGTATGCTATCGCCCACCAGATCAAAAACTTGAGGGGGACCTTGAAATGAGGAGACAAATCATGGAGGTGTCTCAGAAGGATAGGATAGCAATCATGGGGGACTTCAATTATCCCCACATTGACTGGGCCAATGCGAGCTCCGGGCAAGAAAGAGAAACTGGGTTTCTCGATTTGCTGAATGACTGTGCCTTAGAGCAACTTGTCATGGAGCCCATCCGAGAACAGGCAACTCTGGATCTAATACTTTCTGATACTCAGGACCTGGTCAGGGATGTGAATGTCACTGAGCCTCTGGGGAACAGTGACCATGCTGCAATCTCCTTTGCCATGCATGTCGGAGGAAGAGTGTCAAGCAAATCAAACATAAAAACCCTTGATTTTCGAAGGGCAAACTTCCCTCAGATGAGGAAACTAGTTAGAAAGAAATTGAAGGGGAAGGTTGGAAGAATCCAATCTCTTCAGAGTGCATGGAACCTGTTTAAAACAACAGTAACAGAGGCCCAGCACAAGTGCATACCACAAAGAAAGAAGAGCTCATTTAAGTCCAAGAGGGCACCGGCATGGTTAACGAGTGGAGTTAGAGAGGCTCTAAAGTGCAAGGAGAGGTCTTTCTGTAAATGGAAATCCTCCACAAATGAGGAAAATAAAAAGGAACACAAACTCTGGCAAAAGAAATGTAAGAAGATGATAAGAGAGGCAAAGAATGATTTTGAGGAACGCATGGCTAGCAATATAAAGGGTAATAATAAAAGCTTCTTTAAATATGTTAGAAGTAGAAAACCTGCCAGAGAACCAGTTGGCCCTCTGGATGGTGAGGGAGGAAAACGGGAGATTAAGGAGGACTTGGAAATTGCAGAGAAATTAAATGAGTTCTTTGCTTCTGTCTTCACGACAGAAGACCTTGAGCAGATTCCGCTGCCTGAGCGGCCCCTCTTGACCAAAGAATTAAATCAAATACAGATCAAAAGAGAGGATGTTTTAGGACTAATTGATAAATTGAAGATTAACAAGTCACCGAGGCCAGATGGCATCCACCCAAGGGTTATTAGGGAACTGAGAAATGAAATTGCAGATCTCTTAACGGTAATATGCAACTTGTCTCTTAAAACGGCCACAGTGCTGGAGGACTGGAGGATAGCATATGTCACACCAATTTTTTAAAAAGGAAGGAGGGGGGACCCGGGAAACTACAGGCCAGTTAGCATAAGAACATAAGAACATAAGAAGAGCCATGCTGGATCAGGCCAAAGGCCCATCTAGTCCAGCTTCCTGTATCTCACAGCGGCCCCACCAGATGCGTTTGGGAGCGCATGAGACTAGATATCTGTCTCCTGATACCACTCCCCTGCATCTGGCCCTTGAAGTACCCTGGTTTAAAGCCTAGAGATTACACATCTCCATCATGGTTTGTAACCCGTGATGGACTTTTCCTCTAGGAATCTGTCCAATCCCCTTTTGAAGGCATCCAGGCCAGATGCCATCACCACATCCTGTGGCAGGGAGTTCCATAGACTTACAACGCGCTGGGTGAAAAAATATTTTCTTTTGTCAGTTCTTACTCTCCCAGCACTCAATTTGAGTGTATGTCCCCTAGTTCTGGTATTTTGAGAGAGGGAGAAGAGCTTCCCTCTATCCACTTTACTCATACCCTGCATTATTTTGTACGTCTCAATCATATCCCCCCTCAAGCGCCTTTTTTCCAGACTAAAGAGGCCCAATTGTTTTAGCCTTTCTTCATAAGGGAGGTGCCCCAGCCCAGCAATCATTCTAGTCGCTCTCTTCTGCACCTTTTCCAGTTCCACCATGTCTTTCTTGAGATGCGGTGACCAGAATTGTACACAATACTCCAGGTGGGGCCTTACTATTGTTTTGTATAACGGCATTATAATGTTGGCTGTTTTATTTTCAATCCCCTTTTTGATAATCCCTAGCATGGAATTGGCCTTCTTCACTGCTGCCACACATTGGGGAGACACCTTCATGGAGCTGTCCACCAACACACCAAGATCTCTTTCCTGATCTGTGATGGATAACTCAGAGCCCATGAGTTGATAGATGAAGTTTGGATTTTTTGCCCCAATATGCATTACTTTACATTTGGTTACATTAAAACGCATTTGCCATTTCTCAGCCCACTCCCCCAGTTTGGAGAGATCCTTCTGGAGCTCTTCACAATCTTCTCTGGTTTTTACCACATGGAAAAGTTTTGTGTCATCTGCAAACTTGGCCACCTCACTGTTTATCCCTGTCTCCAGGTCATTTATGAACAGATTGAAAAGCACCGGTCCCAGGACCGAGCCCTGGGGCACACCGCTTTTCACTTCTCTCCATTGTGAAAATTTCCCATTGACACCTACTCTTTGTTTCCGGGATCTCAACCAGTTCTCAATCCATGAAAATCCAGATAGACTATATCCACCGGTTCACCCAAATCCACGTGCCTGTTGACCTTTTCAAAAAATTCTAAAAGGTTTGTAAGGCAAGATTTACCCTTACAGAAGCCATGCTGATTTTCTCTCAGCAAGGTTTGTTCTTTTATGTGTTTTAAGATTTTCTCTTGGATGAGGCCTTCCACCATCTTCCCTGGGACAGATGTAAGGCTAACCGGCCTGTAGTTTCTTTACATTTGGTTACATTAAAACGCATTTGCCATTTCTCAGCCCACTCCCCCAGGGGAGTGATCATCATCATCATCATTGATCATTGACATCATCATCATCATCATCATCATCATCATCATCATCATCATCATCATCATCATCATACATTGATAATCATCATCATCATCATCATCATCATCATCATCATCATCAATGTACAACCTGTGTACAATGAAATTCACTGAGCCTCCTTCCTCCCAACCCCATCCCACTAAAAAATCACTCAATCTCATTCACTCTGTGTACTTGCTCTTATGTTCTTATGAGTTAATAATTAGTATTAGCTGAAGTATTCTATAAAGTCACTGGGAATCTAAGAGGTTCCAAATGTGTTCACTTGAAAGGACAATCTTTTCCTATATCAGAGTTCAAAAATTATTTACCTGCCCTTTCTTATCTAAAAATCTCCATGCCAATGAAGAGAGTTTATTTATATTTAATCTATCAATTATACTGGCTTTCTAATGTCTTCTTACTTTTGAACTGCCCATAGGAGCTTTAATTCATAACGAAACAAGACAAAGCACTCCAGAATTTAAACTTTCCAGACTTCTCTTATCTGGCTCAATCTTGGTAGCAAATAATTTGGTTTCTTTATACTGTATTTGTTGTAGTCTGTTAATAACTCTGACTTTTTAGCACCTTATTTTCAAACATTACCGAAAAGCTTTAGCTAAAACAGCTAAGAGAAAATTTCCATTTCAACATTCCTCTACTGCCGTTCCCTAACTCTGACTGTCTAAAACTGCTAACTTCAAAGGCAGCACTATATAATGTTTTAGAAATTGCCAGCACCTGAAACCGCTGTTGTTAAGCATTCCTTATCAGCTAGGGATGCAGCTAGGCAATCAATCAAATTTGATAAAAGACACTCTTGGCCTCAGAAGATATTTGCTGCTTGGTAGAGAAAGCTTGGTCCAAGAGCACCCTCAGGATGCCTGTTTGATCCTTCAGGGAAATGTAACCCCTACAGAGGGGCCAGGTAAATATCTTTCAATCTAACCAGTCGATGATCCTCCCAATATTAAGACCTCCATCTTATCTGGATTTAGCTTCAGCTTATGGGCCCTCATCCTGTCCATTATTGATGTCAGGCAGAACTCAAGGATCTGCACATTATCACAAGAAGATGAAGAAAAGGAGATAAGAGTGGTGTTGTCATAGATGTATTGATAAAAACAAACTCAAAATCTCTACATGATTTCTTCCATGATATTAAAAAGCCACCTTGGGTTCTTTCAGGGAGAAAAGCAGGATAGAAATATTTTTAAATGCATAAATAAATTATTGAGGACATGCCACTCTCGGCGGAACCTTATAACAGAGGTCCCAAAGGCCCTCGTAAGGCTGAACCATTGTTTTAAATGGGTAAACAAAGAATTTGAACAACCTTGGTTGATGAAATTAACATGGGGAGCAAGATGATTAGCTCTTGCTTCCATATTATCTATCTCCCTCCTTAATGTTTTGTACTTTTCAATTTTAGTACTTTCTGTAGTTTTGAGGTTGCTTTTTTATTACGGCTATATAAGCTGCATGTAGCTTTTACCCTCTTCCTGTTTTTTTCTAGATCTTGACAGTATTAATATTATAGAACCAGCACACCATCTTATTATCCGCTTTCTTCCATTTCTTGTGCCTAAATGTTTTTTGATGTATTCCTCATCCTTGTGTCTTTGCTGTTGTTGGTGTTCACACAAAAAACAAAAGTTGCTTAGATTTCTAATTTCCTTGACGTTGTGTCATCTCAAGAACCTAGGATATTAATTGGCATTACCTTAAAATATGTTTTGTGATATGCAGTTCCTGCACTGTGATTTTTGTTGTTGTTCCTGCTATTGTTCATATTCTTTTTTTCCCAACAGCTCCTGAAGTCCCTCCAAGTAAAACAAGATGGCACCAAAGGGGAAAAAACCAAAAGTTAAGAAAGGCAAAGTTAAAGATGCAGTCAAAGGAACAATAAGCACTCTACCCTATGTCAGTGAGAAAGAAAAATATCTTCAGAAGGAATATACCATCCTAACAGAGCATGTCAGAATGTACACAGAGCGTGCACGACACTTCCAGTGGGAAAATGAGTTCTTGGACAAGGAAGCCCAGAAAATCCGAGAGACTAGCAAAGTATACCTCTCCTACTTAACCAGGCGCACTCTACGATGCCAAAATGCCATCATTTCTCTGAATGACCAGAATCGCGCCGACCTTGCAGAAGTCAGAAGTCAGAAAGAAGAGCTAATTTCCCACTACACCGAAAAGGAGAAAGAGGTGAGGCATGAGCTGATGGAAATGGAAGCCAAGCTCTCCCTCATGAACAAGGAAATAGAAGCTCTGCAGCCCTGGCAGGAATTGCAAGTGTTGCAGCTGGCACGGATTCGAGAGTTGGAGAAGGAGCTTTTGGTCATGAGAGTCCAGCACACAGAGCAAATGCACAAAATGAAGAGCGAATTTCTCCAGCTGACAGCAGAGTACGAGATGGCGTCTCAGCAGAAAGTCCAATCTTTGGCCAAACTGGCTGAGAAGGAAGCAGTGCGCAGTCTAATACAGCATACTAAGCAGGTGAAGGCTGACAATTGGCGGCTACGCCACAAGCTACTAGATCTCATCAAACAAGCCCAAGTGCTGAAAGCTTTCCTGTTTCAGCTGCAGGAGCAGCAGAAACAACGCCTCCAAGAGCATCAATATAAGCAGGATCTTGCTCGCATGCGCACTTGGCTAAGGCATGAACGGGCTCGGCCAGTCATCACTCTGGGCAGCCCCTTCAGATGCAGCCCACCAGCTAGGAGTAGACTGATTTGCCCTCCGGTCACAAGTGTAGAAACGGTGTCTCCCAAGCTCCCAACAAAATGTGGTCCCAATGCTCTTGAGAGCGGAAGCGCTGACCTGGCTTCCCAGGCCTACAGTACCTCCCTTGGGATAAGAAAGGAGGACAATGACTGCGGCCACTGAGGTGTGCCTTTATTACTACATGTTGCATAGACAGACGTGCAATATATATGCACATGCCTGTGCATTTAGCTCTGTATCGATCTGTGCACTGCACTCCCTCCCTGAAGCAAAGGTTAACAAATACTCTTACAACAACATCACAGCAACCGCTGCACTATCTGTACATCTCCCACAGAGCCCGAGCCCATAGCCACCCAGGACAACCAGAATCACAAGGCGACTATCACTTAAAAAGCCTTTAATGGGAAGGGGAAAACTAATCTCAGCCTCCAGAATGTTTATAATTACTTCAGTGGATAATGCCTTGACTGCATGTCTACAAGGTGCCTTTCGTTTTTGTGTTAACGTCACATGTTTTGCGTGTTTGTTTTGTGATTGCTACATTTCTTATTGTTGAGAGTTGGCATAATAATATGTTTATTGAGAAGTTACTATAAAATATTAATGTTACTTATCTGGCATCTGTTTCCCAGGAACCAGTTTTGGAAAAGTTTTAAAACACAACTGGGCAGCGTAGGCTTTGGACAGGATCCTCTGCATGTTGACTGAGAACTCAGTTTCATTGTAGACTAGACAAGCTCCCCCCTCCCCATTCACCACTTTATCTAGAATTGTAGCTGCAAAGGGTTCAAAGCCAGCTCATTTCATTTGGACAACATGCCCCAACCTTGTCCTGTGGGCTCTGCTAAGATATAGCCCCTGCTTTTCCAAAGGCCTGAATCATCAATATATATATATATATGAGCCACTCTCATGTTTATTTTAATCACTCTCTGAAATCATGTTGCTTAGCACAACATATCACCCAAGTGTAGGCACATAGAGTCAACTGGGATTTCATAAGTCAGCTCCATTGATAGATGTGCCCTTGGAGGACAAGAGGAGGTGGTGGTGCAACTAATCATCACTTGCATTCAACTGATACTAACAACTTCCAGCAAATTTACTCTTAAATGTCTCTCCATCACTTCTGACTTCGAGCATCTTATAGCAGTTGTATGAATCTGTGATCTTCAAAGCTTCTGTCATTAACAGTTCTGCTCAAGTCTTCCAAAACAAAAGGTGTGACTTTAGTCAGTCCATAAAAAAAATCCACACTGTTTTGACTTCTACACTAAAGGCTGCGGGAAAATGAGGTGGGGAGGAAATCAGACATACTGTATGATGCCCAAGGAAACTTGGCTGCAGCTTGTCCCTGGGTGAGCCCTTGAACCAACACACCTCTGGGGCAGCTCCTAGCCTCACAGAGCTGCCTGTATGAAGTGATCCGTGGCAATGCACGTCCTTCAAAAGCAGCACTTCTAAAGGCCAGCTCATCATTCTGTACATTCAGGATCCTTATTTTCTTGCTCTTCAATGCACAGGAAAGAGGCATTCTGCAGCACATTGTGTGTCTACAGGCTATCTTTCCCTGCCTAGAGTTACACATGCCTCGTGATGCTCCAGTACTTGATCCCACATGGCTAGCACTATTTTTAGGCTGCCCAAGGCACACAACTGGCTCTTTGTCAAATATGATTCTAGACTGGGAAGGTTGTTGTTTGGTCTCAGTACACAGGCCTCTGGGGTGTCTTGTCTTCGGCTCTGTAACTGGCTCCTCTGCCACACAGTTCAGAATCAGGCAGTGGGAGGAAGCATAAGAACGCTCACTTAGCTGAAAATGTGGTTCTTCAAGTGATCCTCCGTGAACCCACACAGATGGGTGCTCAAGCGTGCACGCACAAGGTCTCAGAACCTTCTAGAGCTAAAAAGCACAGAATGTTAGGCTCCTCCCCCTCCTACTGTGCATGTATTGGCGTGCTTAGTCCCGACCCTCTCAGTTCCCGTAGTCGCCACTGTACAGAAAGAAAAGATAGCATGATGACTAGAGGGGAGGAGGGTGAGACTGTGCGGCTTTCACGGAGGACCACTCAAAGAACCACATTTATAGGTAACTAGTTCTTCTTCTTTGTGGCCTCCGTGAAGCCACACAGTTGAGTGAATAACAAGCTCACTTACCAGGAGGTGGGAAGTCATGCCAATACAAAGGAAAGAACAGTTCTGCCAAAGGCTGAAGAAGACCTGGCTCGACCATCCAGTCTAAAGTGCTTCCTAAAGGTGGATGGTTGGGACCACGTTGCAGAATTGCAGGTGTCAGACAACGATATGCTGGCTCTGACAGAACGGCTCCTCCCCAAAAGAACCGCCAGAATCACTTGGTCAAGCCAGGCAGGCTATCTGCAGGAACCGACCCCAAGGGATGCCCGGAAAACATCAACAAGGAAAAGAGCCTTCTCGGTTGTCGCACCTGATCTGTAGAATGAAGTTCCCCAAGAGATTCGCCTGGCACCCTCACTACAACCCTTCAAGAGGAACAGAAGCAGTCATTTGCAGGCTGGACAAAATGAACAGGGAGGTCTGCTGTCTCCCTGGAGCCAAGATTCAGGATGTAACTGAGAGACTGACGAGACTCATCAAGCCCTCTGATTCTAACCCCTTTCTCTTGGTCCATGTAGGAACTAATGATACTTCCAAACACAGCTTTCAGGATATCGCAGAAGCATACAAAGAAATGGGTAGGAAGCTGAAGGACCTGGGTGGACAGGTGGTAATCTCATCTCTCCTCCCTGTAGAAGGACGTGGCCCATGAAGGCAAAGAACAATAGTGGAAGTGAACAATTGGCTTCAGAGATGGTGCCGGCAGGAACGATTCGGATTCTTGGACCATGGTTTGCTTTTTCATTCAGATGGGATATTGGGCCAGGATGGGGTGCACCTCACCAATGCTGGTAGGAATCTTTTTGCCAAGAAGATTGCAGATTTAATAAGGAGAGCTTTAAACTGAGTTTGCAGGGGGAGGGAGAAAATTCTCTTAACGGTAGAGATCTAGAAGGGGTTGTGGAGACTAGCCCAAATGTTGCAATAGGAGCAGGACAAGAAGTAGTGCAGACCATCTGTGCAAGGAAAAACAGGTTAAGCAAAGGACATGTAAGAAGCACACGCAGCCTCAAATGTCTCTACACCAATGCACAGAGCATGGGGAACAAACAAGAGGAGCTGGAACTCCTAATACAGCAAAATAAATATGACATAATTGGCATCACTGAAACATGGTGGGATGAGACTTATGATTGGAATGTAGTCATTGGAGGGTATAACCTGTTTCAAAGGAGTAGGACAAGTATGAAAGGAGGAGGTGTAGTTTTATATATTAAGGACATTTATACTGCTGAAGAAATACAAGATAAACAGCAGAGGAACCATGTTGAGAGTATTTAGGTGAAAATCAGGGGTGAAAAAACCAGGAGGGATGTCACTGTGGGGGTATATTATAGCCCCCCCCAAGCCAGCCAGAGGAGTGGGATGATGCCTTCTTTGAGCAGATCGCCACACAGTCAAAAGGGAGAGATGTAGTACTAATGGGAGATTTTAACTATCCTGATATATGCTGGCAATCTAACTCAGCTAAGAATGCAAGGTCTAACAAATTCCTTACTGCCCTTGCAGACAATTTCATGGCCCAGAAGGTAGAGGAAGGAACAAGAGGCAAAACCATTTTAGATCTGGTCATAACCAATAAGGAGGACCTCGTAAATGGGGTCAAAGTGGTGGGATGATTAGGTAAAAGTGACCATGCCCTCTTGGAATTTGTTATACAGTTGGAAGGTGAAGCTAAGCATAGTCAGACAAAAATCCTGGACTTTGAGAAAGCCAATTTTTGTAAACTTAGGGAATTATTGGCTGTGATTCCATGGACCGACACACTGAAAGAGAAGGGAGTCCAAGATGGATGGGAGTTCCTTAAAAGTGAGATATTAAAGGCACAATTTAAAACTGTTCCAAAAAGAAGAAGATATAGGAGAAGTCTAAAGAAACCGCAATGGTTTACTAAAGAACTTTCAACACAGCTAACTATAAAGAAAAACAAGTACAAGGAATGGAAAAATGGGAAATGCACCAAAGAGGAATATAAGCAAACAGCTAATATATGCAGGGTGGTGGTAAAAAAGGCTAAAGCGCAAAACGAACTTAGACTTGCCAGAGACATTAAAGATAATAAAAAGGGTTTCTTTAGTTATGTCGGCAGCAAAAGGAAAAATAAGGAAATGATAGACTCTCTGCATGGCGATAATAACCAGTTACTAACAGGACACAAGGAAAAGGCAGAACTACTCAACACCTTCTTTGCCTCTGTTTTCTCCAAAAAGGAAGAAAGAGATCCATTGGGAAAAAGACTAGATGAGGTAGGATGGGAATTGCAACATAGAATAGGTAGAGAGCTGGTACAGGAACACCTGGAAACATTAAATGAATTTAAGTCTCCTGGGCCAGATGAATCACACCCAAGGACATTAAAAGAACTGGCGGAAGTAATTTCAGAACCATTGGCAATAATATTTGAGAAGTCCTGGAGAACAGGGGAAGTCCCCATCGACTGGAGGAGGGCTAATGTTGTCCCCATCTTCAAAAAAGGAAAAAAAGAGGACACAAATAATTACCGCCCAGTCAGCTTGACTTCAGTTTCTGGAAAGATCCTAGAGCAGATTATTAAACAGGCAGTTTGCAAATATTTAACAAACAATGCTGTCATTACAAGAAGTCAACATGGGTTTCTTAAAAACAAGTCATGCCAGAATAATTTGATCTCTTTCTTTGATAGAATTACAGGCCTGGTGGATGCTGTGGATATTGTTTATCTGGACTTTACTAAGGCCTTTGATAAGGTTCCCCATGGTATTCTTGCTAAGAAGTTAGTAGAAAGTGGGATAGATAGTGCTACTGTTAGGTGGATTTGTAATTGGTTGACTAATCGCACCCAAAGGGTGACCATAAATGGCCTCTCTTCAGCTTGGAGAGACGTGACCCGTGGGGTGCCCCAGGGTTCTGTTGTGGGTCCAGTGCTGTTCAATATCTTTATTAATGACTTGGAGGAAGGAATAGAGAGTATGCTAATTAAATTTGCAGATGATACCAAATTGGGAGGGGCTGCTAATTCCCTAGATGATAGGATGAAAATCCAAAAAGACCTTGACAGACTAGAGTGCTGGGCCAAAGCTAACGGAATGGATTTCAACAGAGGGAAATGTAGGGTACTACATTTAGGTTTAAAAAATGAATTGCACAAATATAAGATGGGGGATACTTGGCTGGAGAATAGTACTGTAAGCTATTTTTGGATTTACCGAGTTCTGCACGCAGTTCGAGAGAGCGAAAGATCAATTCGAAGCCAGGATTCCTTTTTAGCAGAGAAAGATTTATTCACACGTTAGATCTAACCGGTGAGCTGTCCTCTAGCTTTCCTCTGGTGAGTTCGGCGCCGCTGGCTTCACGCGCGTGTGATGAATTCACGGACGATTCCAGACACCTCATTGGCGGTGGGAGTGGACAGTAGACGACGAAGGCGACCAAGGGACCTCTTCACGTGGGCCTCAACGATTGCTGGCTCCATTCCAAACCGAATCCAAGCTGAAAGCGATAAAGAGGGGTCCTGCAAAGCAATCGGTAACTCCTGGGGTGTCCACCTGTGTAAGGAAGAAAACAAAAGCCGGCCAAGCAACTGCGTGCAGATTTCTGGGGTCTGTATACTTGTGTGTGTCATTAAATCCTAAAGAACTGGTATTCCGTGCCTCAAAAGAAAGTCCCGCAAAAGGCAACAGATTACCTCACTAGCTTTTTCAGTTTTTGTGGGATTGGCAAGTAAGGACACAGTCCACATTCAGGCAATTCTGCAAAGTCTATTTGAAGATCTTCAAAAGAGTTCCTGGCCATTTTGCTGGTAGCCAGGTGGGGGTAAATGTCCTGATCGGGGATTAATTTTCTGGCAAAGCACACATTGCTGAGAGACATTGAAAACTAGCTGGCGAAGCTTGGCAATGTACAGATATGGGCTTAGCTGATGATGCGCTACATTGGGATCCTGGTAAGTACTTTCTTGGTAATTTTGAATCACTTGACGGGCCAAAATCCTCTGGGACCCACAATTGTCTGCTAGGGATCTCATACCATCCCTGTGGAGCTTGTGACGGTCCCTGTTCTTCTGCAAATTTTTCTGTGACCACGGAATAAGACAGTGGTGTTGGGGAAAACTAAATTGCAGTTTAGGATCGCTTTGGGCTGCCTCTTTGGCAATGCGGTCTACCAGCCTGTTCCCTCTGGCTTCTAGACTCAGGCCAATTTTTTTGGCCATATCAGTGTATTCCTGCCATTTCCTCAGGCTTCCAAACTGCCTTTAAAAGTTATAACAATGTTTCAGGGTGAGCTACTGAGCTGCCTTCCGAAGTAAGAAGACCTCCCTCTTTCCATAGTGCTCCATGCGCATGCAGGGTGAGAAAGGCATATTTAGAGTCAGTAAAAATATTTATGTTTTTTTTCTTCTGAGAGCTCTAAAGCTAGGGTGAGAGCAATTAATTCAGCTTGCTGAGCCAAAGTTCCTGGAGGTAATTGCCTTGCTTCTATGACAGATTCCTCTAATTTGACCACGGCATAGCCTGCTCTCCTTGTTCCCTCAATTACTAAGCTGCCTCCATCCACGAACCAATTTTTCCACTGTGGGTGTGGGGTATCACGGAGGTCTGGTCGGGACGAATAAGTTTCATCCATGATTTGAATGCAGTCGTGAGCAACTGGCTGATCACTAATGGGCAACAGGGTCGCTGGATTTAGACCCTCCGTTGTTTGAAAAGTAAGACCAGTCCTTGAGAATAATTTTTGGCATTTACTCATTGCTGCTTGGGACAGATGATACCCTCCTTTGGCATCTAAAAGTGGCAAAATTGCATGCCTGGAGATGCAGTGTGTTGGCTGCCCAAAAAGTGAATTTGTCACGTTAGGGTCAGGGAGACCCAGGGCGGGTGCTTCTATAAGGGCTTTGTTTGATCCTTTTTGAAACTTTTCTGCTGTTCCGGTCCCCATAGGAACTCATCACTTTCTTTCCCTTGTGTAGCAAAATGCAGGGGCTTTGCCAAAAGACTAAAGTTTGGAATCCAAATTCTACAAAAGCCTGCTGCTCCTAAAAAGCCACGGAGTTCTCTCCTGCTCTTTGGGTCCCTGATTTTAAATAATTGACTGTTTCCCCTCGCCTTGGAGCTGGCGCCTCTGCTTTAAAATGTCAAATACTATTTCTTTACATATTTGGGCTTAACTTTGGGCGTGCAGGGACTTCCCCTGCTGTTCCCAAAAGCAGACAGCCTGAGTAAATTGTGTTACAGTGTCAGTAAAATAAATT
Organism: Phrynocephalus forsythii; assembly: GCA_029282475.1. Taxonomy (NCBI): domain Eukaryota; kingdom Metazoa; phylum Chordata; class Lepidosauria; order Squamata; family Agamidae; genus Phrynocephalus; species Phrynocephalus forsythii. The sequence continues at coordinate 126,981,774 of JAPFRF010000003.1, read as the reverse complement.
GTTTGAAAAGAACAGTCTTTCAAGGTGCAGAAAATGGGGAAACAGTTCTAATTCTAAAGTGTCTTTCTGGTTGCGAAGGGCAGCGGCTTCTCCGGGCGCACGCGCACCGACCTACGCTCCTCTTGGGCAGCGGCTGCGGGTGGGGGGTTTTCCTGCTGGTTTCCCTGCAAGATTCCTTTTTCCTCCCCTCTCTCTTTCTCAAGCCAAAAGGGAACCGTTTGGCCTTTTGGCAGCGAGATGCTTGCCTTGTTCTTAGCATAAACACATGGGGATTTTGTTTGATTCTGAAGGCTGGCTTAGGTTCTCCTTTGCTCCTGATTGTCCTGGGGGAGATTCTCTATTGCCCTTATTTGCTTACACAGTTCATATTTTTCCCTTTCTAAGGGTCCCACGTCAAGGCTAAGGGCATAGACTTGTTTTTCTGGCTGATATTGTCCCATGAAATTGTCTTGCTTCTGGATTTCTTTCCATGTGTCCAGCGCAGACTGTTGACACAATATTCACAACACTTTTCATCCCAGGACCTCTTCCCTCTGCTCTCATACTCTAGGAGGCTCAAATTACTCCTGGATGTCATCAGATATTTTAAGCATATTAAATTTCATTTCTTCCCACTGCCTTTATGGATTGGGAAACTTAGCTTACTTCAGGGTAACAATATTTTCATGAATTGTGTACCGGGAGATTCAGTTTACTTTAGAGTAACAACTTTGCTTCAGGGTAAAAATATTTACTTGAATCTTCTTTCTACTTCCCCTTCGCCCTTAATATAATAAACTCGCACAACTGCGCGCCCCTCTTTTAGGGTTTAAAGTTCCGATTGGGTGGGTGGTGGCTGGGGATTGCATTTTTGTTTGCATTTGAGAATCTCCCTGTTTCAAACGAAACTGCCTTGCTGTTTTAAAATTTCCCTAGCTTCTCTTGGTGGGGAAAAAGGCTTTGGTGTGAAAAAAGAAGGCATCTGCATAGGTGGGCAGGCAGATACTAAAGAAAAATGCCTTTTCCTCATGTCGTGCGCCTTTATCTGGGTTGTCACCTGGACAAGGCATGGGCTATTCTTGAATTACATTACTGCTTGTAAGGAAGCACATGTTGCATAGTGGGACTTCTGGGTCCTTTCTGTGTCGTTACTATAAGATTGCTGACCCGGCTTTCATTTAGCGTTGCCTTAGTCCTCAGCTCTCCTTCCTCTGCTCCTTTTTCTAATCTCGTTCCTGTCCATTCTCGCCTCCGTCTTCTCCCTCTCTCGCTTCCACTTCTCCCTATCTTTTTCCTCATCCTTCTTAACATCTCCCGGTCTCCTTCCTCTCTGGCCTGGGGCTCATATGTGGCGGGTAGGGAAAATTCGGGCTGCTGGAGATCTCAGGGGTGGGGGGAGATTCCCGTTCTCGGGCAGCGCTCCTAGACCGGGATCGAGCAGGGCGTCTGGGGCATACAAAGGTGGAGGAAGCGGTCTTGGGTGAAGTTTAGGCAGTGATGCTGGATCGCTTTGCTTTAGCTGGTTGCAGTCTGCTAGGCAATTTCCTCAAACTGCTCGCTGCTTCATATAGGGCATAAAGTTGGGCTTGGAAAGGAAGGTAATGCTTCTGGATATTTCCCCCCCTCAGTTCTATGTACGGGACTTGATCTTTAAGGATTTTTGCCTCAATTGCCCTATGGTGTTTTCATTTAAAAAGTCCCTTCAGCTGGTCAATTCGTTGCATAGCTGGCCAGCCTAATCGGCACAAGGTTTTTGGATACTTCTTCTCCTTCTTTATGTCCACAATCATACTTCTTTCAACTGGTCAGGAAACTGGCCAGGGGGGGTCGATGGGTTGCTGGAATTTGGCCCCCATTTTAATTGTCTGACTGCGTTCCTACAAGCTCCCACACAAATATCACGGATTCGCACCTGTGCCTTTAAATTCGCCACACACACTCACACGTGATACTGGCTGTGACCTGAGTCAGTCTCCCGACACAGGAAATGCACCGCCCAGACTTGCTTCACCAGGAGGTCTCTATAGCCTCGGCCACGTTCATTCACTCATTCATTGAACCCGTGATCACACAAATTCCCCACATTGATATTCCCCCACCCAACCTGATTCTAAAACCCCTTCCTATTAAAGAACCTTTTTAATTATTCTAATTGTGAGCAGAGCCTCTCACTTCTCCGCCGGTATCTGGGGCAAAGGCTGCCACTTCTTCGCCACCGCTTTGAAGCAGAGGCTGCCACCTCTCTGCCGTTACCTTGTGGGATCCAGCCCACTACTTTCTGGGATGTTAGGGCACCGCTTCTCGCGCCGCCCTTCTCCTCCCTACAAAACGTGGGGGTTAAACCCCCTCGAGATGTTAGAGCCACGCTCTTCTCCTCCCTTTCCCTTGGGTGCCGGGGTCGCCGCCCCACACTCTTACCCTGGGTAGCTGGGGTCGCCGCCCCACTCCCTGTTCCTTGGGATGTTGGGGTCTCTTCACCCCTCTCCTCCCACAATGGACCGGTCCCCTTTTCTTACCAATGCTCCGCGAAGGCTTTCCCCCCCCAGCCGGCTTGTCTTTCTCCCCAGGCGATAATGCCTGCACCAAGACGCAGGACGAAATGGGTCTCCTCTCAAGTGGGAGGTGCGCGCTGATCCATCTGCCCTGCGCCGGCCGTGCAAGACCGCCTGGCCTGGCCTTTCGCTCTCGAAGCAGGGCAGATTTATTTCCCGGCCAATGCACCAGATTATGTAAGCTATTTTTGGATTTACCGAGTTCTGCACGCAGTTCGAGAGAACGAAAGATCAATTCGAAGCCAGGATTCCTTTTTAGCAGAGAAAGATTTATTCACACGTTAGATCTAACTGGTCACCAGCAACCCCCAAGGATCTGGCGCGCCTAACAAAGAAATTCAAATCGTTTTATAGACTCTTCGTCACTTTTACCCCTCCCTTACCTACACAGATTAGGTTACAGCTGCATGTAAGAAATCAATGTCAAAGAATAAACATGTATGGCATCTTCTCATGACATATCCGTGATCTATACATTTCCTTGGCGCCTAGGCGCTGATCTCCCTTTGATGTCCGAGTCTGGCACGGCTTGGGAAAGGGGGGATTCTCTGATAGCTAACAATTCACAGAAAGGTTGTTTGACAATCAATAGATCATGTAAGGGGGCCTCTTCCTCTTACAAGGACACTCAGTCAATTCACATTCCTTTAACTTAGAGATAATTGCTTCTCAACTGAACACAACAGCAAGAAAACATGAGAAAGAACAGAAGTGAAGCCATTTTGATCACACAATACTTAATATAAATCAGTATATAAATGCTGTACATCATTAAAATCACTTTCTTTCAGTACCTGTGAAAGGGATCTGGGAGTCTTGGTGGACCACAAATTAAACATGAGTCAGCAGTGTGATGCGGTGGCCAGGAAAGCCAATGCGATTCTTGGTTGTATCAACAGAACCATAGTGTCTAGATCAAGGGAAGTGATAGTGCCACTCTATTCTGCTCTGGTCAGACCCCACCTGGAGTCCTGTGTCCAGTTCTGTGCGCCTCAATTTTAAAAGGATGTTGACAGCCTCGAGCGGGTGCAGAGGAGGGTTACCAGGATGGTTGAGGGTCTGGAGGAAATGTCTTATGAGGAACGGCTTAGGGAACTGGGAATGTTTAGCCTTTCAAAAAGAAGACTGAGAGGGGATATGATAGCTATGTTTAAATATTTGAAAGGATGTCGTATTGAAGAGGGAACAGGTTTGTTTTCCATGGCTTCAGAGACTAGGACTTGGGGCAATGGTTTCAAACTACAGGAAAAGAGATTCCATTTGAACATTAGGAAGAACTTCATGACAGTTAGAGTTATTCAGCAGTGGAATATACTGCCGCGGAGGGTGGTTGAGTCTCCTTCTTTGGAGGTTTTTAAACAGAGGGTGGATGGCCATCTGTCAGAAATATTGTGATGGGGGTTCCTGCATAGCAGGGGGTTGGACTAGATGGCCCTTGAGGTATCTTTCAACTCTATGAATCTATGAAGAAACTGCTGAAAACCTGGCTTTATAGGTTCGCCTTCCCTGATTATTCTGATTCAACCAACTCAAAGAAATAGGACGCTGTCATTTTCCCCGCCTTATGAAAATTTTCTATTAGTTATTTTTTTCCATTTGTTCTTATCTTGATTTGTTAAAGCATTTTGTTTTTTTTGTATTTGTGCTTATTTGTTTATTTGTTCCTTTTATTGTTATGATTTAATTATTTGTTTTGATTGATTAGTTTTTATTTTTTATTTTAAGTTGTTTAATCTGTTTTTATATTTTGTATATGTTAAACCGCCCAAACTAGCTTTTTTGCTAGATGGTTGCAGTATATAAATCAAAAAAATAAATAAATAAATAAATAAATAAATAAATATGCCATTTAAGAAGGTGGCTGAGGAGGCGAGGGCCCTTGTGGTAGCTTTGTGAACTGATATGAAAGTTCAATTCCAGAAAATACTCAATGGGCAAAATGTTGGGTTGAAATGGGGGGAACCCCTTGACCTTGGGGTCATAACAACCATGGGGTTGGATTATGGAGGCCGTCCTGGAAACATAAAGGCGAGTTCTTTGGAGGTCCAGAGCATGAAGGTTATATTCCAGCTGGGACAATGGATTAGGGAAAAAAGGTAGGTAATACCAAAGGACATCTGGGTAAGCAATTACTTTGTCTTTCAAGAATTGTAGGTATGGGGGGTCATGTCTGAGGGTGCAAAGTTCACTGTCCTGTCAGTCTGAGGTGATGGCAAATATGGAGGCTGTCTTAAAGGTAGTAACCTTAAATCATAGGTTGCCATAGGTTCAAAGGGGGGGGGGTCATGAGGCACTGAAGAACTAGAGACAAGAGACCACTGGTGTAGTATTGGTGGGGGATCCAGGAAGGTGTTTTTAAGTCCATTCAGGAAAAGCTTCAGTCTCGGGTGTCGAAAAAACAACAAGGCTGAAATGTTCTCCGGTTGGTGAGCCACAATAGCCGAGATAAACACTTTGAGGGAGGAAAAGGCCAGACTGTTACGAGTTGGAGGAGAAACTGAAGAAGCTGGGACAAAGGGAGATTCACACCTGGAAGTCTCTGGACTTGGCAAAGGCCACAAATCCACACCATTTACACTTGTAGAGCTTCAGAGTAGATGGCTTACGAGCTGCTGCAAGAAAGTTGGAAATCACAGCAGAATCCTAGCCTGTTAAGCTGTAGGCATTCTAGGTCCAGGTGAAGGACTCTTCTGTCGTTTTCGGAGAGCAATTCCAGGAAGCAGGGAAGCTTCCAGTGATCCGTCACTATCCAAAGGAGAGGGGCAAACCAGGGTTGCCAGGGCCATCAAGGGGAGATAAGAATGGCATTGGCCATTTCTGGCTTGATCTTGGCGATCACCTTGTGAATCAGTAGAATCAGAGGGAAGGCGTACAGGAGGTGACGATGCCAGCAAAACATGAAGGCATCCCCAAGGGATTGAGAGTCCCTGCCCGCTCGGGGGCAGAAGTGGGTGCACTTGGTGTTGCGTTGAGAGGTGAAGAGGTCTATGGCCAGAGTTTCCCATTTGTGCCATAGACAGAGACAGATCCGGGGATACAGCTCCCACTTGTGGGAGGAGGAATTGAGCCTGCTGAGGTGGTCCGCCATCTCGTCTGAGCCAGACAGATGAATGGCGAGAGTACAGATGTGATGCTCCATGAACCATTCCCAAAAGTCCACAGACAGCCGCAGGAGATGCAGAAAGTGGGTACCTCCCTGTTTCTTGATGTAATACATGAGGGTTGTGTTGTCAGTGACCACCTGTACTTGCTTGCCAGACAAGTGAGGGAGACAGGCCTTGGAGACCGTCAGGAGCTCCAGCTCATTGATGTAGGGAAGCTTCTTCTGGAGGGACCAGACTTTGTGAATGCGAAGGTCTAGACAAAATGTGGCCCATCCTTGAAGACTGGCATCTGTTGTAACCTGGATCGATGGAGTCAGGGGCTAGTATTGTCTGCCCATAGTCAGATGGATAGGTTGGACCACCACAGGACTTTGTCCGAAAGCTCGGGTGTCACTTGGGGGGGGGGCTTCGATGGTGGGTCTGTGAGAGGGTCGATGCATGTGTGATTACAGAAAATGTTGGGGCCGTAAGTCCCAGGAGATGTTGGGCACAGTGGCAATAAACCCTGGCAAGAACTTGCAGATGATGGAGTTGATGGCTGATAGCTGGGAATGAGGAGGAAAAGCCCATGCCTTGTTGGAATCTGGGATGGCTCCAATGTAGGTGACCACCTGAGAGGGTGATAGGAGGGGCTTCTTGGTGTTTACAGTGAGGCCCAGACTTCTTACGGTGGAGAGATTGAACTTGATGTGGTCCTCGGCTTGACAGCGGGACTCCACTACTATGAGCCAGTCGTCAATGTAATGGAAGACGATGCCCTTGGTCTGTAGGAAAGTTGCCACAGGGGCCATGCATTTTGTGAAGATCCTTGGGGTGGTGGCCAGTCCAAATGGGAGGGCTACATACTCATAGGTGTCTTGCACCCACAGCAAAGCGGAGATAGTAGTGATGATGTGGAGATATGAAAACAAGCGGCCTCGAAGTTGATGATTCCAAACCAGTCTCCACGTTGAAGAAGAATGATGGCTTCTAAAGTGACCATATGGAATTTTGTGGTGGTTATGCTTTTGTTCACCATCCGGAGGTTGAGAATGGGTTGGAGACCCCTGCCCTCCTTTGGCAGGGGGTAATAGCAGGAGTAATAACCCTCCAGGATCAACCGGGGGGGGGGACAGGTTGGATGGCCCCTTTTTCCAGTAGGGAATTGACCTCTTGAGGAAAAAAATTTTTTTAACCAGTGTGTTGTTAGTCTGTGGAACTCCCTGCCACAGAAGGTGATGATGGCATCTGGCGTGGATGCCTTCAGAAGGGGATTGGACAGATTCCTGGAGGAAAAGTCCATCACAGACTACAAACCTTGACGGAGATGTGTAATCTTCACGCTTAAAACCAGGGTACTTCAAGGGCCAGATGGAGGGGAGTGGTTGCAGGAGACAGAGATCTAGTCTAATGCGCTCCCAGACGCATCTGGTGGGGCCACTGTGAGAGACAAGAAGCTGGACTAGATGGGCCTTTGGCCTGATCCAGCAGGGGTCTTGTTCTTATGTTATTTGAATTGGGAGAAGGGTCAGCTAGGTGAGTGGGCTGAACTGAGGATTTACAGAAATGCCAGGTCTGAAAGAGGGTAACTGAGGGATAAACCACCGGCTACCATTGAACCCAAAAAACATGGGGTTTGCGTCGTTAGGTGCAGAGAAGGGTGTGAACTGGAAGGGGTGGGAACTCGGGACCAAAGAAGAAAAAAATGGATTTGAGGGAAACGTAATTGTGGCTGAAGGACTGGATGTTGGGACCAGCTGAGTCGAAACTGAAGCAGGCTGTTGAAGAGGGGAGAATCCCGGCATCGCCGTAGATTGAGTAAGGCTAGGTCTTGGAGAGAGACGAGGTGGTGTACCAAGACAGACTAAAGTAATCTGACTGGAGGGATTTTGTCTTCGATCCCGAAGATTTATCCGCTTTTGGTTTTTTTTCTCTTTCTTCACTTTGAAAGATGGTTTTGACTGCTTAGTCACAATGTTCGGTACCAAAGCAGAAAGTGGAGACGGTGTTTGAGAATCAGTCTTGGTATCCATTTGAAGGGGACAAAGGGATTTTTCTAGGAGCCTCGTGGCACAGTGGTTAAATGCCTGTACTGCAGGTAAAACTGTGCTCACGACCTGGAGTTCAATCCCAGGTAGCGAGCTCAGGGTTGACTCAGCCTTCCATCCTTCTGAGGTCAGTAAAATGAGTACCTAGCTTGCTGGGGGGGGATGTGTAGCCTGCATACTGTAATTAAAAAACTGTAAACCACCCAGAGACTACTTGAAGTGGTATGGGGCGGTATATAAGCAGAACACGTTTTAGTAAGGAAGTATTTAGGTGATGCCTACGATTCCTGACTGCCTGGGAGCTAAAACTACAATAGGGACAAGAGTCCGAATCATGAGATTCTCCCAGACAATATAAACAGCTAGAGTGCCTGTCTGTGCCTGTCCACCACCGTGAATGAACTTTTAAAAGGCACCCTGAAGGGGCATAAAATGAAAAAGAACACAGCAAGGGAAAAATAAAAGAAAATTCAAAAGAAAAAAATTAAAAGAAAATTCAAAGGTATTTCATGAAAAATTACCTGTCAGAAAGATCTTTGATGCTATCGGCATGGCGGCTAAAGGGAACTGAGAGGGTCATGATTAAGCACGCCAGTACTTGCACAGTAGGAGGGGGAGGAGCTTTTTGGCTGTGCTTTTTAGCTCCAGTCTAGAAGGTTCTGAGACCTTGCCCATGTGCTCTCAAGCACCCATCTGTGTGGCTTCAAAGAGGCCATGAAGAAGTACGTAATTCTTTCTCTGCAGACAGCTCCCTCCAACACTAAAGTCACTAGGATGCCTCAAGCAATCCAGGTTCAACACATGGGTATTTATGAGTAATATTACAGAAGCTCAGTAATATTTACAATGTGAATGATCTGAAGGTCTTTCTATTCTTTGAATCATTATTACTATACTGTGACTGTGACAATATCAAACTATCTGCAGTCAGGCTGAAAATTATGTGAAGGTTTTAAAAGCCCCATAGTTTTGTGATCCTGTAAGGGAGGACATTTGACTAATTATATATTTATAAATATATATGGCTGCTTCACTAACCACAGGTATGGACAAGCCCTCATGTATTCAACAACAATGTATTCTAAGCAATACATATATATATATATAGCCACACTAGTGACACGAATAATGTAGTTATATTCACTTAAGCACTCCACGTATATATATATAGATAAACATATATGTATCACATACACATGTATCTACAGTGTATTCTTGTAAACTTAGAATCTTTGGTCAAGCCTTTCCGGCTAGAATAGAGAAAGGAACTTCCGCAAAGTCAGCTAAGGCAATTATGAATTCAAGGATCCAATTAAGTTCCAAAGCTTTGAGGATCACACACTAGCAATTAACGTGTGTCCAAGGCGTACCAGGGAGGCCTTATCTCAGCGTCTGGTGTTCGTAACTGTCAAAATGTCCAAGGACATAAGGATGATCCTACCCTCCCTGCCTGTGAGGGGAGGAGATCAAACGTACCAGTTAGAACTTCTAGGCAAGTGTCAGGAATACAAAATAAATGACCAAAGATGTCAATTAGTGTTTGATGCATGTAACAAATGTATATGACGTAAATTCGGATGGGCGGAGGGGATAGAGTGCTGGAAAAACCTTATAAAAATATCTCCTTTCGTTTTCTGGGTGGACTTCTCACCACCAAAAAGTGTGGAAGTCCCTTGATTGATCAATCAATAAATTCTCGTCTCCTGAGACTCAGACTTGGTCTTTTGCAGCCCATGAAGCGCAGGCACGCTGGCACGGGACCCTCATAAATTTAAATTCCTTACATTTCTGGTGGAGATGCCGGGGAAAAGTGCCACTGCCCCAGCGCTCTTGGGAGTCTGACTTAAATCACAGTAAGAATTCATGCTGACCCTTGAACAAATCTAGTCCGGACCCTCTGATTTTGAGAGGAGACTTGTTCTATCAGCATTGGACACAATACTGTTATTTAAGGAGAAAACAAAGCCGGCAGAACAACGGAGGAACTGTAAGAGGACTGCGCAAAAGAAATCTGGTAAGAAGAGAAAACTAGTTGTGGGGTGGCGTGAGTTCGAATCTAACAGCTCTGTGGAGTGGAGAAGATTGCGGATTCTTATGAGTCGGCCCCGGGAGGGAGGAAGACGAGAAGAGACACTTGTGTGTGTCTCTAGCATCCCGCGGACCAGGGTGGACTCAGAGTTGAGAGACTCTGAGGGCCCCGAGGGTGGAGGAGAGCTCCTCTCGAATAACCCTAGTGTCCCCCTCCCCAAGTGTTTGAAGAATTAGAAGCAGAGCACTGCTCTGGCTTCCTCAGAGGATTTACTGATGTTTAAATATATATGTGGGTGTTAAGTTGAATTCTTTTTGGTAACCATAGGGAAGTGGCCATTCCCTGTGTCTTAAGCAGGGGCAAAGACTGGCAATCTTTGCCCCACAATACCAACGGAGTTCCACCATCTTCGTTTGATTTTAGAGAAGTTAGAAAGATCTATTCTTAGGCAAGGGATCGCAGTTAACTGGGGAAACAGAAATGTGGGAGAGTGGTGTATGGTTGCTGAATCACATGTTGGCGTGTATGATGGGCATTTGATTGTTGAGGTGTGAGTCCGTTTGATGCTTGTGTGGGAGAAATCATAGGAACACAGTTAGACCTTTAAAGTAAACCTATGGGGATAAATTAGTGCAGTTTATGCACCCCCTTTTGATGTGCGATGTGGTAACATTGGAATTCTGCCACCAGAAGTAATGATTTTAGTATTAAATGGAACATGAGTAAGCTTTAAGAAGAACCCCTCTAACTAGGATGAGGCAGGACTTTACCATCTCAAATTAAGATTCTAGCCCTCAGGGAGGACAGACCAATTATGACCTGCTAGCAAGAGGTGTGTGAATGTACAAGGACGTGCTTAGTTAATTAATATAAGAGACTAAAAACTCTGCCAACTAGGAGACCCCTCCAGCAATTTTGATAATACCAGGGGGAATATGGGCAGTGAGAAAAATACTTTTGAATACTCAGGGATAAACAACATCCCGCATATTTTGTGACTGGCTGGTCACGCAACAAAATTTACCAGCTGAAGGGATATTTTACAAGGAAAAAATCATAGGGTATCTGAGTAATGCATTTTTAGTAAAACTGGGTAGGAAACCTGAAAAGATGATGGAAGGAAAGGCAGGATGATGAACTGAAAAGGTATAGAGAAAGACAGATGAATAGAGGAAGTGGAGTAGAAGGAAGGCAGCAAGACAGAAGTGGGATGGATAGGTATGATGTTGAGGGAACAGGAGGAGAGCACGGAGCATTGAGGGGACAGGAAGTGCTAGATGGGGATGCGTACCCCTGAATTGCCTTATTCAAGCATTCAGGAGGTACTTCCATCCCGCTACGCCAATGCCCAACTCCTTGGATATGGAAGCTTTAAACAGAACTAAGGGTTGCTATGCACCACATGAGGAGACAGGTAGGGACGTTATTTCTGAACTATTAATAGTCAAAAGCAGGGAAATCAAATCTTAGTATCAACTGTTGTATGTGCTTGATGTGTAATTAATTGAGTGTGAGACCGTTTGGTATGCGGGAGAATTTATGAGCATACTACTAAACCTTTAACAAAAAGGTAGATGGGCATAACTTAATTCAGCTTCTGTGCCCTTTGTTAAGGAACCCTTTGGCAAGATTGGCACATTGCCATAAGGAGACCTGATTTTGATATTGAATGCAACAAATGTAAATTTCAAGAAAGTCCCCTCTGACAAAGGCAGGACTTTAACATCCCAAAGATTAAGTTTCTAGCCCTCAAAAGGGGAGGGTGGCAAGCCATGTATTGCCTGTTAATATGTCCAGAGGCAGTAAAAATCACCCAAAATGAGAAGACCCCAATTTTATAAACCAGGGAAGTATAGACACTGCAAGAAGATATTTTTGAATACTCAAGCCGCATGTTTTGTATAACTTAGCCTGGCTTGTTACACAATATAATTCACCACCTATAGGGACATTTTAAGAAGAAATCATCACAGGGCGTTTGAGAAATACGTTTTTTTTTTTTTTTTTTGCGCGGCCGGTCCCATGGGTGAAATGAACATCCACCCCTTTTCAGACCGACTATGTGCTCTGAAAAGACAGCTAGCATTTTTGTACTCATAGCCCAGCAAGCTAGCAATTAAAAAACCAAGTGATAACATCATTCCTTAAGATTTTGCACCTAAAAGGCTTAGGGCAGCCTTTCCCTCCCTCCCCTTGCAAGTAAGCCCTGGCTGGAACCATAAGACAATTTAATTTGGAACAAGGAGATTCTTAGGAGCAACTGAAAATAGAATTCCCTCCCATCTCCTACCTAGATCAGGACCTTGGAGATGCCATTAGAACGGGGAGAGGAAAGGAGAGAAAGAGACGAAGAGAGAAGGAGAGAGAGAGAGAGAGAGAGAGAGAGAGAGAGAGAGAGAGAAAAGGAATAGTTAAAGGAAACGAGGTAGAAGGAAAGTGTAAGTCAGGGACGAGAATGGGCAGGGTTCATGATGGGCAGACTGAGGCAGCAACCCACAGAACGCTCCAGCAATTGAGAAGCAGAGGCTCTATTTGTATCCCATTACATTATTTAATCCAAGCTTTTAGACAGTTCCTATTTCCCCAACAAAATTTGTCTAAATCTCTGAATATGGAATCTTTATCCAAATCCCTTGTAGTACGTCAGCTCCATGAGGAAAACGAAGGGCCTGAGACTTCTGTGCTGGAAGTGGTCCAAAGCAGGGACTCCCCTTCCTCTTTTTAAAGCAGCTGCTAACAGGTTTTTGAGAGCAGGACAAGGTTTTTTTTTTTATTATTTAGAATACGAAGGGGTTCTTAAAAGCCGCCAAAAGGTAAAAATAACATAAAATAAAATCATTTTTCTTGTTCTCACACTCTGGCTGGAAACGCCTGTGACATTTTTTTTTTTTAAGGCGTATCAATAACGCGGGGTCTCACACTCTGGCTCTTGTTTCTTTGTACGAGAGCCATGCATCCCAAATTAGGCTTAAGTAGATAACTTCACAAACCACAGGGATAATAGGTTGCCTTAATTAGTTTAGTGCCCTTTTTCACCTAATTACAGGGTAATTGAAGGGGCTCACCTTCCTGCCTCAGGCTGTGTAATGCAGCCTGCGGGGAGAATTCAAAAGTCCATTGCCCCGCCTTCCTTTTTCTGCCTTCACCCCCCTCCTTCCCCTTCACAAAGTTGACCTCATCCCTCTTCCCTCAGGAATTTCAAGCATGCTGGCAACCAGCCTGATTTTTTTTTACACCTCTTTCACATCCTATATTCCTAAAAATCTCGAGCAGACGTTCTCCTTTTTGACTTAATAATGCTCACCTAGCCTTATTTCCGTCTGAGCTTTTTTTAACCCTTTCCTTTCCAAGTAGGACACCTGTTGGAAATAGACTCTTAGTTACTTGATAGCTATTAAACTACTATCAGCCTTTTTCCTCTCTTTCTATCTATGTGTGGTCAAGCAGTTTGTGCCATGGCATGTGTCACTCCTAACCAGCCAGCAGAGACACTAGGAGAGGGCTTCCTGCCTTTTTTTTTTTCCCCCCTCTTTTTCTCTCTATTGTTTTGTGGGGGGATGGGGGCTTTTGCAAGCACCTGACTTTTACTTTGAGGTGAGGCTGACAGGCCAGCAACTTCACCCTTTTTATACCCTTTTGCGCCAGCATAGAGAACTAGCTGTTTTTGAACCTGGTGACATCGTCACTATTTTTAAATCCATGGCAGATGCCAACATGTGTGAGGCTGTGTACTCGTGGGTGTTTGCATGTATTTTTTTTTCTTGAGCGACGAATCAGAAGAGCTCGTCTTGCCTCGCACACACACACACACACCAGCCCCCGACACGCACTAGGACAGATTGGCGCCTTTGCAGCCTTGCAGAGAGACACTAATTCTCTTTTACCATTTTTTTCTCTCTCTGTCTGCGTGTGTGTGTGTGTATAGTATGGGCCATGGCTTCTATAAATCCTAACCAGCAACCAGAAGAGGGCCACCCTGCCCGACCCACCACACAGCCCCGACGTGCACCTCCGATTGCTGGACGGGGGCGTAATATTTTACGTATTTTAAGGCCAATTCATTGCACGACTCGCCGTGTTGTAATTCTGGGGCACAGTTTTATATTCTGGGCGTTTAGATTTGCCCGGATGTCGGCGTGGGGCGTGAATTTATGCCTTGGCCGCCCCCTTCAAGTGCTTTGGAAAGGGATCAGGGAATGTCCTGGGATTCGTTCTTGAAACCGCGACCCTTATGGCTCGCGAATGTGAAATTGATATTTTGCTCATCCATTTGGGAGGCAATGATCTGGCCACGGTGAGAGGGTCCGGCCCTGACTCGCCGCATCATAGCTGACTTGCGGACTTTTAAGCAACTTTACCCACATACAAAAATCATTTGGTCCTTCATGCTCCCTAGGCTCATATGGAGAGGGGCATCTAATCCCCTCAAGATTGAAAGGGCTAGGAAACATTTAAATCAAAAAGTTGCTGCATTTTTACGTCGGCATTCTGGCTATGTGATTACTCATCCAGCTTTGACACTCCCTCCGCCTGACTTATTCAGGAGGGACGGTGTTCATCTCACGGATGCCGGATTACATATATTTCTGCACGATTTCCAAGTGGGAATTCGCCGTGCCCTTGGGGACTTGGTAGTAATATGAATGTGGTGCCTGCTCCTATTTTTCCCCAATCCTGTATCAGCCGTACTTTTTCCGAGACTATACCACGCCACATTCCAAGCCCATCTCCCCTGGCGCATTTTGCTTCATGCTCAGAGATCACTTTGCGACCCTGGGACATTTTTGCCTGTTCCATTTTTGATTGTCCCCATGTAGCAGAGCTATTTGACTTTGGGGCTGAGATCTATCTCAGGTGCCTGTTTGGGAACGCCTGAGCCCCTCGCTTGTGAGATCCTGCGAGATCATCTTGCAAGCACTCATCATACACGGCCGACTACAGATGCGTCCTCACCATAAACTTGGGCTTCCCCCATTCACAGACTGGTTCTACAAAAACGGAAGCCTTATCCTACCTGTTGCAACATTTTTTTTCTCTCCTTCCTGTTTTTAAGACTGTCAGATAGACTGTGCCACCCTGCCTTGCAGCACAAAGACAGCTGCGGGGGCATTTCGTGTGTGTTTGTGTTCTGTGGTTGTCTGTGGTCGTGTGTCTGTTCTTCCCTTACCCAGGTACATCCTGGAGGTCGGGTGTTTGCTCTGGGAAAAACGCCCACCCGTTCTTTATTTTTGGATCACGGAGTCGGTCGGGTTTGGAAAGCTGACGCCGCCGGTCGTAGATGCTCAGATGGGGACCCTCCTGCCCTCCATTCTGCCATCCCTCCTGGACCTCCCTCCCCGCCTTTGATGCCTTTGATGATGCCATCTTCGTGATGACTTCGCTCCGCGGGTTCGATCGATGTGGGCTCCAGGATCCAGTGATGTCAGCCTTTTCACCCAGCCTGACCCGTACCCGCGACCGAGAGGGAGTGAGGCCTGACCGGTGACGCCTTCTGCCCTCTGCTGTAGATTGCCCCTATGCCTTAGATGACTTCACCCTGAACGGCGGGCGACAACATGAACCTGACCTGTGGTCACCGCATCCTTGCCCATCCTTCCCCAGATGACAGCGTGCGTTTGATACTTCGGAGGGTCCCAAAGCAGCCTGCGGATTCACTTTCAACTCAGGTTGACAGATTAAAATCCTGTCTTCCTGTCTCTCATTTCCTTCTTTTCTTTTCTTTTCTGTTTGTTTCTGGGGGGAGAGAGTGGGTCTGAAACAGCCACTGACTCTTGTTTTGGATTGCGGCCAACAGACTTCACGTCTGCAATTTAACCCCCTTTTCACCGGGACAGAGACTAGGGGTTTAACTACTGCTTTCAGACCTTCATTGATGCCTGTGCGCGTGCCCTGGATCACCATGAACTTGTGTTGCCACACACGCACACACCAGCCTCCCAGCATCCGACAAGTGAGCGCTTATTTTTTTTTTTCTCCTGCGTACGGTAGGCTTCAGAGCAACTTCACATATTTACATTACCCTGGGCTCTATTATGATAGTGTTTATTGTCTATTATTGATAGTCACTGTGAAAACTCTTACTGAAGTGCTTCTCTGGATGTGCCTTTTTATGTAATGATCATGCTTGGCCACTGAAAATGCTTTTTACTCACAAAGCATTGAGTGCCAGAGATTATGACTTGCCTTTCTATGCAATTTGTATTGAATGAGAGACATTTTGGTGCCCATGGGTGTTCACGAGCCTTTATACCTAAGAAAAAAGTGGCTTTATGAAGTAGCTATATCTACATTATTTTCTTCACCAAAGACACTGATGAACTAATCTTGGCCCCATGTTTACGAGGCAGATTTTTGTGTGTAAACTATCAGCCACAGAGACATTTCTGACCGGATTTCAACGGCTCATTCATGACTTTACCATGAGAATGTATGGCGCAAGGTGGGTTTTCTAAGCACCATCTAGATGTGTCTTATGCCTTTTTCAGCCTTCATGATATGTATATTACCTTTATTTAGTATCATTGCAAATGTCTATCAATTGAGAATGCACACACAACTGGGTGATTCTGCACAGCCTGCTATTATCTGAGTTTGAATGCACACCACACACACCTAAATAAGGTTGGAAAAAACCTAGCAAAGTAGCCTGGCCCACATATTTCCTTGGTGGGCTAAGAAGGGCATATTTTCCTTATAAGTATTTGGTTTGCAAAATGAACCTACAGTGTGGTGCTTTGTTAGAATTCAGGGTTCTCAGCCTGACTACCAAACACACAAACACAAGATCTCACATGTGCACTGCTGTGGCAGGCAAATTAATTTGGGTTTCATGATGGTCCTAAAATAAGGTAATGAACAAATCTGCTGTTTAAAGCATGTTTAATTATCGCTTTGGGACGGGGATCGTGATATCCAAGTCTATCACAATATTAGCAAAAATTCTTATGCCAGCCCCCTTTCAAAAGTTGAGAATTTGGGATCCTTGAGAAGTGTACAACATGGCCTGGGAGGTCACCTTATACTGCTGTGACCACGATGCATTTCTCCAACAGGGAAACTTAAATGCTGTGGTCCATGGAACATATCTATCCATTGCAGTCTGTGGGTCCGACCAGGGGAAGTCTTCTTACATCCCAAGCATGGCAACACTTCATCTGTTAACTTAACATTTTACTCTAGAAAGTGCCCTAATGAATTAAGGGGTATTCCCTTGGCCTTCACCTATTTGATGCGTCCCCCTGACTTGAGACGCCACAAATCATTTTATGATAATTCATTTTCTTGAACTGTGCCTATAAGCCCCTTGGGGAAAAAGGACTGAGAATGTTTTTCTGACTGCCCTGCCTAAATTTTTGTCAGGAAAATAGAAAGTCCTTCCATGAGCCATGAAGACCATCTCACCCCAGGAATGACATAGGGGGGGCTCACGCAATGTTCACACTTTTGTACATATACCTTTGATATGTTTTGTTCGTCCCTTACAAGTCCATGACGTTTTCTGGGAAATTTACTGGCATAAATTTCCAGAAATCCGTTCAGGGCCGAGTGTAAGGGAGGACATTTGACTAATTATATATTTATAAATATATATGGCTGCTTCACTAACCACAGGTATGGACAAGCCCTCATGTATTCAACAACAATGTATTCTAAGCAATACATATATATATATATAGCCACACTAGTGACACGAATAATGTAGTTATATTCACTTAAGCACTCCACGTATATATATATAGATAAACATATATGTATCACATACACATGTATCTACAGTGTATTCTTGTAAACTTAGAATCTTTGGTCAAGCCTTTCCGGCTAGAATAGAGAAAGGAACTTCCATAAAGTCAGCTAAGGCAATTATGAATTCAAGGATCCAATTAAGTTCCAAAGCTTTGAGGATCACACACTAGCAATTAACGTGTGTCCAAGGCGTACCAGGAGGCCTTATCTCAGCGTCTGGTGTTCGTAACTGTCAAAATGTCCAAGGACATAAGGATGATCCTACCCTCCCTGCCTGTGAGGGGAGGAGATCAAACGTACCAGTTAGAACTTCTAGGCAAGTGTCAGGAATACAAAATAAATGACCAAAGATGTCAATTAGTGTTTGATGCATGTAACAAATGTATATGACGTAAATTCGGATGGGCGGAGGGGATAGAGTGCTGGAAAAACCTTATAAAAATATCTCCTTTCGTTTTCTGGGTGGACTTCTCACCACCAAAAAGTGTGGAAGTCCCTTGATTGATCAATCAATAAATTCTCGTCTCCTGAGACTCAGACTTGGTCTTTTGCAGCCCATGAAGCGCAGGCACGCTGGCACGGGACCCTCATAAATTTAAATTCCTTACAATCCGAGGGTCAAATTTTCACAATGGAGAGAAGTGAAAAGCGGTGTGCCCCAGGGC
Source organism: Phrynocephalus forsythii (assembly GCA_029282475.1). Lineage (NCBI taxonomy): Eukaryota > Metazoa > Chordata > Lepidosauria > Squamata > Agamidae > Phrynocephalus > Phrynocephalus forsythii. The sequence goes on along the minus strand of JAPFRF010000003.1, from coordinate 126,963,675 downwards.
TCGGTCCTGGGACCGGTGCTTTTCAATCTGTTCATAAATGATCTGGAGATAGGGATAAACAGTGAGGTGGCCAGGTTTGCAGATGACACAAAACTTTTCCGTGTGGTAAAAACCAGAGAAGATTGTGAAGAGCTCCAGAAGGATCTCTCCAAACTGGGGGAGTGGGCTACAAAATGGGAAATGCGTTAACACCAAGGTACTGGTTTTAGTTTATAAAACCCTCCATGGCTTGGGCCCAGACTACCTGGCAGAGCGTATCACCCAACGATCAATCTCGGCCCGACCAGTCCGGCAGTCGCGAGCGCACTGCCACCCCTAGAGAGGCCCGGAAAATTACCACCCGTAACCGGGCCTTCTCGGTGGCAGCCCCCTCGCTGTGGAACACCCTTCCAAGTGATGTGCGCTCTGCAGAGTCCCTGCTGGCCTTCCGTAGAGCTCTTAAAACCTTGCTCTTTCGAGAGGCCTTTGGTGACCAAGTGTAACTTATACAGTTTTTCTTTCTTTCTTTCTTTCTTTCTTTCTTTTTACCTGCCATCTGCTATCATTGCCATTATTTTTAAAGATGTTGGGCCATTGTGGCCTCTATTATGCCTGCGAAGGGTGCTAGCAGTGCTTATTTTAATTTCCTGTTTGTCGTATTGTATTGTGTATTGACACCATTTATTGTATCTTGTATTGTACCCTGACCATTGCTGCACCGGTCAGATTGTTGGAAGCCGCCCAGAGTTCCCTTGGGAAGTTGGGCGGGGTATAAATCCAACAATAAATAAATAAATAAATAAATGTAACCAAATGTAAAGTAATGCATATTGGGGCAAAAAATCCAAACTTCATCTATCAACTCATGGGCTCTGAGTTATCCGTGACGGATCAGGAAAGAGATCTTGGTGTGTTGGTGGACAGCTCCATGAAGGTGTCTCCCCAATGTGTGGCAGCAGTGAAGAAGGCCAATTCCATGCTAGGAATTATCAAAAAGGGGATTGAAAATAAAACAGCCAACATTATAATGCCGTTATACAAAACAATAGTAAGGCCCCACCTGGAGTATTGTGTACAATTCTGGTCACCACATCTCAAGAAAGACATAGTGGGACTGGAAAAGGTGCAGAAGAGAGCGACTAAAATGATTACTGGGCTGGGGCACCTCCCTTATGAAGAAAGGCTAAAACAATTGGGCCTCTTTAGTCTGGAAAAAAGGCACTTGAGGGGGGATATGATTGAGACATACAAAATAATGCAGGGTATGAGTCAAGTGGATAGAGGGAAGCTCTTCTCCCTCTCTCAAAATACCAGAACTAGGGGACATACACTCAAATTGAGTGCTGGGAGAGTAAGAACTGACAAAAGAAAATATTTTTTCACCCAGCGCGTTGTAAGTCTATGGAACTCCCTGCCACAGGATGTGGTGATGGCATCTGGCCTGGATGCCTTCAAAAGGGGATTGGACAGATTCCTAGAGGAAAAGTCCATCACGGGTTACAAACCATGATGGAGATGTGTAATCTCTAGGCTTTAAACCAGGGTACTTCAAGGGCCAGATGCAGGGGAGTGGTATCAGGAGACAGATATCTAGTCTCATGCGCTCCCAAATGCATCTGGTGGGGCCGCTGTGAGATACAGGAAGCTGGACTAGATGGGCCTTTGGCCTGATCCAGCATGGCTCTTCTTATGTTCTTATGTTCTTATGTAACTTCCAGCAATCCCTGCATCAAAGGGTTGGAGGTAGCAGGATATTGGGGTCTGAAGGGGGTGGCCGAGGGTCAAGCCAGAGAGAGTGCTTTCATTTGTTCATAGCTTCACCTATGCCACAGAAACATACTTTAAAAGACAGAAACCAAATCCTTGCTGAGTTTACTCCAATTCCTGTGCATAACCAGCTTTATACATAGATTTTATCTCCCATGAAAATTCATCTTTAATTTCAAATGTTTAAAAGAGTGAATGCACATGTAGGAACTAGCAACAGAAGGCAGGCACATACAGGCCTGTACAGGGAGATCTGCTTGAATGGGGTCCAAAGAAATACTAAGAAATAGTTCATACTCCAAGCCTGCACAGGAAACAAGGCCAGATGCTTTGAGTCCTCTGGCAACTTCTCCTGTTTGGCTTCCAGAGGTTTCCTAGATCCAGTCTTTTCTCCAGCTGTCAGCCAAATAGGTTAAGCAGGTTCTGGCAGAGGGAAATGTCACCCAGCGGAACGTACAACTCTGGAGCTTAGTGGAGGTAACTACCCAGTTCACACCTCTGCACCATGAAAGCACCAGAGCTCCACTGCACCTCTTGGTTCCCAGGCATTTTCTGCCTGGTGTGTTTGCTTGATGGCTCTGGAAGCAGTTGAGGTTGGGATGATCACAGCCGCTGGGCGCCTGGGGCTAGTGTCTCCTGGTGAAAATTTAGTACAGGTAGGTTTTGCAAAGCAGACTTGCAGATGGTTCCATAGGACTGGGAGTAACTGCCCAAGGAGGCTTTGGGGTCCCCAGCTGTCCCCACATTTGCTGTAACCTGGAACATCTTTCTGTTTGGCTTTGGAAAAGGATGAGCTTCCCTGCCATGGGAGTCACAACTCCTCGATTTCTGCATAAAGAAATAGGGAATAAGGACGTCACAGTTGATAGTTAAACCACCAACAGCAGCTTCCTTCATGCAGGCCCACGCTGAAGACCACAGTGAAATGCTACTCTTGGAACTCCTCACTCCAGCATATCTGTCAAGGTATAATTTACAAGCTGAAACAAAACAAGGCTTGTGGTAATCAACAGCCATGTTGAACATGTGTGTGAAATGCTGAGTAACTGTGGTTCACACAAAAAGGAAGGCTAACGTGTATTAAAGATAAAGTAAATGATGTAATGCATTATGATTGGCTGAGGCTTGTATATAGTGAAAACCCATGTGTAATATTTTTGGGGGGAATTCTCTTCTTTATTTTGTGATGCTGTCGGATTGACCTACTGGAAATATACCTATGGGGATGGTGAGCTCTGCTTTAATGTCTTTATTTTCTTGCTGAGCCAACTATGCTCAAAAGCCTCCTCCAACAATATCCCCGGCCGCTCCTGCCCAGCTTGGTGTTAAGTAACAGTGACAACGACATGCATGCATCAAAGTGACATGTGCAACAGTTATAAAGAAGCAGCTTTACTCACTGGCCCAAATGCCGCCCTGCTGGGGGAGGATTCGTTCCTCATCAGGTGGCGATTCAGAACTGCCTCCTGGGCCTGGCCAGATACGGAGTAGGACCTGGGGTTGGGTGCCTTCTGGCTTTGTACGTCTGTCCCATCTTGCCCCTGCAGGAGGAGATTACAAGCCACCTCTGAGCACCCCATGAACTGAGAACAGCCAAGAGTGAGGTGTGTGTGTGTGTGGGGGGTTGGGTGTGTCTGAGCAGGCAGGGATTGACAGTAACTGCCAAAACAGGACGTCTACCCCAAGGAAACTGTCATTGGAAAAGAACTGAGCAGAGGTTCGTCTGGTCCTTCATTTAGCCAATGGTGCTTCTGGACTGTTGCAATTGCCATGGGGACATCCCAAGTATGTTCACATTCTTTGGAGAAGTCCTTCCTGTGTCCCCCTACTAAGACTCAAATATGTGTTTTAATCTCAGAAATGAGCCAACATCTTGAAAACTTTAAGGGCCTTTTTACACAACCCCTAAGATCCGCTGGCCACTTAAATTTGGACCAGAGATCTTAGGGGTTCGTCGCTCTTCCTGCGTTCCCACCCCCTCCGCACTTCCTGGCTGCTGGCTGCGTGAGGGGAGAAAAAGAGAAAGAAAAGCATGCCACTCACCTCCGTTCTCTGTAAAAGTAGCTCTTAAAGGGGCGGGAGCCAAAAAAACAACAAACAGAAGCAAGGAGAGCCCCGCACTCACTATCGTTACACCGGATCAAATAATTTTCACCTCCAAAGAGCAGGTACTTGAAAGGTACGCTGGGACGCGCTAAAGTGGGCGTGGTCGCACTTAATTTCCTGTTAACTCCGGAGCTGGTGGGTAAACATTTTTAAGCTCTGGAGCTGGGAGCCATTTGCCCCGGAGTTTAGGGGTCGTGTATAAACACCCTAAGTTACTCTGAAGGGGTGTTTTACTAGATCATTGTTTTGCCCCATAACATCATGGCATGCCTTTGGATTTTAGCTGTAAGAAACTTTGCCAAAACACAAAGCAAAAGGTGTCTGTATGGTACAATATTCTTTAAAAGAATTACAGACTTAACACAAGTGAATACACCAGCTTAGCGTTGCATATTTCAGTTCACGCAAAACAGGCAAACAGGGCACTCAATTAAAGCTGCAGAATCATGACAGGATATCAAGACCCAGCCCCTATTGATAAAACCAACTACTTAGCAGGCATTGCACCCAGTAAGATACAAACATGGGTAGCAGCTAATAGTAAAACACTCAAGAGCATCTCTATCACACATGTATCCACTCTTTGGCTACCATCCTGCTCCTCCCAATCAAAATCAAGGAAAGCAGGTTTTTTAACTTCTGTGAATCTTGAAGGAATAGATGAGAAGGCCAGAACTACAATGTTAAAAGAAATGGATGGAACTCAATGAAAATCTAGACTCTAGCTACACAGAGAAATAAACTACATGTAAGTCACTTAATAGGTGATAGAAGGGAGTTGGCAGACCCCCCCCAAAAAAAAACCTGGTGTGTTTGCATCAACCCTGTCTTTTGGCCAGTGGACAATGAGCCACTTCACACTCATTTGAGTCCTCTATGTGCCTCAACATATACCATGGAAGACTGGATGGCAGGTGGTCTAAATGCCTTTGATGCTACCCATTACTGAATGGAAATTACAGTGGGACCCCAACTTGTGATATGCCCAACATTCAAGAATCCCGACACACGAACTGGCTTCCATCCCCCCCCCGCCACCTTACGAGAAATAAAGGACTTGCCTGACTAATGCATGGGGGGGAAAGAGAAGCAGTGCACCAGGTTTGAAATGACTTTTAACCACCGAGGCAAGGTGAATAAAAGTCATAGGGCGCCTTTCCCCCGTGCTGCGGGGGGTCGGGAGAAGTGGCGCACGAGGTTCGAAAGGACTTTTCGGCACGAACGCAAGCACTAGTTTCTCTGAATCTAAGAAAAGAGAATTACTTACTCCACACAGAGGGTGGACGCCGGCTGCAGGGGGCAGACAGGCTGCTCGTAGGCAGGCCATCTGTTTCCCCTCCTTCTGGTGGTGGTCGGCAGGCGGCTGCTCCTGCTGAAAGAAGGGCGCTGAGTGTTTCCTAATCTTACTGCCAAGGCTTGGCCCTTCTGTAGAACAGAAAAATCATCTGTAAGGAGGAGGTGGGAACAGCAAAAGGGAAGCCCTGAGTTGTAATGGCAGTGAAATTCATGACCTCAAGAGGTAGTGAATGCTCCAAAAGTGGGGGCATCCAAGACAAATTTGGGCAACCACATGGCAGGTACTCTTGGATTTGTATTCCTGCCTGGGCCAGAGGGCTTGGACTTGATGGCCATGTAGGCCCCTTCCAACGTCACTACTCTAAGAAAACCTTGGGGAAAAGGTCACAACTTAACAACCTTAATAACAGTGCAACCAAACAACCCTTACATGCCGAACATGCTGGATCAGGCCAAGGGCCCATCTAATTCAGCTTCCTGTATCTCACAGTGGCCTTGCCAAATGCCTCTGGGAGTGCATGAAACTAGATATCTGTGTCCTGATACCACTCCCCTGCATCTGACCCTTGAAGTACCCAGGGTTTTAGCCTGGAGATGACACCTCTCCATCATGGTTTGTAACCTGTGATGGATTTTTCCTCTAGGAACCTATCCAAACCTCTATTGAAGGCATCCAGGCAAGATTCCATCACCACCTTCTGTGGCAGGGAATTCCACAGACTAACAACACCCTGGGTAAAGAAGTATTTTCTTTTGTCTGTTCTCACTCTCCCAACCCTCAATTTGAGTGGATGTCCCCTAGTTCTGATATTTTGTGAGAGGGAGAAGAGTGTCCATATATCCACTTTACTCACGCCCTGCATTATTTTGTACATCTCAACCATATCCCCCCATCTGGTGCCTTTTTTCCAGACTAAAGAGCCCCAGATGCTGTAGCCTTTCCTCATGGGAGGTCCCCCAGCCCAGTAATTATTTTAGTCACTCTCCTCTGCACCTTTTCCAGTTCTACTCTGGACCTGGTCAGGGATGTGAATGTCACTGAGCCTCTGGAGAACAGTGACCATGCTGCAATCTCCTTTGCCATGCATGTTGGAGGAAGAGTATCACGCAAATCAGACATAAAAACCCTTCATTTCCGAAGGGCAAACTTCCCTCAGATGAGGAAACTAGTTAGAAAGAAATTAAAGGGGAAGGTTAGAAGAATCCAATCTCTTCAGAGTGCATGGAGCCTGTTTAAAACAACAATAATAGAGGCCCAGCACAAGTGTATACCACAAAGAAAGAAGAGCTCCTCTAAGTCCAAGAGGGCGCCAGCATGGTTAACGAGTGGAGTTAGAGAGGCTCTAAAGCGCAAGGAGAGGTCTTTCTTTAAATGGAAATCCTCCCCGAATGAGGAAAATAAAAAGGAACACAAACTCTGGCAAAAGAAATGTAAGAAGATGATAAGAGAGGCAAAGAAAGATTTTGAGGAACGCATGGCTAGCAATATAAAGGGTAATAATAAAAGCTTCTTTAAATATGTTAGAAGTAGAAAGCCTGCCAGAGAACCAGTTGGCCCTCTGGATGGTGAAAGAGGAAAAGGGGAGGTAAAGGAGGACTTGGAAATTGCAGAGAAATTAAATGAGTTCTTTGCGTCTGTCTTCACGACAGAGGACTGTGAGCAGATTCCACTGCCTGAACGGCCCCTCTTGACTAAAGAATTAAATCAAATACAGGTTTAAAAAGAGGATGTTTTAGGACTAATTGATAAATTGAAGATTAACAAGTCACCGGGCCCAGATGGCATCCACCCAAGGGTTATTAGGGAACTGAGAAATGAAATTGCAGATCTCTTAACGGTAATATGCAACTTGTCTCTTAAAACGGCCACAGTGCTGGAGGACTGGAGGATAGCAGATGTCACACCAATTTTTAAAAAAGGAAGAGGGGGGACCCAGGAAACTACAGGCCAGTTAGCCTTACATCTGGTCCAAAATATCTGGAGTGCCAAAGGTTTGCCACCACTGCTCTAGGGCATAACTCAGTTGTAGAAGCCCAGCAGGGATTACTTGCTGAGTCCAACTGAGATGGATTTCACTCCTGGCATGGCCTCCAGGATTCATGCTGATGGCTCAGATAGCTTCTCACCTCACATGCAAGAGGAAACTGTGCTAGGCAAAGGCCTCCCAAGGTCCTGTATTCCAACTTCCTCCCATTAAACCCAAAGACCTCCCATACTAGAAGGCAGCACATACTCTGAGCAACTATGGAACAGATCTTCGGCCTCGGACAGAGGTTTCTTGCCTCATCTGCCTTCTGCTGGATAGCTTCATGAGATCTCTGAGCATCCAGAAACTCAGGATAACTTTTTGGTGGAATGTGCCATAGTCCCTCTTGTGCCTCCCAGTGGGTTTTGAGTGGTGGCTTAGTCTCTGAGCAACCAAGCTGACGATTCTCTCTCTGGAGCTGGTTACTGGCCTTTCTTGCCAAGATCATCTGCAGAAAGAAACAATATTTTCATGAACTTCATATACAGTGGTGCCTTGAGTTATGAATGCCCCAAATTATAAAAATTTTGAGTTTATGAATAGAAATCTGCGGGTATAGAAAAATTTGAGTTACGAAAAAAATTCTTAACTCAAAATGCATTTTCAGTTTGACAAGTCAACTGAAATTAAGAATTAAATTAAAACATCAGCTCACCACTGCCATTGAAATTTAGTTGTCATGAGGGATAGGCTGCAATGCCCCAAGAGGAGGTAGACCACATAATCCTTAAGAGGAGGTGGTCCACATGTGCCCTCCCCATCCTGTTTTGGAGGCACTTCTGCCCCAAAATGACTAAACTTCCAGATAACCTCAACTGGTTGACTGAGAATCTTCACAGACTTCTACCCCCAAACGTGCCACTGCATTTACTTTACTTATTTAAAATATTTTTACCCATCTTTCTCCTTAAAGGGGAGCCAGGGTGAGATAGATTACTACAAATACCCCTTTGAAAGAGTGGCCTGCAGCAAGGGAGAATGAGCACTTTTCGCTAGATGGTTGCAGTATATAAAACAAATAAAACAAATCAAATAAGTAAATCAAATCAACTAACTAAATATTATTACAAATCTCTGGAGGCAGTGGGGGAGGAGGGAATCTGGAATTTCAAACAAACCATGGTGAGTAGTCTGGGGATGAAGGGCCTTCCTTGATCTGCTGGTCTTAAGGGAAAGGAGGGTTACCTCATACAGCTTGTTGCGATACTCTGCGACAGAGAGTTGCACATCGTCATCCAGGGGAAGGAGCACACTGTGGTCCAGCACAGGTTCTTTGGCAGGACAGTGGAACCTGGCATTGAAATATTTGGTCATAAGCCAGTACTCTCCAGAGGGGGGCAACGGGCAGGGAGTCCAGCACGCTTCACACATCCACAAGGGCAAAATTCAGCTGGGAAGCAAAAGTACTCAAGCATACCCTGAGAGGCCTGCCCGAATGCGCCATGCCTTGGGACACAGATTTCATCACACGGGCTCAGTGATGCCTCCCACCTCCCATAGCCCTCTCCAGCCAGGCCGCTAGTGGAGGGCCCACACCTCAGTCTTCCCACCTCTGCACGTAGGGATGCCGCAGAGCCTCTTCTGCAGTCAGCCGCTTCTCTGGATTAAACACTAGCAGCTGCTTCAGGAGGTCCAGGGCCTGTGGAGGGGTGGAGCATGGAAGAAGATCTTCAAAAGCCACTTGCTGCCTGCAGTTGGACAGAAGGTATCCTGACCCTTGAGTCTACACACGGTCGCCAACTCGACTGCCCTGCACGTCTGGCATTGCCAGGGGTAGCCTCTTGGAGATTGCAGCAGCTCACATCTGATTTCAAATCCCCACTTGCCCATGGAAACTCACCATGGCAGTTGCAGGGGAAGCCACGCCTTAAATATCTCACATACCATGAAAATCTGATCAGAGTTGTGCAAGTCTTGACTGCCAGAACATAACAAGCCAAGAGAAGTGAATGAGAAAAAACTCACTGGCAACTCATGCGGCTGATAATGGAGGCTTTGTAGTCTGAATGGAAGGCGGCCACATCTGCAACAGAAAGCCAGCTAGTCAAACTACTTGTCATTGGGAATTCTCCAGAATTCCTCAGCAGCTGAGCTCCAGGGGTGGAAAAACTGCAGTGTCAACCAGCACAGATGGCATGATGTGCTCCAACAAATAAATAAATGAATTAACTAAAATAAACCAGGTTGCAGAAGGGAACCATCTTTGCTGTCCTTTACTCTGAAGAACCCTAGAAGGGATCCAGAAGGTCTGGCATAAACAGATCTATCTGGAGATTTAGCAGGTCTTTTCTGCAGAACCAGCCAGCTGCACAATTGCACTCAGTGATGTATGGTATCCTTTGCCCTCGTTCTAAGGCCAATGTTATTTCATAATTATGTATTCCTTTTTCTGACCAAATGAATGCATTTATTTATTACTATCCTGCCCACCAGGGTTCCTAAAGCAATGTAAATAAAATGTGTAACTTTAGAACTCCCTCCTGCAGGAGGCCAGGACTGCCCCTTCTTTGCTGTCTATCCGGAAACAGGCAAAGACCTTCTTCTTCAAGTAAGTTTTCCCAAATGAGGGACTATCTATTATGTGACTTTTAGATGGATTACCATACATGACTGCATTAACTGATCTCATAAGAACATCAGTGTTTTCATGCTACTTTCCATCCTTTATAATGGATTTTTTTCTTTTTCTGCATTCTTGGCAGCTTTAATTTTACCTTTTAATCTTGTAAAATGCCTCTTCTAATTCCCTATTCTTAATCTGAATGTGTTTTGAATGTTTTGGGTTGTATATTGTCCCTCTTATTGTAAGCTGCCTTGGGTCCTTTTCCAAGGAGAAAGGCGGGGTAAAAAATATTCAAAATAAATAAATAAATAAATAACAACTTCGATGGACCCACCTCACAGGTGAACAAAATTTCTGACTTGCCTGGATTAAATTTGAGCCTGTTAGCTCTAGTGCATTCCAGGACTGACTCCAGAAGGATACCATGGTCGATGGTATCAAGAGCATAGTTACCCCTGTCTGCCTCCTTTAGCAGGTCATTGTGCTCTGTTCCATGGTGTGGCCTGAACCCAGACTGGAAAAGATCCAGATTTTGTTCCTCAAGAAAGGTCTGTAGCAGGCTGGCTACTGCCCACTCTATCATTTGCCCAGGAAAGGAATATTGGCAATCGGATGATAATTATTAAGGTCCCTCATTGCCAATTGGGATCTTTTAATGGTTAATCTCATAAAGGTCTCCTTGACCAGGGAGGACACAATAACTTCCCACAATAAGGCATTAATGATATTAAAGACCGAATCTATCACTGGCCCAGTGGTAGCTTTGATTAACCATGCTGGGCACAGGTCGGGTGGAGGTGCTATCGAGCTCAGGTTGTCTGCCAGCCAGAAACTAAGCAGCCTCCTCTCTTGCAACAGGGTCAAACTGAAGCAGCAGGTGATGTTGGTGATGGTAGGGCTGGGTTTCTAGCATTGATGGTCATCCCACCTCACAGAACACTCTCGGTCTGTCTCTCCTTCCTGATGTAGCTGCCCATTCCCAGAATAGCAAACCAACTCACCTTCCGGGAAGGAGAGAGGAACAACCCTCAGGATCTGCTCTATCTGGTTGACCGTGGACGTACCAGGGAACAGAGGCTTCCCCAAGAGCATCTCCCCCAGGATACAGCCAATACTCCACATGTCCACCCCTTTGGTGTAGCTGCAGGAAAGGGAAACCAAAAGCAAACACAAACAAACAAGCAGGTTATTGACCCGCAGTGAGGCTGGATCCCTTGGGTCATGGAGCCAGCCCTTGTGGCCAGAACATGGCTCCTCCTCCTCCTCCTCCTCCTCCTCCTCCTCCTCCTCCTCCTCCTCCTCCTCCTCCGGTGTTCTGCTCTCAGAGGTCCTTCTGCAATCTACTCTTCAAGATCTACCCTTATTCCCCACTGCAACAGCCCTCTCCCATTTCTCAGCTCTTCATGGTGATATTAAGGGGAAAGAATACTGGGTTTATAAGGTAGTAATCCAGGTCCCTCATTTCGGGCCCCTGACAAGCCCAAGACAGCTGAAGGTTAGATCCCACCATTATGCTATTTAGTCCACTCCTAACCCTGGATCTCACCCATGTGCTGCTAAGCAACCAACAGAGAAAGCCAGCTCCATCCAATGAAGATGCTGCAACATCACAGGGAAAGAGACAAGAGGGAAAGGATGGACACATACAGAACATCTGGGGAGAGTGCATTTAAAAGACAGCTGCCTCTGAGACAACCGGGAATCTTCTTAGGTGCCCCAAGGGCTTGGGGGATGGGATGTGCTGGACTGCCAGGGAAGGGAAGGGCTGGGGAAAACTGCCTCAGAGCCAAGCTCCCTCCCATCTCCCCTGTGAGATGCATTGACTCAACTCTTGTACCTGTGCAAGGCCAGCAGAATCTCAGGGGCTCGGTACCAGCGAGTAGCCACATATTCAGTAAGCGTGGGGTTCCCTTCATCCTTGGAGATTTGAGACAGGGAGCGTGCCAGTCCAAAGTCACACAATTTAACAAAGCAGTCTGAGTCAAGGAGGATGTTAGATGGCTGCAAGGGGAAGAGAGACCATGGGTAAGCGATGCCATCATGGATGACTTCAGGAGGGCATTGGCCTCAGTGACTGGGGTGACAGGAATTCAGAACCCTTTACACCAGCCTGGCTATTGAAGAAGGATTCAAGAAAGCTATTGACACAGAGAGCACAGTCAGGCCTACTGTGCAGGACCGTAAGACTCTGCTGTGGAAATAGGGATTCAAATCTCTACTTAGCCACGAGGCTCCCTGGTGGCCCTTCAACAGTCACCATCTCAAACTAAACTATCTGGCAGAAAGGCAAGGATAACACACACAAGCTTGAACTCCTAAGTAGGGAACAAGCAGAAGTAGCAGCCAGACCCCGACTATCCACCTGCTTATGAACTACCCCATACCACTTAGAGGACTCTCTGAGAGGTTTCCAAACAAATCATGCAGGCTATACATATTGCCCCTCCCTCCCACTAAGCTTGGTACTCCTTTTACCACCCTCAGAAGGATGGAAGGCTGAGTCAACCTTGAGCCAGCTACCTGAATCCATCGGGACTGAACTCAGGTCATCAGTGAAGTCTTGACCACAGTACTGCAGTGGAACCACTGTGTCATGAGGCTCCTATCAAGCCAACGTCTTATTTCTGCACCCTCACATTTGCTCATCAGATTACTGGAGGGAAGTTCCACAAAGTACCTTCTGGTCCCTGTGAATTACATTTCCTGAGTGAATAAACTTGGTGGCTTTCAAGAGCTGATACAGGATATAACACTTGTGAATATCCTTCAGTAAATTTCCCTTCTTGATCACAGCATGCAAGTCAGTCTCTGAAATGGAAGACACAGACACACAATAATAAGCTCAATGCAGCATGTTGAACACAAAGCCCTGCATCCTTTTTTTCAGGAAAAGGGTGTGATAAAAATATCTCAGACAGACAGATGGAGAATGAATAATGAAGGGAATAACAGAAAGGGCCTGCAAGAGCTTATAAGTCCAACTCCCTGCTCAACTCAAGAACACAAATCAGAGGGTACCTGCCAGGTGGTTGTCTAGACTTCTTCTGAATGTCTCCAGCATTGGAGCACTCATCCCCACTCGAGGCTATTGGTTCTCTGGTCATACAGCTCTAACAATTTGGACGTTAGCGAAATAAATAAATGTGGGTCTACCCAAATGCTTTCAAGAGCCACCAAAGCCTCTCCCTAAGCAGTCTAGTCAGCTGGATCACAAACACATTGGAATATTCCAGCTGCATCCAGTGACAACCTGAAAGCTGAAACTGGGGTAGAGAACCTATTCCAAGAATAGGGTTTGGCCGTCTTTGGGATGCCATCAAGAAGAGAACAGGCCTCCCCTTCTCTACTGTAGACTGCTCAGTCTTTACTTAAAACAAGCCTGCCAAGGCTACAGCTACACTTTGCTTGCGAGCTCCTTCTGCATCTCCACGCCTCAGGTTTTTCTTTAACATAGTCGAATTCTGTTTTCAACATTCTGAAATAGAAGGAAGCACGGTTTCTAGTAAAGAAGGGCTCACCCATGGATTCAAACACCAAGTAAATGTCTTTGTCATTCTGCGCTCGGATGACGTTCAGGAGCTTGATGACGTTTGGATGCTCTCCAAATTCCTGCATTAAAAAACCGTCTGCCTATCAGCAACCAGGGCTGTGGCTTAGGCAGCATCAAACTCAGAGCAGCAAACCACCAACTGCACAAGGAGTGAAGCTCCTACATAGGATCTGGTGGTAGGAAAGGCTGCCAACATTCAGTGGCTGCCTTTTGATCCACACACCTCACCTCCACCCTGTCCCCCTTATTCAACATTTACCTGCATAATTTTTTCCTAACTTTGACATTAGCAAATTAACAATTCTATCAAAACACACATTCTAAGTCATCTGCTCAGATGAAACCAAGGGTCAGAGCAAACCCATTAAAATAAATGTAAATTCAAAACTATTAAGTGGAACCTGAGTTAGGCTAGGAGAGGACAACTGAAGAGTATGCACGCAAACACTCTCACAGATATTTTAGCAACACTTAATTGACCAGAGGGAGGATGAGCAGCAGCCCTTCTTACCTGAAGGAACATGACCTCCCGGAACGTCCTCTGGAAAACAAGCAGAAGAAGTCCGGGCAGTTAGGGAAGCGCCGGCAGCCGCCGGATCCAGCATCAGCCCCGCCGCCGCCGCCGCCGCCGAAGGGGCTCCGCGGGGACACGTCCAGCTGGGGTGGGGGGGGGGGTGGGGGTGGGGTGAGGGGGGCATCGTTCCCAGGCTGCCCTCGGTGGGACCGGCCAAGTCCCGCAAGGGGGCGAGACCCGCTCCTCTCTCTCCCCCCCCCGGCTGGCTAGCAGGCTGGCTCTTGGCCTTTGGGCTGGCCGCTTCCTCCCGCGCCAAGGGCTCCGGCCGCCCCCCCCTCCCTCCCTCCTCCCTCCGCCGCCGCCGCCGCCGCCACTTGCTCTCCTCCTCCTCCTCCTCCTCCGTCCGCCCCCCCCTTTCTGGGCCCAGCAGCAGCAGCAGCAGCAGGAGGGGGGGCAGCCGCCCCCCCCCTCTCCCCCCCCACCCTCCGGGACCGGGGCCGGGGCCGGGACTCCGCCGGGCGGTGCTCAGGGACCTGCGCGTCGGTCCGGTTCCGGAAGGCGTCGAAGATCTTCTTGACGGCCACGATCGCCCCGGTCTTGCGGTCGACCGCCTTCCACACGATCCCGTAGGCCTGCGCGGGGCGGGGGGGGGAGAACGGGGGGAGGAGGAGGAGGTCAGCGGCCGTTGCCAGGGGCGGCGGGAATGAGGGGGGGGGGACACGAGGGCGAGGGCGAGGACGACGAGGGCGCCCACCCACCCCTTTGCCGAGGCGCCGCTTGATCTCGTAGCGCCGCGACACCTGCTCCTCCACCTCCGCCGGGGGAACCGACCGGGCCCGGGCCGCCCCGCTCATTTTGATGGCCGCCGCCGCCGCCGCCGCCGGTCGCCTGCGGTCGCCGGCTTGCCGCGGGTGCCATGGCGACGGGGCTCTCGCGAGGCCGGCGCCGCCATTGGGGAAGCCCCTCCCCCTCCGCCCTGACCGCCAATCCCGGGCGCGGAAGGAGGGAGGGAGGGGCCGGGCGGAAGCGTCTCCCGAAGGAGGCCCCGCCCCCCCGAAGGCAGCCCCGGCCTCTCCCCCCCACCCCCCTCACGAGGCTCCCCCTCCTCCTCCTCCTCCTCCCCTCCGAGGGGCCGGCGGGCAGGGAAGGGAGTCGTTGGAGAGGGGCGGATGATGGCGGCGGCGGGGGGGGGGGAAGCGGCGGCGGTCGGTCCTTCGCGGGCGCCGCGCGATCCCGCAGCAGGCAAAGCCCCTCCCCCCGTTCCCCCTTCTCCGCTCCTCCGAAGGCCGCCCCGGGGCTGGGATAGAGAGAGGGTGGTGGGGTGGGGTCTGATAGTTTTAATAGGGTTTTAGGTAAGTACAGTGCCGATTATGCTGGAGCTTGATATTGTCTTCTACTGTATTATATGGCTGATTCATAGAAAATTTTCATAGATACGTTGTAGTGGTAGAGGATTTATGATAAGACGGCTTACATATTGTTACATACACTGTACACTGTGATGTTTTATGTACCTTTGCCTTGCGTGTCAATGACTGTAATAAAATTGAGCCTACCAGGGTAATGTCCTGTCAGCAGAAGCAATGTATAATGTGCTTCTGAGCCTCCTGAGCAAACCCCTATAAAAGAGTTAACAAAAGCTTCTAGTGTTATTATTATTATTATTATTATTATTATTATTATTATTATTATTATTATTATTATTATTATTATTATTATTATTAAGAGGGGTTTTCAATGCTCACATGAAGGGCTTCCCTGTTCCCTCTCTCGAACCACCTATTTTCTCTGTCTAGTATGTGTACATAGGTGGGACTTTCACACCTCCCAGGCCATTGTACATCTAACAAGCCTATTCAGGCCAGGGGCTGGGAGGTGGAGGGTTACATTTGGAGGCTGTGCACTAACTTTCCTTAGACTGAAGAAGCTCCTGTGACCTCCTACTTCTTGATCCACCAGGGATCCCAAAATGAAAGTCTACCTGACAGCACTCAGCCTGGAGTCAGTGTCCACCAAACCACATGCAAATTCTAGAACTGTCTGTTCATTTGCATGGCTTACTCCAAACACAGAATGTGAAGCTTCTCTTTGAGTTGAACCCTGTTGTCCTCAGCTTGGTGTTTTGGGGGAAGGACCAGGTGAAAAGGGTGGAGGTGGAGTGGATGGTCTGGGGAGGAAGATGAGGAGCTGCTCCCAAATGGAAGTCAAAGAAGCCTGAGAGCGGCAAAGGGATGGTGCAGTGGGCTTTCCCCCGCCTTCCCTCAGCTCCTCCTGCAGTGGCTGCTACCCAAAGGCTTGTCGCTTCTGACCCAATGATGGGATAGAGGCCTGTTTACGGAGGAGTCACTGGTACTTGTGCCCTGCGACAGCTTTGGAGAACCCCTTTTCACTATTAGACAAAAACACTGTGGCACCTTACATAAGAACATAAGACCCATGCTGGATCAGGCCAAAGGCCCATCTAGTCCAGCTTCCTGTATCTCAGTGGGCCCACCAGATGCGTTTGGGAGCGCATGAGACTAGATATCTGTCTCCTGATACCACTCCCCTGCATCTGGCCCTTGAAGTACCCCGGTTTTAAGCCTGGAGGTGACACCTCTCCATCATGGTTTGTAACCTGTGATGGACTTTTCCTCCAGGAATCTGTCCAATTCCCTTTTGAAGGCATCCAGGCCAGATGCCATCACCACATCCTGTGGCAGGGAGTTCCACAGACTAACAACGTGCTGGGTGAAAAAATATTTTCTTTTGTCTGTTCTTACTCTCCCAGCCCTCAATTTGAGTGGATGTCCCCTAGTTCTGGTATTTTGTGAGAAGGAGAAGAGCTTCCCTCTATCCACTTGACTCATGCCCTGCATAATTTTGATCATATCCCCCTCATGCCCTTTTTCCAGACTAAAGAGCCCCAAATGTTTTAGCATTTCCTCATAAGGGAGGTGCCCCAGCCCAGGTTGTCGCGGGCGCACATGCTGCGTGTGGCCACGCCTAGGGAGGCTCGGAGAACTTCCACCCGCCCCCTCTGTGGCTGGCCCAACCTATGGAATTTCCAGCAGAACTGCAGAAGAGAAGGCGCTGAAAACCCTTCTCTTCCGGGAGGCGTTTGGGTGACACTTTTTTTTTTTTTTTGGTCCCGCCATCTGCTGCAGCCGTTTTGTTTTATAATTATTTTAGTTGTTGTTTTAATTTGTTGTTTGTACACCTTAAACCGCCCGGAGTTCCTTTCAGGAAGTTCTGTATAAATAAATAAATAATCATTTTAGCTGCTCTCTCCTGCACCTTTTCCAGTTCCACTATGTCTTTCTTGAGATGCGGTGACCTTCAAGACTAAGTGCTATAGGTTTTGTGAATAAAATCCATTTGATTTTGAGCTTGTGCCTATTTGTTTTAATTTTATATTTGAAATGAAGCAGGGAACTGAGTGTAGGAGTGTTAAGGCAGAAAATGAGAAAAGCGTACTCCACTCCTGACCTTGACAGGAGCTGACAGAAAGAATTGTGGAACACAGATACCTCTCTTTCTTCTAGCAGTTTCTGGTATCTACTATTGTTACCTTCCTTGACCCTCCCAAACCATGAGCATAAGTCGTTCTGGAAATATGCTTATAAATCAAAGCACTTGTATATCAAAGCAAATTTCTCCACAAGAAATAATGGAAACGCAAATGATTGATTCTACAGCTCCAAAGTATTCATACCAAAATGACTACAATACTGTAATATAATATAAAAATAAATAACATACAATATAAAGAAAAGTAAAAAATTAAACATAAATTGTATTGTTTCTCCCTATTGTTAACCGCCCGGAGTTCCTTTGGGAAGACGGGTGGTATAAAAATATTTAAATAAATAATAAATAAATGAAAATGTAAATAAAACAAAGTCCTAACCTGCACTCTCCTTTGAAAACCTTGGCTGGTACAAGGTTGACCTCTCTTCCTCTATCCCAGTGGTTCTCAAGCTGTGGGTCCCCAGATGTTCCAGGACTGCAACTCCCAGAAACCCCTTCCAGCACAGCGAGTGGTGGAGGCTTCTGGGAGTTGCAGTCCAAGAATATCTGGGGACGCACAGGTTGAGAACCACTGCTCTATCCTCCCTCTGCTTTTCAGGTTGCCTGAGAAAGAAAATTCTAATCTAGACAATCACCCACCAGAGAGAGAACCATTATTGGCTCACTTGTGATCATGTGATGTATACAGCGATCCTATTGTAAGACACTGCTCATTGATCAAGGTAAAATGTGTTGTTTGCTCGTCTTGCAAATCATTTGTAAACCAAGGCACTTATATACCAAGGTATTACTGTACATACACTTATTTCTTTCAAAAAGAGCAAGTAACATGAATCTGTTCCTGCAAAACCATGAAAGAGTCTGATGTCATCTTAAAACTTTAAAAGTTTATTACTGAATGAACTTTTATGGACAGTAGTCCAGTTCCAAAGGCCCTTAATGTGTTTTCCAGATGTTCAGAGGGAGGTTTCATGTCATATGCCACTAAAATGCTATGTTGTGTAGAGGACGCTGCACCATTATCAAGGAGACAGTCTGCTGACTGCCCCAGAGGAAACTCCATCTGACTGCTACGGGGCAGAGATGTCCCCCCCCCCCGAGACTGACTGAAGGCCACCACGAGTGTTATCCCAGGGGAAGTTCCAGAACCTTGAGCCACCAAACTCACCACCACCACCACCACCACCACCACCGTGTAAGAATCTGTCTTCAAATCAATGGCACTGCTGTGGGAGCTCACACAGCAGCATCCTTGAATATGACCCCACCCCTCCTCTCCTCTCCCTCACATACACGGTGGATATCTATTCTCATCTGCATTCACAGACAGAAACCCCATTAACACATACCTATATGCTTCCACATCCACCAAGAACACAGGGCAGAAGCCTCTCCATATTGCCAAGTCAACTGACATCCCCCAAACTACAACATTGCAGGGGAACACGTATCACAAAAGAAAAAGATGAGCAAACCCAGAAATAATGCACTTTGGAGAAAACCAAAATAGGAAGGTGACTGAACTTTGCAGGCTGTCATCTGTGGTTCCTGACTGAAATACCCAGAGACATCCGAATGAACTGCAGCCAGCTCTGGAGAAAGGAGCTGCCCTCTTCCTGGTCTGGGCGGTGTTAAGAGGTCTGCACTGACTAACACAAAGCCTCCTGACAATAAAGAGGAATGAACCACAGGCAACACAGCAAGGAGACCATCCCATGGGCCAGGCCCAGCAGAACACCCAGGTGCTGTTTCACATCCCTGCGGTCTCATGGGAGGACCCAACAATGTCACCAGGGGTTCATTCGCTCCCTTGTCTAAAGGCCGAGTGCCCCTCCTGAAAGCCATGCCCTTCTGCCTTCTCACATCACAAGCAGCAACAGTCCAGAGGTCAGCCAAGAAGCACTTCAACAGCACAAGATGCTCGGTCTCTAACTTTAAGGGGCCACGAGGCAGAAAGAAGCCTCAACAGACGATTACCGCAAGAGACGACTGACTGAACTACAATTCACAAGGAAGTTCTAGTCTCATGTCAAAGATGTGTATCAAGATAATGGGGTTTTAAAATTATTATTTCGCATCTATTATTTCAAATGCGACAATGCACTCTGGTCACACCACACAGGCTGATTGGCATTGCCAGTTTCAGGATATACAGTAGATGAAATTCTGGACAAGGCTAGATGCCTCTGAGGACGTAACTAGTGCCCACAGTGATAGTTCATGATGCAGTTAAACTGTTTTTAATGTGCCAAAGAGCTCCTTGCTCCTGTTCTAGCCACACAATTTCAAATGTGCCAAGGAGAAACACAGAGAGGATCCTGACAGCTCCAGTTAGGACCTCTTCGCTAACGCTGTCAGGCCCAGAGGGAAGACGGACACTTGGGTGAGAAGGAAAGGCCAGGCCCGTGTCCTGCCTTAAAGTGCTGTGAGAAGTATTTCCCTCGGCAAGTGTCCTGGAACGGGCACAGCTTTGCTTTCTGCTCCTAAAGAATTACAGCACACTGTTTTCCAACCAGAAGTGGGGGAAAGCGATGCCGTGTTCAATTCCAGTTTCTTCATCTTTCCCAGTCGAGATGCTATTTTCTGAGGATCCATCTAGTTCTGCCCTCTTTCGGGAGCAACCACAAAGCCAGGGGGTCAAAGGCTGCTCCCTGTTAACCCACCAGAGACAGAGACTAAGCAAGTCACTGGCTTTGTAGCCTGCAACTCTACCCACAAAGAGCAGGCACTGATGAGACCGGGGGGAGTTAGAGAAGTGTGAGATACACCTGTGCTTCCAGACTAGCACGCGAGAGAAATCTATGCATCTTCCCTTCCTGCCCCCTTGGGAAGGGGAGGGAAGCCTCCTAACTTCCCAGGCAGACAAAGAAGAGGCACCCCCCATCCCCATAACATCCTTGGCAGGCAGTAGTCAGGTGCCTGGACCATCCCACACAAAGGGGAATGAGCCATGTTGCATTGTTGTCTCTAGAAGTGAATATGGAACAGTTCAGGGCCAAAGTTGAGGAGCCAATAGGGTTACAGGATCATCCTGCCCCCTGCTCTGATGTCTCCAGGGGCCACAGCAAGGAGCAGAGTTACTTGTTCCAGCTGTGGCCCTAGAAGGCACCTTTGCCCAAACCACCCTCTCTGGGCTCCACTACAAAAAAGCTGCATCACAATCTATCCTAGACCTACCGCTGCAGGTTCCTCAGGACATGTCTTAATCCTTCTAACTGGGATGCAACTGGCTGACATGCCAGGGGTTGAACCTAGAAACTTCTGTGGGGAAAACAGCATTGCCATCACTCGGGTTTGGCCCGGTCTCACCACAGCTCCCCCTCTAGCCCAGGAAGGGCCCCCCAAGGTGGGCTTGGAGTGTAGTTCAGTATGCAAATGAGGGCTCAGGTAGGTGTGTGGGTACCCCCCCTCCCTAGCCTGGAAAGGCTTCCTGCCAAGATGCCAAGTGTGCTAGGAAGGATTCCAGGCTACTGACCTGATCCCAAGATCCCGTACCCCTTACCTTGCCTAAGCCCTGCCTGCAACCTGAAGCAGCACCACCCACAGGCAGCCTGCCCTTCCTAGTGACGTGTGGGCCTGAATCACCCCAGAACAGGCCTTGGACAAAGCATGACAAACAGCTCCCCAGAAAGCAACTGCCAGCAACATCCTTTTCCTGCCCCCATTGGGTTGAGCAGGTCTTTCTTCCAGCCAAGAGTGCTTCCATCTCAGCGCTGCCTCAAGACACTTGCTCCTGGAGTGAGTGAGCCCTGCAACTCCCAGCTTGGCTACAGAATACCCTGTCCCCTGATGGAGCCCAGAACCGCCTGTAAAGATTCCCTACCCAACCTTTTCACACAAAACAAAAACAGCCCCAAAGAAAAAGGTCTGATTGGAACGTAGCACCCATGAAGGTCCAGGAGTCAACGGCTGCGGTGGCTGTGCCACTAGCAGGGAATAATTCCATAGCAGGGAGCAATTCCACGACACTGAGCACAGCCTGAGGCTGGTCTTCAGACCCAGCATGCATCCTAGGCAGCAGTGGATGGTGCTTCACCTTAAGGCAGGTCTGTAGTGGCCCTGGGCTCTACCTGGATTGGCTGAGGCCCATTTCCCACTTGACTCACAAAAAGCTCCTTTGTCAGACGTCATGTGACACAGGCGTCATCCCTCCACCGCCCCGGCCAAGTGCATGATATTCACAGTGCTATACCTGATTGTCCTAGATAGCCTTCTGGCAATAGTTCAAGTGGCCAGCACTCTCCCTACACCACCCCCACCTGCTGTTGTCTTTGACAGTGGGGCCTTGCCATTGTCCTAGGCAGAGCAGCTCTGGGCTGGACTGGTGGGACTTAGGCAAGTGACATGCCAGTCACTTTTTGGCTTTGAATGAACCCAAAAGCTTGGGCATGAATTTCCCCATCTTCTTATCTTTGGCATCCAGGTCACCTTCCTCTTCACCTTGTTCATCTTTTTTGCAGAAGACCTCAAATCGGCTGTAGACTCGCTTCTCCTTTCTCATGCTTTCCATCCTTTTCAGAAGGGAATCTCTATCCTCCAGAGGCTCCCTGTGGAGGTTCCGCTTGTGGTTGCCAAAGCTCTCTGACCTGCTGATCCCTGTGTTTCGCTCTTCGACTTTGTGATCCAAGCTAGTGGTGGACCTGGAAAGCTCAGGGTTGCTGGCAACCGGAAGCTGCCTGGACAGCTCTGTTCGGTTCTTCTGACTGTTGGCAGAAATTTGCTCCAGAATGACCTTTGTGTCATCCCTGAGATTGCTGCTGTAAAGAACGTTGGCTGTAGATGTAGGAAATCGAGGTGGAGGCACTTGACTCCCCTTAAGGACCGGAGCTGGTGGGGTCAGCTTGGGTGGTTTCTCCTCCTCCACTGTCTCCTGGAAGTCACTCTTGGACAATCGCTTGAGGCCACCCATGTTCTGCTTGTCAGGCTTCCAAAGCTCAGACACACTTTCTTCTTCTAGTTTCCTCTCACTTTTGGGGCTCAAAAACTGCTTTATCCTAAGTGAGCCTTTCCTAAAAAACTCTTTTGGGCTCTGATCCTGCTTACAGCCTTCTTCCTCTGGCTTGCTGAGAGAGCTGTCAGAGCCAGAGGTCTTGGGTGAAATTTCCGGGGTTGTTGTGTTGCCTGTCTGCACTGGGGCTGGCTTCTTGGATTCTGCTTCAGACAGTCTGTCTGCGTCTCCTTTGAATGACAGTTTCTCCTTCCATTCTGGGACCACAAGTTGCTGAGTTTCTCCAACAAACACAAGGCTCTCCTTCTCCAAAAGACTGGGTGGCTTGTTGTCTACTGGATAGAACCGGGAAGACAACTTGTCCATTTGACTGCTAACCTGGGCTATGGGGTCTTTGCTACTAAGCCCTTCTGTCAGCTGGCCAGCTGAGGTGGAGGCTCCCAACTGGCCACCAGACTCTGTGTGCAGCTTAAAGTGACTGAAGGAGTCCTTGGAGTCCAGCACCCTGCTCTCTAGGATCTTGTACTGGACGGATTTGGTACATTTCTTCTCTGTGTTCTGGGATTCCTCCTGTAGAAAAGCAGTCATCGCTTTAGTCTGACTAACGGTGGTGCTTTCCATATCTTTGCCCACGGTCTTGTATTTCTCCAGCAACTCTGCCACTTTGGAGGCCGTGGTTGTCTTAATGGTTTCGTTGTCTTTTGTCACCTCGCTGGCTGTCTGCTCTTTTTGCACCACCTGCACTTTTTCAGCTGAGGTGTTTTGCTGGTCTAGTTTGGCAGCGCTGAAGATGAGGGAAGACCTGAGCCGGGAGGTCCTCTGGATCAGGGGATTGATCCTGCTCCTGAAAGGATCCTGCTTCGCGCCAGGGGTTTCCTCAACCAGCCTCTCAGCTCCAGGAAGGTCTTTGGCACTTGGGAGTGGCAGTGGGGCTTTGAAAGCAGGGAGGAGGTCACTTGCATGCCTACTGAAGGGCTCGGTGGAGTTAAGCGGCTGCTCGTAAGCCTCAGGCTCCACGGGCACAGCAGAGGCTTCCTCGCCTGACTCCGACTGATACCCGCTCAGGTAGGAGTTGACTCGCCACTTACGGAGGCCTGCCCGGTTTTCTTGCCCTTTTTTGTCTTGGTCATCATCCCGGTCTTGGTCCTGCAGGAAAAGCCTTTGTTCCAGGCTCTGCTTCTGAGTCGGGGAGGTCTGGCACATGAACTTCTGGCCCATGTTCTGCCGCCTCTGAGAGGGCAGTCCCAGAAGGCCGTTCCCTCCTGGGTTCAGATGGTCCGAACCATGCCGGACCTCCTTGGAGGAATTGGAGGGCACGTAGTCCAGCCGCAGCGGGTAGCCCTCGTGGGCAAAATTTGATTCCAGTTCAGGACACCTGAACCCGTCCGCATAATCCTCCAGTTCATTGAATCCTGGCCTGCCTCCTCGTATTCTTTCAAACAGCCCCTGAGGCCTACTGGCACCATGGGGGTGCTCAAACTGATACTGGTAAAACTGGTCCTTCTGAAAATGGCTGGACTGGATTTTAAATTCATCCAAATTGTTCATGAACATTTGCCTAGAAAACTGCTTGGAGGAAGAGAAGTTCTCAAAGGTCCCTTCTGCAAAGCTGTGCCTTTTGAATGTGTCCATCTCCAGCTGCTTGGCGCGGAGGTAGCCCCGCAGGGGGTCCA
Organism: Phrynocephalus forsythii; assembly: GCA_029282475.1. Lineage (NCBI taxonomy): Eukaryota > Metazoa > Chordata > Lepidosauria > Squamata > Agamidae > Phrynocephalus > Phrynocephalus forsythii. Next base: position 126,939,742 of record JAPFRF010000003.1, on the reverse strand, counting down.
CCTGGGCGTTCTCCATCTCCACTTTCTTAGAGTACATCCGCATAGCTGGGCCCTCCATGGTGTGGCGCAGCATGTCGTCCCTTCTGAAAGATGAGAGGAAGTATCGGTCTGGATCCACTCGGTCCATGAAGGGCGAGAAGAGGTTCTCCTCCCGTGGGAAGAGCAGCGGAGGCTTCCTTGGGAAGAAGGGCATGTTGTGGCCAAAGGGGGCCATGCCGTAAGGGCCCAAGGCAGTCTCTGTCCTGGCCAAGAGATTAGCTGGAGGCACCAGTGGGTCTGACTGGGCAAACAGGATGCGGAACTCCTCATCAAAGCTGGCCACCAACTCCCCCTGGAAGATGTGAGCGATACTTCGGTGAATCTTTTCAAAAGACCACATGAAGCTACAGAAAACCAAGCAAGAGAAGGAGAGGTTATTCTCAAGAGTAACATTTCTGCTTTGCTACCCTTTTACGGCATCATCAGGTGGCCACTCTTGGCTTTCATCTTTGATGGTAGAGAAAGGCTGTATCAGCAGCCCGAGGATTTGAACAGAGCAACAAGGACAGGGAACGGCCCACCTGCCAATCCCACATCCTCCTCCTAGGAAAGCCCAGGGCTGCCTAAGGCCTCACAAGGCAGAGAGGAATGGACCTCTGCTTAGCCTCCTGGCCTCAGCCCTTCCGTGGTCAATGGATACTACTCAACAGCAGCCCCTGCGTTGGCATGTAGGGTGGACATGTGGGATACTTGCCTCCTGACCTCTTGTTGTGCCTACTCCTAAGCCTGGGTACACCCTGAAAATTAGGGGGGAAATGTGCAACCCTCCCCCCATCACTTGAGCTTCTCCTCCACTCACCTGTAGCTGCCACTTAGCACCACCATGCAATCCACCAAAAGAAACTTCTCCTTCACGTGGCCTTTGAAAGACATCCCTGTGCGGCAGTAGTAGGTGGGGCCAGAGACAGTCCGCACACGCAGAAACTGTAAGGTAAAACAGACATCAGGCCGCAAGTCACAGAAGCACCAGGACGCCCCACCCCCCCACCCCTTTTGGAAGGGGGCACGAAGAGCCAGAGAAATACACCACCGCCCCGAGGTGCCTTTCCCCTGTCTACCTGATGACCAGTCCCTGCTCTGCTTCCCTCCCACTCTGCAGGACCTCCCTCCCCCTCCACCAGCAAGGCCTGCTCACTTCCATGTAGTTGAGGTTGACCCTGCACTTGGCAGCCATGTCTAGGAAGAGCTGGGCGTGCATCTCATCCAGCAAGATATAGACAGGAACTCTGCGAGCGGCAGCATCCAGCACCTCACTCAGGAGGTCCACGTCGGTGAAAATGTCCATCACAATGGCAATCACCTGAGCAGAAGAGGACAGGGCGGGTTAACATCCAAGGAAGATACAATGGCTTCCTAGCCTTTCTGCCTCTCCCCCCCCCCCAACTTCCAGTAAAAGCAGAGGGAGACCTCTATGTCTGTAGAAGGCCCTCTTCAGGGGACGGATTCCAGCTGGCAGACTCAAAATTGGGATGCAAGGGCACTGCCCTCTCCAAGAAGGGAGTCATGGGGCCTTCTCTGGCCATCATCCACTCTCAGGAGCACCGCCTCCTGACTGTTGGGGCCATACATTCAGGTTGTTACGGGCTCAGTTTTTATGGCTCCAGTCTCCTTTTTCAGACTCATCCTAAGCACCACTGACTTGCTAGGGGCTCCAGAGAGCGGCAGCAGGAGCAGTACGTGGGGGTGGGGGATGGGGGTGGGGGGGGGGGGGAGGGAGGGAGGGAGGCATGGCCGGAAAACTGACTTGGTTTCTGTTGCTTTTCTTTCTGCTCAGAGAAATCCTCCTTCTACAGCTGCTGGTCCCTTCAGGTGTGGAAAGCAAAAGGAGCTGTGATGTCTGAGCAGAACTTTGGAGAGCTATCTGATTTAAAGGCCTGCTGCCTCCCCCCCCCCCAGCCACTCCCATCATTGCTGCCATAATCAGCCTGCCAGCCCAAGGCATCCCCCTGTCCCTCCTGCCGAAAGCCAGCCCCACACGGGGATTCCTGGGGAGGATCCTAGCCTGGCCCCTCATGGAAGGATCCCAACCCTCCTCAACAACCTCCCTCCTTCCCCTCACACTCCAGCCGTGCCCACTGTGTGGTGGTGAACGTGCCTGTTTGGTGGGACTGATGTCATCAATGCCACAAACCGCTTTATTTCCCCAACCCACTCAAACAACGTAAGTCAGTGTTTTTCAACCTTTTTTGGGCCAAGGCACACTTGTTTCATGAAAAAAATCATGAGGCACACCACCATTAGAAAATGTTAAAAAATTTAACTCTGTGCCTATATTGACTATATATAAAGTAATTTTTCAATTTTTGCCAGGCAAAACACACTTTAGTTGCCACGGAACAGTGGTTGAAAAACACTGACGTAAGTAATATATACTAATAATGGATTTTATTTACATACACAGACTGGTTTTAATGATTCAGAAAGTCTTCTTTTAGCATGAAATTAAGCTGGGGCTAAAAACACATAATGAAAGTCTGGCTTTGAAATTACTTTTTAGTTTGGATTAAGAATGGTCCTGGCCAAGCATACCTATACTGAAGTCCTATATTAAAAAGTAATGAAATAAATGGGTAATTGTCATAGATCATAGAAGTTTAGGGCTGAAAGGGACCTCAAGGTTCATGAATTCCAACCCACTCTCAACATAGGGATCTACAAGTATGGTTTAATTTATTTAAAATAATTATATCCCATCTTTCTCCTCAAGAAGACCAGCATTTAAAGTTAAAAAAACCAATAAATTGCAGTATATAAAAAGAATAAGACAGATATAACCCTGGGCGCTTCTCTCTCTCTCTCTCTCTCTCTCTCTCTCTCTCTCTCTCTCACACACACACACACACACACACACACACACACACACACACACACACACACACACACACACACACACACACACACACACCTCAGAAAACCAGCTACTAATAAGGGAAACTGGCCGGAAGAGGAAGCTCTCGGCCTGCCTGCAGAAGAAGGAGAGCAAAGGCTGCCCTCCTGTTGGAGGCATTATTTCCCCAGCTCAGGTGTGGCGACAAAGGAGGTTTTGCGACCTCATCAGATGCCCCTTCAAAGGTGGTAGCGGGATGAAGAGAAAGGCTTCTCCTGGTGATTCTAAAACAGGGTCAGGCTCACTTGAGGAGCGATGGTCTTTGAGGCACCTTGGATCCAAGACATTTGGGGCTTTTATAGGTCAAAGCAAACATTCTGAATTGTGCCCCAGCCCCCAGAATGGATTGGCAGGCAGTCGCGTTGCTATAATAGGGGAGTTGTCTCTGTAACCAGATTTGGTTAACAATCTGACTGCAGCATTTTGGATCCAATGAAGTTTGCAAGCACCTTCCAAAAGCACCCCCAAGTAGTACATAAGAACATAAGAACATAAGAAGAGCCATGCTGGATCAGGCCAAAGGCCCATCTAGTCCAGCTTCCTGTATCTCACAGCGGCCCCACCAGATGCGTTTGGGAGCGCATGAGACTAGATATAGTGAGTCTCCTGATACCACTCCCCTGCATCTGGCCCTTGAAGTACCCTGGTTTAAAGCCTGGAGATTACACATCTCCATCATGGTTTGTAACCCGTGATGGACTTTTCCTCTAGGAATCTGTCCAATCCCCTTTTGAAGGCATCCATGCCAGATGCCATCACCACATCCTGTGGCAGGGAGTTCCATAGACTTACAACGCGCTGGGTGAAAAAATATTTTCTTTTGTCAGTTCTTACTCTCCCAGCACTCAATTTGAGTGTATGTCCCCTAGTTCTGGTATTTTGAGAGAGGGAGAAGAGCTTCCCTCTATCCACTTTACTCATACCCTGCATTATTTTGTATGTCTCAATCATATCCCCCTCAAACGCATTTTTTCCAGACTAAAGAGGCCCAATTGTTTTAGCCTTTCTTCAAAGGAGGTGCCCCAGCCCAGTAATCATTTTAGTCGCTCTCTTCTGCACCTTTTCCAGTTCCACTATGTCTTTCTTGAGATGCGGTGACCAGAAATTGTACACAATACTCCAGGTGGGGCCTTACTATTGTTTTGTATAATGGCATTATAATGTTGGCTGTTTTATTTTCAATCCCCTTTTTGATAATCCCTAGCATGGAATTGGCCTTCTTCACTGCTGCCACACATTGGGGAGACACCTTCATGGAGCTGTCCACCAACACACCAAGATCTCTTTCCTGATCCGTCACAGATAACTCAGAGCCCATGAGTTGATAGATGAAGTTTGGATTTTTTGCCCCAATATGCATTACTTTACATTTGGTTACATTAAATCGCATTTGCCATTTTGCAGTCCATTCCCCCCGTTTGGAGAGATCCTTCTGGAGTTCTTCACAATCTTTTCTGTTTTTTACCACACGGAAAAGTTTTGTGTCATCTGCAAACTTCGCCACCTCACTGTTTATCCCTGTCTCCAGGTCATTTATGAACAGATTGAAAAGCACCGGTCCCAGGACCGAGCCCTGGGGCACACCACTTTTCACTTCCCTCCATTGTGAAAATTTCCCATTGACACCTACTCTTTGTTTCCTGGATCTCAACCAGTTCTCAATCCATAAGAGCAGTGCTCCCCAACCTTTTTGTTTCCAGGGACCGGTATTTATTTTATTATTTTCCCGTGGCCCGGGGTGGGGGTGGGGAGGGGGAGATGGGGTGTGGGGGGCAGGGGAGGGTGTGGGGGGGGGAGGGAGGAGGGGGGGGGGAGGTGCGGGGGGGCTTGGGGTGTGTACCTTGGGGGGCCACGGGAGCAGCGGCGGCGGCGGGAACAGCGGCGGCGGTGGCGGTGGCGGCGCTTAACGGGCGGGGAGCCCGGGCTCCTGGGAGGGGCGGGCCCCCGCCTCCTCCTCCAGTCGGCGGCCGGAGGCAAGCGGGGCGCAGAGCTGCCCCAACCGAGGCGGGCGGCGGCGGCGGTGGCAGGCAGCGGCGCTTGCCGGCTGGGGGCGTCGGGCGTGCGCTCCCCCAGCCGCACGGGCGGGGAGCCCGGGGCTCCTGGGCGGGCGGGCCCCCGCCTCCTCCTCCAGTCGGCGGCCGGAGGCAAGCGGGGCACGGGTTCGGCTGTGGCTCCGCTATTGGCGGCGGGGCGCCCGCGGCCGGCAGCGGGGCGCCCGCCTCGGTGGGGCACCTCTGCGCCGCCGCTTGCCTCCGGCTGCGGCCTTCGGGCGGGCGAGCGGGAGGGGGAGGGAAGGAGGCCGGTGGGGGTGGCGTCTCTCGGCCCGAGGCGCCACGGGGCCCGCCGAGCCCATGCCACGGCGGCGGCGCGGGCCCCGCCATCGGCCGCGGACATTTGGCCATTAAACCCGGGCGGCTGCCGTGGCCGCCGCGGCCGCCAACAGGAGGAGGAGGCGGGGCCCACCCGCCCAGGAGCCCGGGCTCCCCCCACCCGCCCGTGCGCCGTGCCCGGCGGCGGCGACTCCTCCTCCCGGCTGCCCGCGGGACAGAAGAGGAGGAGGAGGAGGGCGGCGGAGGAAAAGGGGAGGAGCCTCCCGGCCTCCCCAGGCGGCTCCGGTGCCAACCGGTCCACGGACCGGCACCGGTCCGCGGCCCGGGGGTTGGGGACCACTGCATAAGAGGACCTGCCCTCTTATCCCCTGACTATGCAATTTTCTCAGCAGCCTTTGGTGAGGGACTGTGTCAAAAGCCTTTTGAAAATCCAGATAGACTATATCCACCGGTTCACCCAAATCCACGTGCCTGTTGACCTTTTCAAAAAATTCTAAAAGGTTTGTAAGACAAGATTTACCCTTACAGAAGCCATGCTGATTTTCTCTCAGCAAGGCTTGTTCTTTTATGTGTTTTAAGATTTTCTCTTGGATGAGGCCTTCCACCATCTTCCCTGGGACAGATGTAAGGCTAACCGGCCTGTAGTTTCCTGGGTCCCCCCTCCTTCCTTTTTAAAAAATTGGTGTGACATCTGCTATCCTCCAGTCCTCCGGCACTGTGGCAGTTTTAAGAGACAAGTTGCATATAACCGTTAAGAGATCTGCAATTTCATTTCTCAGTTCCCTAATAACCCTTGGGTGGATGCCATCTGGGCCCGGTGACTTGTTAATCCTCAATTTATCAATTAGTCCTAAAACCTCCTCTCTTTTAACCTGTATTTGATTTAATTCTTTAGTCAAGAGGGGTGGCTCAGGCAGCGGAATCCGCTCAAGGTCCTCTGTTGTGAAGACAGACGCAAAGAACTCGTTCAATTTCTCTGCAATGTCCAAGTCCTCCTTAACCTCCCCTTTTCCTCCCTCACCATCCAGAGGCCCAATTGGTTCTCTGGCAGGTTTTCTACTTCTAACATATTTAAAGAAGCTTTTATTATTACCCTTTATATTGCTAGCCATGCGTTCCTCAAACTCTTTCTTTGCCTCCCTTATCATCTTTTTACATTTCTTTTGCCAGAGTTTGTGTTCCTTTTTATTTTCCTCGTTTGGGGAGGATTTCCATTTACAGAAGGACCTCTCCTTGTGCTTTAGAGCCTCTAACTCCACTCGTTAACCATGCCGGTGTCCTCTTGGACTTAAATGAGCTCTTCTTTCTTTGTGGTATGCACTTGTGCTGGGCCTCTATTATTGTTGTTTTAAACAGGCTCCATGCACTCTGAAGAGATTGGATTCTTCTAACCCTACCCTTCAGTTTCTCTCTAACTAGTTTCCTCATCTGAGGGAAGTTTGCCCTTCGAAAATCAAGGGTTTTTATGTCTGATTTGGTTGACACTCTTCCTCCGACATGCATGGCAAAGGTAATTGCAGCATGGTCACTGTTCCCCAGAGGCTCAGTGACATTCACATCCCTGACGAAGTCCTGAGTATCACACAATATTAGATCTAGAGTTGCCTGTTCTCGGGTGGGCTCCATGACAAGTTGCTCTAAGGCACAGTCATTCAGCAAGTCGAGAAACCCAGTTTCTCTTTCTTGCCCAGAGCTCGCATTGGCCCAGTCAATGTGGGGATAATTAAAGTCCCCCATGATTACTATCCTATCCCTCTTAGCCACCTCCATGATTTCTCTCCTCATTTCAAGGTCCCCCTCAAGTTTTTGATCTGGTGGACGATAGAATACTCCAACTATCACATCACTCTTTGGACCTGGTAGTTTAACCTACAGTGATTCTATGGTGGAGTCAGACCCTCTGTCAATCTCCATTCTGCTGGATTTTACGCCTTCTTTGACATAGATGGCCACTCCTCCTCCAACCCGCCCCTCTCTATCCCTTCTATAGAGTTTATAGCCTGGGATTGCTGTGTCCCACTGGTTCTCCACATTCCACCAGGTTTCTGTTATGGCTATTATATCAATGTTATCCCTAGCTGCCAGATGTTCAAGTTCTCCCATCTTTGCTCGGAGGCTTCAAGCATTGGCGTAGAAGCACTTGTACAGTGGGTCCCGCAACAGCTGCTGCCTTGTTCTTCTCCCCCCACAGCTTTTATTTTCAGTAGACGAACTGTCACATTCCGCTATTCTGCCAGTGTTAATACTTGCTGTCATCATCTCTATGTGATTCTCTACCCTCTCCAACCTCATTCCCCGAGGATGAGGTGTTCCGAACCGGATGCCACACAGCTCCTGTCGGCTTTCCCCCAGTTATCAGTTTAAAAGCTGCTCTGCTGCCTTTTTGAGGTTGTGTGCCAGCAATCTGGTCCCATCATGATTCAAGTGCAACCCATCCCTCCTGAACAGGTTTGGCTTGTCCCAAAATGTTCTCCAGTTCCTGACAAATCTAAAGCCCTCCTCTCGACACCATCGCCTCATCCACGCATTGAGGCTTCTGAGTTCTGCCTGCCTGGCGGGACCTGCACGAGGAACAGGTAGCACTTCTGAAAATGCTACCTTGGAAGCCCGGGACTTCAAGATGTGAGGTTTAAATGTATCAAATTTTAAAATAATTAGCACTTTGTACATTGTAGAAAAAAATCATGAAAATGTACATTGTACATTTCAAAATGGAGTCTGAACAGCTGTATACTAAGTCACTGCAAAACAGCCAGCCAGTTGTCCAGCTGAGTCTGGAAACCAGTACTGTATAAATAACACTGCCTTGCAAAAGAATCTCTTTCATGGCTGAGAGTCATGTGTGAATGTAAACAAAGAAGATAATAAAAAGGGCACTGAAATAATGGGTTCGTATCAGGTTAAGCCTTGCAATGGGTAAACATGAGCGGGAGGTGGCATTTGCAGATCCAGAAACTTGCTCCATTCCTATTTTACTCCTTCAGGGTAAGCCACTGGTTCCCCTGCTGCGGATAAGTTGTTTACCAAAGGAATGATGCCTCAATGAAAGGGAACTGGATTTTAGTCAGGAACCCCAAGCAGGAGACTGGACAGGACTCCGACCTAAATATTTTCTCTTTTGGTTTAGCTTTAATAAACTCCAACGCTGCTGAGTATCAGCAGAATAGCATTCATATCTGTAAAGCACAAAGACCACCACAACAAAAAATGACGTAGCATCAGGGAATTCGACATAAAATCCCAAGATGAATCAGTTGCTTCTTGCAGATACATGACTGAAGCAACCAAGCAGACATTTTAAGAAAATAGGAAAGCCTATCAGAATTATAGGCAAGGTCCCATGGCAGAAAAAAAAGAGTCCAATATGAGTGAGATTTTCTAAAAAAGGAAATTCTAAAGGTGCAACTACAAATAATTCCAACATAAAAAAGATGGAATATGGAGGGGGAACACCACCAAAAATGTAAAAGGGCATGGAAGGAAGAGTACAGGCATAGCCCATAATTGCAGGTATGACATTAGGAAGCTGAAAATGACCTGAGGTTAACAAGTCATTTTATTTTTCTAATTCACGGTCGCCCAGTTTTTGCCTCCTGCCTGTGCCATTTTATATTGTTTTTACTGATGTTTGTTTTAACCTTTGTGTGAATCGCCCAGAGTTCCCTTGGGGAAATGGGAGCGGGATATAAATGCAAAAATAAATGCAAAAATAAATAAATAAATAAATAAATAAATAAATAAATAAATAAATAAATAAATAAATAAATAAGATATACTAAACGTGACAAAAAAGCATTCTTCAGGTACAATAGGTAGTAAAACACAGAGAAAAGCAATAGTCACTCAACTACTCAATGAGGGTAGAAAAATGATAACAGATGACAAAGAAAAGCCAGGAGTGCCCAATTCCTGCTTCATCTCAGTCTTCTGCTGGAAGTCTCTACTTCTCCAGGCAAATAAATGGAGAGGATTGCAGTCTGAGTTAAAAAATAATCAACTAGTACCTTAGTACTTGAAATGAGTTCAAATCCATAGGATTATAAAACAGGCCTTCGGCAAGCACCTTGAAAACAATGTCATAATCATTGGACACCAACATGGATTTGTCAAAAACAGATCCAGCCAGACTAACAACGCGCTGGGTGAAAAAATATTTTCTTTTGTCTGTTCTTACTCTCCCAGCCCTCAATTTGAGTGGATGTCCCCTAGTTCTGGTATTTTGTGAGAGGGAGAAGAGCTTCCCTCTATCCAATTTACTGATGCCCTGCATAATTTTGTACGTCTCAATCATATCCCCCCTCAGGCGCCTTTTTTCCAGACTAAAGAGGCCCAATTGTTTTAGCCTTTCCTCATAAGGGAGGTGCCCCAGCCCAGTAATCATTTTAGTCGCTCTCTTCTGCACCTTTTCCAGTTCCACTATGTCTTTCTTGAGATGCGGTGACCAGAATTGTACACAATACTCCAGGTGGGGCCTTACTATTGTTTTGTATAATGGCATTATAATGTTGGCTGTTTTATTTTCAATCCCCTTGTTGATAATCCCTAGCATGGAATTGGCCTTCTTCACCGCTGGCATACATTGGGTAGACACCTTCATGGAGCTGTCCACCAACACACCAAGATCTCTTTCCTGATCCGTCACGGATAACTCAGAGCCCATGAGTTGATAGATAAAGTTTTGCTTTTTTGCCCCAATATGCATTACTTTACATTTGGCTACATTAAATCGCATTTGCCATTTTGCAGTCCATTCCCCCCGTTTGGAGAGATCCTTCTGGAGTTCTTCACAATCTTTTCTGTTTTTTACCACACGGAAAAGTTTTGTGTCATCTGCAAACTTCGCCACCTCACTGTTTATCCCTGTCTCCAGGTCATTTATGAACAGATTGAAAAGCACTGGTCCCAGGACAGAGCCTTGGGGCACACAGCTTTTCACTTTTCTCCATTGTGAAAATTTCCCATTGACACCTACTCTTTGTTTCCTGCATCTCAACCAGTTCTCAATCCATAAGAGGAACTGTCCTCTTATCCCCTGACTGTGCAATTTTCTCAGCAGCCTTTGGTGAGGGACTGCGTCAAAAGCCTTTTGAAAATCCAGATAGACTATATTCACCAGTTCATCCAAATCCACATGCCTGTTGACCTTTTCAAAAAATTCTAAAAGATTTGTCAGACAAGACTTACCCTTACAGAAGCCATGCTGATTTTCTCTCAGCAAGGTTTGTTCTTTTATGTGTCTTAAGATTTTCTCTTGGATGAGGCTTTCCACCATCTTCCCTGGGACAGATGTAAGGCTAGCTGGCCTGTAGTTTCGTGGGTCCCCCTTCCTTCCTTTTTTAAAAATTGGTGTGACATCTGCTATCCTCCAGTCCTCCGGCACTGTAGCCGTTTGAAGAGACTAGTTGCATATTACTGTTAAGAGATCTGCAATTTCATTTCTCAGTTCCCTAATAACCCTTGGGTGGATGCCATCTAGGCCCGGTGACTTGTTAATCTTCAATTTATCAATTCGTCCTAAAACATCCTCTTTTAAAACCTGTATTTGATTTAATTCTTTAGTCAAGAGGGGCCATTCAGACAGCAGAATCTGCTCACGGTCCTCTGTCGTGAAGACAGATGCAAAGAACTCATTTAATTTCTCTGCAATTTCCAAGTCATCCTTAACCTCCCCTTTTCCTCCCTCACCATCCAGAGGGTCAACTGGTTCTCTGGCAGGTTTTCTACGTCTAACAAATTTAAAGAAGATTTTATTATTACCCTTTATATTGCCAGCCATGCGTTCCTCAAACTCTTTCTTTGCCTCTCTTATCATCTTTTTACATTTCTTTTGCCAGAGTTTGTGTTCCCTTTTATTTTCCTCATTTGGGGAGGATTTCCATTTATAGAAAGACCTCTCCTTGCGCTTTAGAGCCTCTCTAACTCCACTCGTTAACCATGTTGGCGCCCTCTTGGACTTAGAGGAGCTCTTCTTTCTTTGTGGTATGCACTTGTGCTGGGCCTCTATTACTGTTGTTTTAAACAGGCTCCATGCACTCTGAAGAGATTGGATTCTTCTAACCTTCCCCTTCAATTTCTTTCTAACTAGTTTCCTCATCTGAGGGAAGTTTGCCCTTCGGAAATCAAGGGTTTTTATGTCTGATTTGCTTAACACTCTTCCTCCAACATGCATGGCAAAGGAGATTGCAGCATGGTCACTGTTCCCCAGAGGCTCAGTGACATTCACATCCCTGACCAGGTCCTGAGTATCACACAGTATTAGATCCAGAGTTGCCTGTTCTCGGGTGGGCTCCATGACAAGTTGCTCGAAGGCACAGTCATTCAGCAAGTTGAGAAACCCAGTTTCTCTTTCTTGCCCGGAGCTCGCATTGGCCCAGTCAATGTGGGGATAATTAAAGTCCCCCATGATTACTATCCTATCCCTCTTAGCCACCTCCATGATTTCTCTCCTCATTTCAGGGTCCCCCTCAAGTTTTTGATCTGGTGGACGATAGAATACCCCAACGATCACATCACTCCTTGGACCTGGTAGTTTAACCCACAGTGATTCTATGGTGGAGTCAGACCCTCTGTCAATCTCCATTCTGCTAGATTTTACCCCTTCTTTGACATAGATGGCCACTCCGCACCCAACCCAACCCTCTTTATCCCTTCTATAGAGTTTATAGCCTGGGATTGCTGTATCCCACTGGTTCTCCACCTTCCACCAGGTTTCTGTTATGGCTATTATATCTATCTGCCCTAGCTGCCAAATGTTCAAGTTCTCCCATCTTTGCTCGGAGGCTTCGAACATTGGCATAGAAGCACCTGTACAATGGGTCCTGCAACAATAGCTGCTGCTTTGTTCTTTTCCCCCACACAGCTTTTATTCTCAGTAGACAAACTATCATATTCCATTATTCTCCCAGTGCTAATACCTGCTATGTCATCTCTATTTGATTCTCTACCCTCTCCGACCTCATTCCCCGAGGATGAGGTGTTCCGAACCGGATGCCACTCAGATCCTGTCGGCTTTCCCCCAGTTATCAGTTTAAAAGCTGCTCTGCTGCCTTTTTGAGGTTGAGTGCCAGCAATCTGGTCCCATCGTGATTCAAGTGCAACCCATCCCTCCTGAACATGTTTGGCTTGTCCCAAAATGTTCTCCAGTTCCTGACAAATCTAAAGCCCTCCTCTCGACCGCTTGGCCTTCCCGACATCATTGGTACCAACGTGTACCATGACCACTGGCTCCTTCCCAGTTCTCTCTAACAAGCTATCTAGATTTCTCATGATGTCTGCAACCTTTGCACCTGGCAGGCAAGTGACGATACAGTTATCATGCTCATCACAAATCCATCCCTCTGTATTTCTAATTATAGAATCCCCTAGTACAAGGAGCTTCTCTCCTGCAGCCTGTTCATCTACATGTACCTGGTCCTGTATCTCATCAATTGTGATGAGGGAGAGATCCTCAGGTGGAACCAGTTGTTCCTCTGTGCATGCCTCATGAGGTGTGATGAGGGAAAGAGCCTCAAATTGATTGTGCAATATGAGACTCTCTGAGCGATCCCTTGGCCTTCTACTCCTTTGACTCTCATTCCTCCACACATCTACCTCCTGAGTTGGGGAAGTGACTTCATCCTCAAAAGCATGCCCTGTACCTGGATAGTCTGTTCCTCTGTCCAAGAACAGCTCAAGCTCCTTAATATGTTGCTGGTCCGATATGCGGGCCTCTAACTGCTGGACCTTCTCTTCCAATAGTGCAACCAGCTTGTACTTGCAGCAAGTGTAGTTCTCTGTGCGTTTTGTCAAGATGACAAACATGGCACAAGTGTTACAGGTAACTACAGCTGCTCCCTCAGACTCCATTCTAATGAGTGCAGTATTCTGGGCCTTGAAAATTTTACAGTTTTACTAGCTACAGTGGTACCTTGTATAAAGGAATTAATCCGTTCCAAATGAAATTATGTTAAGCAAATATTTCCTTTATACAAATTTCCCATAGGAATGCATTGAAAACAGAGTGGTCCCATTTTTATGTTGTGCAGATTCTCTCCATAGGCAATTCTGTTAAGCAAATTTCCCCTATCTCCAGAATTTTTTATGTTGTACAAATGTTATGTTATACAAGCCATTTGTTATAGAAGGGTCCACTGTACTAATCTAGAAATAATAATCTAGTACAATTTTCTTCCTTTTATGTCAAAATGAAAACTCTGGTAAAACAGCCCTAGTTGAACTGCTCCAACCAAGGAACTTACCAGTGCTGACTTCTTTCTCTTTTGCTCTCTCAGGAGTAGGTCTGCCTGTTTTCACACACCAGGCCAGTGCTGTTTCAGGCTGCATTAATAGAAGTGTAGTCTCCAAATTCTGTTAGATGCTAGTCCCCCTCTATTCAGCACTGATTAGGTCTCATCTTGAGTACTGTGCCCAGTTCTGGACAGAGCACATTACGAAGGAAGCCAACAAATTAAATTTGGAGGAGGGCAACAAGGATTGCAGTGGTATCCCGCCCATTTGCGGTTCATATACTGTGGTCCTGCTATATCATGGGACCACAGTATATGATAAAAGGCCCCTGGGTTAAGGGGGGAAGCCCTGTTTCAGGCCTCCTGTACTTACCACAGGACTGGTGCTGCCCTGAACAGGGAGGCCCGGGAAGGCCCTCGCAGGCCCTTTTGGAGCAGCACCAGGCTGGGGTAAGTACAAGGGCCCCCAGCTAGGCCCCCCAGGCCTGACCCGACCTGCAGCTGCATATTGTGGATTTTCAATTACAGTGGTCCCCCGCCCTTTCACGGTTCATATACTGTGGTCCCACTATATCGTGGGACTACAGTACAGTGGTACCCCAAAGGTTTTTCCCCACACCCCAGCGCCAATTAGCTGGAGCCTAGGGCTTGCCTCCATGGAGGCATCGTGCGCCGCTCCCCAGCGCCCGGGGGGGGAGGGTTTGGGAGAAGCACTGTGCAATATTTTAAATGTCTTTAAGCAATGGAGCCAAGCACCCTAGAGCACAGAGAGAACTCCTAGTTTCCTGGGTTCCTTGCTCTCTGAAGATGCCAGCCACAGAGTCTGGCGAAATGTCAGGAAGAAAAACTTCCAGAACATGGTCAAAGAGTCCGGAAAACTCACAACAACAACAACAACAACAACAACAACAACTATTATTATTATTATTATTATTATTATTATTATTATTATTATTATTATTTATTTATTTATTTATTTATTTATTTATTTACCGCCCATCTGGATGAACAGGGGGCTGGAAACCAAGTCCTAGGAGGAAAGATGGAAAGAACTGGGGATGTTGAGTCTTGAGAAAAGGAGACGGAGGGGAGATAGGATAATCACAATGTGTGTGTACTAATTTTTGGTCCTCCTGCATGGAACTCTGCCCTACATGGATTCCATCAGAACCAAAACAAAAATGGATGCTGCAGGTAAGAGAGCATGGAAGATCCCTGCATAGAATGGAGCAGAGGTATGGACACACATGCCTCAGAAGGCTCGACCTCGGGTAGCACTTCTCAAACACTGGAAAGGCAGTTATACAGAAGAGGAGCAGGATCTGTTCTCGATCATCCCTGCCTGATTTTAGGACATGCAGCAATGGGCTCACGTTGCAGGAAGCCAGATTTTGGTGGAATGTCAATAAAAACTTCTTAACTATTAGAGTACAGCAATGGAACCAAATACCTCAGTCCAATGATGCTGGAGGCATTCAAGAGGAATTTAGACAACCACCTGGCAGATCTACAGTGCTTTTGATTTTTATTGCTGCATGGAGCAGGGGGTTGGACTTATGCACTTGTTATCTCCTCCTGGTTTGAGAAGGAATCATTAATCATCTCCCTCCAAATATGATTCTGGCATGATAGGCTCTTTCCAACTCTGTGCTTCTATGGTGGACCATTCTAGTTGCCCAAACTAGCCTCCAGTATTTTATATTACAACAGGGACAGTTCACGAGGACATTCTGTTCCTGACCATTGCAGCTAATCTCAGACATGACAGGGAAGGCTCGGGGGGGGGGAGGATGGCCAAAGCCAAAGATGGACAGGCCAGTCCTCCCTCCCTCCGAGGGTTTCTGGCAAGGCTCTTCCCTTCCTTTCTAGGGTTGTCTCACCTGCTGCGCAGCACGGATCATCCGGCGGGCCTCCTCCTTAATGCTGGGGTTGTCTGGAGGTGGGGGTTGCACTAGGGTCGTCACCTCGGTCCCCCGAAACCCAAAGACCATTGGCCAGCCCAAGTCCAGTTCTGGGACAGCAAGATCAGAGTTCACCGGCCAGTAAGTCCCCGAGGAGCCATCCATGTCTGTATCGTGGGGCCCAGAGTCTGTGCTGCCACCACCCTCACCGCTGTCGCCACCGCCGCTGCCGCCGCCCTCCTGGCTGGCATACTGTGGTTTCTGGAGGTGCTGCGTGATGTGCTGAACCTCTGCAGGGCAGAGGAAGTCTGGGGCTCCTTCCTCCGCCAGGAAGCGGTGGTAGCTCTCTTCGCCCTCCTCAGCCAGCACGTCCAGAGCCAGGCGGTAATACTCCTTGTAGTGGGGGGGCAGGTAGTTCGGGTCTAGCGGGTTGTCACCCTGGGAAGAGCTCTGGGATCGTCGAGCCATGATCGCAGCGGTCACTGTAGGGGGTGGCATGTAGAGAGAGAGAGAGAGAGAGAGAGAGAGAGAGAGAGAGAGAGATCCATGTGACCTGCTGTGAAGGGGACCTTGGCCACCTGGTGTTGCCCTACTCACCCCACCCACCCACCCACCCACCCATTTCCTACACAGGCACCTGGCAAGGCAAGCCCACCCGTCCATTGCCATGCCCAGCAAAGGGCATAGGGCTCACTTTCCTGTCAATGCCCACCAAAAGCCCAACCACTGTCCTTCTGGATCTACAGCTGCACCCATTTCCTACCACTGGTGAGCTGCAGGAAAGAACCCTTTAGGAAACACCCAATTTAACTGAAATAAATAACCCCAGAGACAAAGGCTCAATATTAAAACTAATACGGGTATAGCATGAAAAACAGATTGTGGCGATCATCTGCTTGAGGTGCGGAAGCAGTTCTATTTTGGAAGGAGCTGCTGATGGCCCACGTCCATCTCCCGATTCCACACGAGGGATGTTGTGGGGTTGTGCAGCCGAAAAGCTGTACAGTAACCCCCCACCTATCGCGGGGGTTAGGGACCCACCCAACCCACGATGACTGAAAATCCGCGATATGCGGATGCAGGTCAGGTGGGGCCTGGGGGGTGATCAGATCCGCTTGCCGCTGCTGGCACGCGCTGGCAGCATTGCGGGATCTGACCTCCCGCCTCTGCTCGCTCGCACTGCCTTGAGACTTCTTGTTCAGGGCCATCTCCATTGAATTGCATTGGCTCAATGCATTTCAATGGAGAAAATTTTCCCCCTTGGAATACATTAGCTCAATGCATTCTAATGGGGAAAAATTTCTGCATTGAAATGCATTGAGCCAATGCATTTCAATGGAGACTGCGGGACAGCGCCCCCCGCCGCCCGCCTGCGCTGCTGTGAGGAGTCTTGGAGGAGTGCGGGCTGGCTGCACGGGGTGATGCGATCGCCCCCTGCCCACATGGCCCCGAGGCTTCTCGGAGGAGCATGGGCTGGCTGTGTGGGGCGATGCGATGCCCCCCTGCCGCCCGCCCGTGCGGCCCTGCACAGGCCAGCAGCAATGGGGGATCGGATCCGGGGCTTGGGGAAAGGGGGGAAAGGTTTTAAAAGCCTGAACTTTTAAACCTCCCCCCTTCCCCAAACCCCGGGCTCCAGCTCATTGGCACTGGGGTGGGGAAATAAAGGTTCTTCTCCCCCACCCCAGCGCTAATCAGCTGGAGCCCGGGCAGGTACTGCGATCCCACAATATAGTGAGACCGCAGTACCTGAACCGCAAAATGGCAGGGGGTGACTGTACTTTGATCCTATGTATTCGCACGCAGGGCCCACCACGGAGAAGAGAACCAGTCAAGCAGGGAAGGCCGTGGGAGGTCTCCAGGCCCCTTTCAAAGGCGGCCTCATATCCAAGGCTGGACAGGAACACGACATGTGGGTGGGAGGGGGAAAGTGGGGCTCTGGCTCCCCAAACGGCTTTCTGTCAGGAGGTCAGAGGCAGGGAGGGCGAGAGAGGTCAGCGCCTTGGATGCTGGGGACCTGGATGGCCACCGCCTGCTGCGGGGAACTTGACAGCACATCTGCAAAGCCAGGCGGAGAACGCACGCGGTGTGTGTGTGTCTGCCAGCAGAAGAGAAGTCTCCAAAGGATTACGAAAAGAATGTGTGTGGGTCCTGAGGGGCGGAAAGGCTCCCAGCAGGGACAGCCTTGGTGGCTGCAGGCCATGGTGGGGGCACCGAGAAAACGGTGGGGCAGAGGAGTTGCCTGGGGGAGGGTGTCCTGTGGGGACACCAGATCATGAGGACGCTGGCCAGAGTTGGGATGAGGCTCTGGGTTGGCCAGGATGAACCAGGGAAGCCCATGAAGGAGAAGGGCAGCGGTCGTTCTCCCTGTTTTCAACGAGAGGGAGGCCACCCAAGAGAGAGACAGCTCAGGGTCTCCCCCTAGGGCTGCTGCCTCTGCTCTCAGCTGAGGAGACCACGCGTTCCCTGGTGGGGAGGGTGGGATGGCGAGTGGGGTGCTGGGCTCTGTGTGTGTGTGTGTGTGTGTGTGTGTGTGTGTGTGTGTGTGTGTGTGTGTGTGTGCTGGCTTGACCTGGCTCTCTGCACGCAAGCCTGCCACACGGGCGGGCAGGGACTGTTGGTACACACGCACGCACGCCAGTCCCAGCGGCCCAGCCAGCCTTTCTGGCTGCAGGCGGGGGCACCTTCCTGATGTGTGCCTGCCTTCCCACACGGAGGAGCAGCTGCTGCTGCTGCCTTGTGGGGTGTGGTGGGGACGCAGGTGCCAAAGGCCGCAGGGGAGTTACACATCGGAATGTCTCCTCAGAGGTGAGGAAGCAGGCACGCCTCTCGGTGCTGCCCGCACTGGCCCAGCTGGTGAGGTGTGCGCAGAGGAAAGCCACGGCGGGAGGGGGGGAAGGCGGAAAATTTACAAGTCACCCTTAATCATGGAAGGCCTGCCGTGGCAGCAGATTTCAGGCTCAGGAGATCCTGCCCAGGTGCCTCCCTGGGCCTGCCGGGCTAGTTTGACCCCCATCCACCCTCGGGAGAGAAGCCAGCCCAGCTGCCCGCCACCAGGATTATTAGCAGAAGGGCCCAGGGGGGCCATGTCTCTGCTAAGGCTGGCACAGCCTCCACTGCATCTCTCCATGTAGCCCAAGGATGACCAGCCAAAGGACCACACGGCCAGCCAGGCCACTCGCTCAGCTAGCAGAGAAAGGAAGAAGCCTTCCATGCCTCTGAGTGCACAAGTGCCAAGGCGAAAGCTGTCCTGGCCAGGTGGTTCCCTGGCCTGGAAGGGACAGCCCAGCCTGTGCCCTGCTTCCTCCAGGAAATATGCCAGCAGGAGGCACTCCAGGGGCACAGCTGACCTTCACACTGCACTGTACCAAAACCCACCGATCCATAACCTCCTTGTAAACTTCTAGCGGCCACTGTGAACACATTAGAAAAGCCACTGAGGAGGAGAGTGTGTTCCCCTGTTCTTAATCTCTTTTGCCACTTCCTTCAATTCTCCTTTTAATAGTTCCCAAGCCATAGACTCTCTCACAGCTGCCAGGAATCCTTCCCTGAAAGGGTTCTGTTTCCCCTTCTCTTTGATCTCTTTCTTCTTTTGCATATCTGCATTGTTTTCGCTCTCAAAGAATAGCTTCCCTGGACTTTCTTCCACCGTCAAATCTTTTGGGTTCTTTTCTTCTATCTCTTTTCCCACTGTCCCGTCATCATCTTTTCCCTGGCTGCCTTCAGTGGAGGGACCCACCACTTTCTCTCCTTCTCTCTCCTTCTCACAGAGAGACAAGCCCTCACATAACACAAGACAGAGACCCACAAGACAGGGACTTCAAACTCAAGGATCTACAAAAATGCACTCCTCACAATCCCCACCCAATGGGAGCACAGAACAAATTAACAAGGGACAACAGGTGCCCAGAAGTAACCTACTGCAGGACAAGGCCAGGAAAGAAAAGGACCAAACACCACGCGTGGTCTCAGCCCACAAAGGAAACCACTCACATGCATCCTAAATAATCTCCAACCCATTATCGACAAGAACACTTCACTCTCCCAAACCTTTGTTGGCAGACCTATACTTGTTTACAGACAACCCACCAACCTCAAGTAACTACTAACACACAGTGAACTACATCACACTGACACCGAGAGGGGGACTAAACCATGCTACAAACCCAGATGCCAGCTCTGCCCAAACACATTTGTTCTGACAACAGATTGCAGAACCTAACAATGTCACCCACAACATCAAAAGTTCTTTTACAGGTTCCTCTACTAATGTGATTTATGACATCTTTTGCCAACAATGCCCACCTTTGCTCTATATAGTCCAAGCAAGATGATCTCTATGCAAAAGAATGAAGGGACACAAATCCAACATCAGGAATGGCAGTGCATATAAACTTGTTTCACATCATTTTTAATTTACCAGGATACTTGGCACAAGATCTAAAATTGCCCATTCCAGAAAGAAAAGAAAAAACCTACAAGACAAGAATCCAGAAAAAGGCTGCTGAGATAAAATATATACACATGCTGAACACCCATCTCAATGGACTCAATATAAGTCAAGGCTTCTTAGGATACTACCAGATATAAACACTACAATAATTGCATGGTGCTATATGTCTCAGATACATTTTCTCCTTAATAAATCCTAGCAGTTCAAAACCATGTAAATGCAAGTAGATAAATAGGTACCGCCATAGAAAATGGGAAGGTAAACAGTGTTCCGTGTACAGAAATGCGTTCAGCCATGCCAGCCAGATGGCCACGGACCTGCACAACACTTGCTCTTTGGCTTGGAAACGGAATTGAGCACCACCCCTAGAGTCGGACATGACTAGCACATGTGTGTGGGGAACTTTTATTTATTTATTTATTTATTTATTTATTTATTTCTATGCCACCAGATTTTCCCAGTGGGAACTCTGGGCAGTTTACATAGAATGACAAATATAAAATTAAGCCAACACAAGAATCAAATAACAAAAGAGGAAAAAAATCAAACAATCAAGAAATAAAAACAGCGACCACAACCAGAAATCACAAATAATCCAGCAAGAGGCAGGACCAATAAAGACAAAATAACATCAAACACAGGGTAACTCAGGAAAGATATTAGCAACTGCCGAATGCGTCTTTGAAGAGCCATGTTTTTACAGCTTTTTTAGATGGAAGTTTACCTTTTTACAGTATAAGTATTTGCCACATTCTAGTTCTCTCTTATGCCTGAGGAAGTGGATTTTATCCACAAAAGTAACAGCTAGTCTTTAAGGTGCCATGTGTTTTTTGTTTTTGTTTTTTATTTTCATTTCTCTTTTATTTTTGCCTGTTCGCG
This sequence comes from Phrynocephalus forsythii, assembly GCA_029282475.1. Classification (NCBI taxonomy): domain Eukaryota; kingdom Metazoa; phylum Chordata; class Lepidosauria; order Squamata; family Agamidae; genus Phrynocephalus; species Phrynocephalus forsythii. The sequence goes on along the minus strand of JAPFRF010000003.1, from coordinate 126,919,031 downwards.
CTTCCACTGATTAACACGGCCACCTTGTCTTCTAAAAAGCATGATACCTAGAGACAGGCATGGCTCCCTCCTGGTGGGTCAGTGTGAATAGCACTTTTCCTTAAAACAAGATCCAGCATTTGGCACTGAATCTGAAGAGAGTGTTATAATGTCCAGGGGTGAAAAATCTTCTGGTAGACCCAGTATCTGGCAAATGAGGCACACCCCAGAAAACAAGTCCCTGAGCCACCTTTCACCTGACTGCTCTACTGAGCAGAAAATATGGGATGGCCTTGATGGGCTCTTTGAAGGAGGCCAACCTATGAAGAAACTTAAGCAAGAAGCTGGAAATGTCCACATGAAAACCCAGGTTCCTGTCTGAAAAACCAACTTCTGGATTATCCTTCCTTCCAATCATCCATTCAACATTTATAGACTCAGGATAACATCTCCATCTGAGCAAAACAGGGCCGTCATCTTAAATTTCAATATATCTCGCTCATGCAGCAAAGAAGTGCCTCCAAAACAGAAGTTAAAAACTTCTCCTGTTCCTTCTACAAACTGGAAACTACCAGACATCAAGTGGCAGGCCTAGTCATGATATCACAATTATGCCAGAACAAGAAGAGCAGTCCAGCTTTTTCTACATCTTTGTCAGAATGGAACAAAAACCTCTGTGAAAGCAACAACTGTCCCTTCTGTCAGGAAGGGAGATGTTAAGTTTTTATCTGTCAGGAGAACCTCCATAATTTAGTCTATGGTGTTGGTTATATATGCTTTTAAGATTTTAAAACTATCTAAAATGTTTGAGGTGCCTTCCTGAACATTCTAACTCAGGAAAGTTTTCAGTTGGTTTTGTATATTGATTTTGGAATTCTAAAACTAAGATGTTTTAGCGCAACTTTGCTATAATATTCTCACAGATGGGATAGAATTATATTAAAGTCAAGCTTTTCTTGGAGAGGTCCTGTTGCCAGATGGGTGGCATAAAACTGCAACAAACAAACAAACAAACAAACAAACAAACAAACAAACAAACACAAGATTTACTCCTGTCAAATTGCTTTCAAAGCTAGCACCCTGAAGATTCAGGCCATGCCCTATATCCAGGCCATCCCAGTAGGCCCTACTTTCAGACCGGGTTGCCAAGATGAATGCAATCCTTCACAGAGAAGGTATCAGTCACGCCAAGGGGTGGAAATGGTCACAAGGAGTTAAGGCCCACCTGAGCCAGGTCCCAGCAGGGTGTTCCAGAGAAGGGCTCCATTGGGGCAGCCCCTGAAAGAGGCGAGGAGGCACCCTGGCCTTGCAAGGACTCGCCCTGGCCCAGACTGGGGTTGAGGGGCCCCAGGAGGACTTACCCCTTGGTAGAAAGAAAAATGTCATGGACTAGATGGGCCTTTGGCCTGATCCAACATGGCTCTTCTTATGTTCCCCCTCCGCTCTCCCATTAGGAAGAGGAGCCAAGAGGCACCTGGAGGACAGAGGGCCACCCGTGTGCCAGATGGTTCAGAGGGGCATCAAAAGAGGCGCCCAAGCAGGACTTGGTTTTGCAGCATGTTTTTAAACAGGAGGAGAATATCAGTCAATGAACAGCAGCCTGGGTGAGGAGATCAAGGGAAAAGGTGACCCTCTATCCCATCTCCTTGTGAACAGTAGCCAAGGGCCCAGGGCACAACAGGCAAGCCCGGGATGGGTCACAGGGTTCAGCGGGGAAGACAAAAAGCAAGACTGGCACTTCCATCTCAAGGCTGTTTCCTGGGCCACCCTTCATTCAGCCCCCTTGTGCAAAAGGAAGCCTTGGAGAGGCTTCCTGCCCAGTCTGTGGCACAGAACAGAGGCCCAGTGGCACAGGCAGGCAGGAGGGCTACTGGCCCAGGAAGCTTGTCGTCCCCATGGAAGCCATGATGACTGGGCCAACAGAGGCCCTTGCCTGGGCCTGCTCTACTGCCCTTGCAAACGGGGACCTGCCTCCTTCCGGGCCTGGCCTCCACCAGCAGGGCCTGTCGCTACCTGTGCTACTGCTGCCGCTGCTGCAAATTCAGCTCGTCCCCACCCACCCACCCCTCCTTCCTTCCCTCCCTCCCTCCCCAGAGAGCTGTCTTGCCAAACTGGCCCGGCTGCTTCAGGCACACCCAGCTTCAAAGAGGCCTCCAGAAAGAGTGAGCAGAGCAGAGGCACAGCCCTCCCCTGCCAGGGACAGGCTCTCCCCCACCCCACCCCTGAAGCCAGGGAGAGGCTGGCAGATGGACGGGGGGGGGGGGTTTCCCACACATCAGCCTCCCAAGGCAGGGCAACAGGGAGCCCACAGGGCTGCCCCAGGAAGAGCCATTTCCCTGCAGTTCGCTCACTTTCCCCCACTGCTGCGCCATGGGGCTGCTCTGCTGGGGTCCCCCCCCCCTTAATTGCTGACTCAACGTTCATCCCACCTCTCCCCACTGTGGAAAAGCCACAGTTAAAGCACCAAACAGAAGAGATCCAGGGCTAAAACTCGAGTGAGTTAGGCTTACCAGAACTCCAAGTCACCCGGGCCCTTTAAAACGCAAGTAGCAGACTTGACTGTGATAACAAGAACCCTCCTCTGCGAGCAAGGTCAGATCCATCCAGTCCGCCTGAGCCAAGAAGTCTGTGCGCAGCAGCTACTGGCCGACCGTGTGGGGGTCAGGTTAGCCCCCCCTCCTCCTTAGCACAGGCTTCTTCCAAAAGAGGGTGCAGGGAGCTGTGCTCAAGGAGGCCCTCTCTTCCACCCCCACCCCACCTGCCCTGCCTCTGTAGGGATGGGGGGAGGAGAAAGGGGGGGGTAGGCGCAAGAGAAAAATGTTTTCCTCTCAAGAGCTCAAAGTCCAGCCAGGTGGTGAAGGTGGAAAGTGCTCCTTTCAAGAACCTGGACCGAGCTCTCTTACCAGAGCCGGGGGGTGGGGGTGGGGGCAAGCTGCATCCAAACTGAACTAAGTTGGGGAGATGGAGGGTGGAAGTCCCTGCTCTCCTCTTACCCGGGCCCTGAATGGGGAGGGCTACCAGTGGACCCTCCTCCTCCTCCTCTCTCCAGTAGCAAAGGCAGTAGGAGGTGATGATTTCAGAAGGGGCCATATTGAAAAAGCAGCACAGTGGTACCTCGACTTAAGAGCAGCTCGACTTAAGAGCAATTGGACTTAAGAGCGGAAAACTGTTGGCATTTTAACTGCCGACTTACAAATTTTAGATATGGCCTGCTTGAGTTACAATTTTTTTCATTTTTTTATTTGTTTAGCTTATTTTTCATTTTTATATAGGTACCACGACTTAAGAGTAGTTCAACTTAAGAGAATGCATTTGGAACAGATTAAATTCGTAAGTTGAGGTACCACTGTATCTTAGATTGAGGTGGGGGAACTTGACACTTGCCTCTTCCTGGAGATAAGAAAGTAGGCCCCACTGCCCCCAGGCTGTGACCTGGAAGCCCAAAGGAAGACCTTCCCCACAACTGCGCTTTGGCAGATGTGTGCGCGCACACACAGGCACAGCCTAGCACAGTGATGGCGAACCTTTTAGAGACAGAGTGCCCAAACTGCAATTCAAAAACCACTTTTTTTGCAAAGTGCCAATACAGTAATTTCACCTGTATACAGGTGGCTATGAAGGGGCAATGTCAGGTGCCCACAGAAGGGCTCCGAGTGCCACCTTTGGCACCCATGCCATAGGTTCGCCAACACTGGCCTAGCCGGACTTGCCTTGTGCCTCTAAAGCTACAACAGGCTCATAGGGGCTGTCACAGCAACCCCTCAAGACACCCCAGCAGTCAGGAGACTCCCACCCAACCCAGGCAACTCCAATGCCAATCTCTTCTCCACACCAAGGACCCTGGACTCCCGGCACCTACGAGGGCTTTTACACAATCCCAACAACGGGGGCAGCACAAATGAAGAACAGAGGTGTCTCCTCCTCACAGCCCTGGTGCTGTGACAAAGCTGGTGGCAAATCCGCCACTCTGTGAGAGGCCCCCCCCGTGTGTGTGTGTGTGTGTGTGTGTGTGTGTGTGTGTGTGTGTGTGTGTGTGTGTGTGTGTGTGTGTGTGCGCGCGCGCGTGCATCTCCATCTCCATCTCCTCCTGGTCAGGAATGTGCCCACTGAGCTCCAGACCCTCCACCCCACCCCACCCCACCCCCATCTCAAGGCCCCCCTTTCATTTGAGTGAGTTGTCTGGTGCAGCCCCTTTTCAGTAATTCCAGATTCCTCCCTCCCAACCTGAGGAGCCCAATGGATTCCCAGCCCTGAAAATGATGACACAGAAGCCTTTGGGAAAGAAGTCAGAAACAATTAATTTCAAACACACACACACACACACACACACACACACACACACACACACACACACACACACCAGCCCTGCAGCTGACATAAGCAACCTCACAGGGCCTAACTTACAGAAACAGAATTTCAGCCACAGAGTCAGGGAACTCCAAACCAGAGGACCCAGTGACAGTCACAGAAGCCAGTCCCCCCCCCCCCAAGTTAATTAGCTCTTTTAGAATATTACATACCAGCAGTCAAAATTATTTAACTATGTCATAATTAACTATGTTAGAAGATGAATTAGCAGGTGTACTTAGCTATTGTACTATAATTTTAACTTCCACTGTAAAATTTATAATAATAAATGGGGAGGTGGGAGGTGGTGTTAGAAAGCTCCCATGAAGAGGAATCTGCTGCAAAGCTTGTGTCCCACTTGCACTCCTGAGGGACAGCAGAAGCCCCTCCTCCCACTGCCTCTGGCTTCCAACTGCTTCGGCCACTGAGAAGCACTGGGAACCCCTAAGGCAAAAGAGGACCCCCCTCCTGAAAAAAAGGGGCTGGGTTCCCGAGGGAGTGCTGCTAGCCCAGCCCAAACCTTTGCCTCTCGTCTCCAGTGTCTCTTGGATAAAGGAGGCTTCGGAGGCAGGCACCTGGGCCATTGTTCCTCCTGATCCGACAGCCATAGGAGAGAAGCTGTCGCACCAAAGGACAGCCACAGAGGCTCCACTGTGGCATCCTTCACCTTGCGGAGGTTGATTACCAGAGGAGTATTCCATAAAATAAGATTGATATTTATTAATCCCACAACGGGGAAATTTGCTTCTTACATGGCTCCCAATATAAAGAACAAGCAAGAAGGGTAAGTGCACAAAAAGTGCAAAGTGAACAGTCCACAGCCCATCCAGTCCAGCATTCTGTCTCACACAGTGGTTCACCATTTGCTTCAGGGTATTCCCAAACAGATGTCTACACCTGCTTACGATTTCCTGCAAATAGGATTGAGAGAGATCCTGATCTCTCCAACCCAGAGGTTGTCCTTAGGCATCCATCATGATAGCCATTGATACCCTTGTTCTCCATGAACTTGTCTAATCCCTTTTTTAAAGCTGTCAAGGCTGACAGCTGTCACCACTTCTTCCGGAAGGGAGTTTCACAGACCAGTGATCCTCTGGGTGAAAAAGGACTTTCTCTTATTTTAGCACCCAAAAGTTTCATGGAGTGCCCCCTAGTTCTAGTGTTGTGCAAGGCAGTTTTTCCTTATCTACTTTGTCCACTGTGTATGATTTTATAAACTACAATCAGGTCACCTCTTAGGCGCCATCATTCAAGAGTGAAGAGGCCCAGCTGTTGCAGCCTCAGATGGTAAGGGTGTTCTAGTCCCCTAATCATTCTGGTTGCCCTCCTCTGCACTTTTTCTATTTCCATAGTATCCTTCTGGAGGTATGGTGACCAGAACTGTACACAGTACTCCACATGGGGCCTCACCATAGATTATAAGGAGGTAAAATGACACTGGCTGACTTATTTTCTGTATACCCTTCCTAATGATCCCTAGCATTGAGTTTGCTTTTTTTCACTGCTGTGGCACACTAAATTGACACCTTCATTGAGCTGTCCACCAGGACACCAAGGCCCCTTTCCTGGTTTGTTGCAGAAAGAAAAAAATAGGTAATTGAGATTAGATAAAATAAAAACACCTAATATACATCCAATTACATCGCAGACGAAGGACAACATGGCCTTCCCGGCAAGTCCTAACCCTAACCCAATGACTACCTTGCCCTCGGGGTGTCCTGGCTTACAGGGAGGGTGGGGTGGGGTGGGGTGCTGTGGGGTCTCCTGGAAGTACACAAAATCATTAGGAATAACTCCAAGGTCAAGACTTCTTTTCTGGATGAGTCCCAGGCAGCCTGTTCCTGCCTCTTTCTCTCTGAAAATGTTTCAAAAACCCCAAAGCCTTTGGATACATTTGGTGGGTCAGATAGTCTTGTTGTGCTGTACAGTTGAAATTAATTGTTCTGCTGTTTCTCTGTTGCACTGTACACACATATTGTTTATTTGTTTTTCTTATACTGTACTAACTTTGGAACTTCTGGTACTTTTCGGATAATAATGAGTTCATAAACAATTTAAAAATATTAAGAGGGGTCTAAATGGATTATTAGTCAAGCAAGAAGTTGTCAAAATAAGAGGGTGGTTTTAAAAAGTTATACAGCAATAGAGAACAAATTAGCATGTTACTAAGAGGAGGGGGCGTGGTGGCTCAGTGGACTAAGGCTTCCGAAAACTGTCAGCTGCAAAGTCCGCTGCTCAGGAGTTCAAATCCCGGGTGCCATGCAGCGGAACGAGTTCCTGCTGATAACCCTGGCTCCTGCCAAACTAGCAGTTGGAAAGCATGTCAATGCAAGTAGATAAATAGGTACTGCCATAAAAGTGGGAAGGTAAAACAGTGTTTCCTTGCAGCCATGCCAGCCACGTAGCCATGGACTTGCACAACACTGGCTCTGAGGCTTGAATATGGAGATGAGCAGCTCCTCTAGAGTCGGACATGACTAGCACACATGTGCAAGGGGAACCTTTAATGTAAGCCGCCTTGGGTCCTTTTCCTACAAGAAAGGCAGGGTAAAAATACTCTAAAATACATCAATTAATTAAGAGGAGGAGAAATTTCATGGCTGAAAATAATTTAACTAGAAAGTTGGACAAATGAATGGAGAAAATATAGGAGTGCCAAACTTTGACAAAATTTGAAGAATTTACTGAGAACAGTGAGAAGGCAATAAAATTTAAAAAGGGACAAGTATATGATACTGTATAAAGCATTAAGAGTAGCAGAAACTAAATTAAATACCCTTAAAGTGGAATGCCAGGAAACTTTAAGTGAAGGAAATATTGAGGATTGGCAGATATAGAATAAAGGAATATTGAGCAGCGCATCTATAAGACTTATAGAAAATTATTATAAAGTAATATGGAGATAGTATTTAACTCCTGTGGAATTGGATTTACTGACTGATGAAGTACAACATACAGTGCAAAGCTGCATTTGTTGGAGATGCAAGAAAAGATAGGGTACACATTTCCATGTGTGGTGGAATATGTGAAATAATGCAGAAAGATTGGACAACAGTATTCAATGAGATAAATAAAATTATGGATATAAATTTACAAAAGTATCTAACAATAAGTTTGTTTAACATATTTATAAATACTCAAATAGAATGGGGAATTAATTAATTAATTACTATAGCTGTAGCAAGAATTTGGAAGAGTAACAATTATTTGAATATGAAGGAATGGTATAAAGAAATGTGGAATATAGTATTGCTGTTAGTGATAAATTAACATATGGATTAAAAATCAGAAAAGGAACATTGAACATAAATTATTTTAAGGATGTATGGAATGATTTATTTCTTTTTTGTCTGCTTTTATTGTTTAATTGCATTTATGTTTGATTTTGATGTTTGGTTTTTCACATGTTTGTTTTTTGTAAACCGCCCAGAGTTCCATTTGGGAAATTGGTGCGGTATACAAATATAAAAATAAACAAACAAATAAATAAATTTCTTATAATATGTGTTTGGGGGGAAAGAAAGGTTAAACTCCAGGGCCAGATTCACTACATTTTAGGAGAGAAAGTAGAACGAAATTAAAATAAATAATAAATAAATTCTTTTTTAAAAATGGTGATATCTTGTGGGTGGAGAGGTGCACTGGACCTTGTGTTTTATATGTGCTTTGTTTCTTTTTTCTTTTTAATCTGGTATTGTTTTGTCATGTTTAGTTTAACGTTTTGACTTTAAACACCCATTTGAAATGAAACCCACACACCTGGTGCCCAAGCCAAGCCCAAGGGAAGAAAGCAAGAGCCCCGCTCGCCCTTGGCGACTTGCTCCGAGAGGCTTTTCCAGGAGGGCAGCGGCCATCATCCTCTCCCCGGAAGCCCTCCAGGAGCAAAGGGTTTGGCGGGGCAAGAAGAGGAGGGCGCCTGTGAAGATTCCCAGGCCTCCCGGCGAGCTCGTCTCTAGAAGGTGAGTCATGGCGACTGGGCGGCTGCCGCTTCTCGAGAGGGAGGGGTGGCCCCATTCCGCCCTCCGGCGGGACCTCCGCCCCCTCGACGGTCGCCGCTCCTCGGGGCTGGGCTCCCGCCAAGGGCCCTTCCTCAACCGGGAAACCCCACGGGCGGGGGGGGGGGCGGCGGCGGCGTCCCAGGGCCGCGCCGTGTCCGGGCCCTGCTTTCACCCCCCCCCCCCGTGGCCGGCAGGAGTGGCTTCCGCCTCAGGCGGCGACCTGAGAGAACCTGCCGGGCGAGCAAAGGGCAGAGCGAGGGCGGCGCAGAGGAAGAAGGGGCGGCAGCGGCGCCCACCGACGGTGCTCCGGGGGCCCCCAGCTGCCGCCCCCGCGCCCCCCACCCCAATTTCGGGGAGACCTTGCCCCCACCCCCACCCTCACCCCCACGGCGCCGGCCGCCCTGATCCCCACCCCCGCCCCCAGCAGCGCCTGGCCCCTGGGGCGGCGTCCAGGCCACTTCCGAAACCAGACGGTCAGCCCGGCAGGCGGCCGCGGGGGCCGGGCCGGGGGCTGCCTGGAAGGCCGCCTCCCCTTGTGCCGGGCGGCCCCGGGCGCTCCCCGCTGCCCGATCCTGCCGCCGCCCCCTGGCCCGTGGCACGACGGTTCGCCCCCTCGGGACCACTTCTCGCGCGCTCCCTCCCTCGCTCCGGCCCTCCTCGGCCAGTCCGGCCCGGCAGGCAGGCAGGCAGGCAGGCACTTTTCCGACGCCCGCCCGGGGGGGGTCCTCCTCGCCCTCCCCCTGCCCCCTCCCCCCGCGGGGCCCCGGAGGGGCGTCGGGCGGCTTTCTCCCGGGGGCCACCGGGGGCGCCGGCTTCCAGCGGACCGAGGGGGCCACCTTGCCGCCTTCCCCGGAGTGCGCGGGAGGGAGGGGAGGGGAGGGGAGGGGAGGGGCCGGTCGGCCAAGCGCCCCTTACCTGGCCACCAGGTGAGCCGGGGCAGGCGACGGTGCGGCGGGCTCGTTCTCTCGCGCTCTCGCCAGCGTCGTCCCTCCCCCTCGCCCTGGCGCCTGGTTCTCCTCCTCCTCCTCCCCCCCCATCCCGCCCCCACAAGGGAAGCTCCACCCAAGGGGCGGCGGGGCCTGGCCGGGCCCTCGGCCAGAGAGAGAGAGAGAGAGAGAGAGAGAGAGAAGGAGCGCCCGCCGCCCGAGAGGCAGGGCTACGGCGCGCACCGCGTCTCTCTCCCGTTCACCCACCTCCCCACCCCCACCCCCACCACCACCCCCGCCCTCGCCCTCGCCTCGCCCGGCGCGAGAGAGGCCGGCCCCGGGCACGTCGTGCCGCCTGGTTCTTCGCCCCGCCCGGGCCTTTCCTGCCGCCGCCGCCGAGGCGTCCTCGAGGCGTCCTCCACGCGGAAGGTGCCAGCGCCGTCCAAGCGGACCTGCCGCCCTCCTGTTCCGGCGGCCTGGACCTCGCACTGGCGCGGGCTGACCCGGAATCCTAGAGTCGGAGAAGTGGCGCAGGCCGGGAAGCAAAGGCACGTGGCCACCCGGCTTCGGCGTCCCGGCTCCAGGAGCCATTGGCGGAGGTGGCCCCCTCCGCTCCCCCCCCCCTCCGGGCGCCTGTGAGCGGAGTCCTAAGGCGGGGGATGGGGGAGAGGGAAGGCGGCGGCGGCGGCGGCGGCAGAGCCACTTGCGCGCGGGCTGGCGGACCGGGGCAGGCCCCGTCGTCGTCCCGTCCCCCCCGGTCCCCCAAAGAAGGACGCGCAAGGGAGCTCCCCAAGGCGAGGGGAAAGGACGGAGAGGAGCTTCGACGGCCGGCGGCCTCTGCAGGGGAGCCGGCGGGAAGGCGGCCACCCGCCCACCCCTTCGCAGGCCACCACGGCGACCTCGGGCAGTTTTGGCCGCCCCTCACTCTCAACCCCCCCTCGGCCGCCCTTCGGGAAGAAGGGAGGGGAAAGGGGGGGGGTCTGGCCAAGAAGCGCTCGGGAGCCTCCTCCTCTCCTGGGAGATGTCCCCCTCCCACACGCACCCCCCCCCTCCAATTGAGGAAAGTTGTATGATTTCGGCGGGCGGTGTTTGCTGTGGTGTATTAGGCTTCTTCTGTTCGGCTTTGCTATTGCCCTTGTTATGCGCAATTTCGGGTGTGATGTTGACTCTTGTAAACCGCCTTGAGTAGCGCCTCGCCGCTAAAGGGCGGCCGGCATCTCCCTTCAACCTCGGGAGGAATCAACGAAGGCGCTTCCTTCCCGCTCCTCCTTCTCTTGATTGGGCGGAGGAGAGGCGGCTTCTTTCTTGATAAAGGGAAAAGGTAAAGGCTTCCCCCAACGCACGTGCGTGCTAGCCCTGTCCGACTCTAGGGTCTAGGTGCTCATCTCCGTATTCAAGCCGAAGAGCAAGTGTTGTGCAAGTCCCTGGCCGCATGGCCGGCACGGCTGCCAGGAAACACGGTTGTCCTGCTTTTTACGGCGGTACCTGTTTACTTGACATGTGCTTTCCCAAGTGCTGGGTTGGAGATGGGAACTGCTGAGCGGCCGACTTTGCAGCCGACAGTTTTCGGAAGCCTTATTCCGCTGAGCTACCACGCCCCTTTTCTCTCTCTAGCCGGGCCGTCTTGGTAGCGGCAAGAACCGAGGGCACGGCCACGGCTCAGCAGTCGGGGGCCCAGGCATGACCCGCCTGGGGGAGGAGGTGGGGGGGCGCCCTCCCCCAGTCCCGCGGTCCGGAGGGTTCCGCGGGAAGTTGGCGCCACGCGCCGCCGGGAGAGGAGCTCAGCCGAGCCGAGGGAGGGGGCGGGGGGACCGAGCTGGAGCGGTCCGGGGGCCACGCCCAGCCCCGTGACGTCAGGGCCGCTCCCTCGGCCGCGCGGCGCGTTCCTCCGCGGAGGGCGAGGCGGCCGTTGCCGGGCGACGCCGGCGGTTCCACCCACCGACCCACCCACCCCCTGGAACGCGGGCCCCGCCCTGCCTCCCTCCGCCTCCCTCCGCCTCCTCCCTGGTGGCGCGGCCCCGAGTGTCCCGTGGAGGGCTGGGCGCGCCTCCCTCCCTCCCTCCCTCGCCCCGCCCAGGTGCGTCTCGGCCGCCTCGCCGGGAGGGAAGGGGGCCCCTCCCTCCCCCCCCGCCGCCGCCCCGTCGAGGCCGGCGGCTCTCTTTGGGGTCCCCGCTCTTTCCCACTCGTTCCAGGCCGTCGCGGGGGGGGGGGGTCGCAGGGTTTCCCCAAGAGGCCTCCCTGCCCGGGGGGGGGGAGGAAACACGACCGGGCCGCCTCCCCGCCGTCTTCGGCCGCTCGAAGGGCCGAAAAGCCTCCCCCGCATCCCCGCCCCCCCCCCCTCGCGCCGGCTCCGTTCCCGTGCCGAGGTGGGGGCGCCGCGGCCGCCCTGGCCCCGCTCCCTCCCCTCCCCTCCCCTTCCCTTTGGGCCGACGGTGGGGAGCGTCCCGACGCGGACTTGTCCTTTCGCTGCTTCTCCTGGGTTCCCGGGAGGCCCGGAGGAGCCGCGGGCAGCCCCGCCGGAACAACCCTAACACCCTCCCCCACACCCCCACCCCCGGGCAGGAGGGCGGCGGGGAGCGCGTTGCTTTTTGCACTCAGGGAAGAAGGTGAGCAATCGGGCCGGGCCAACGGGGGCAGATCCCTTTCCCGGTTGCAGAAAAGCCAGGCTGTCCAAGGGGAAAAGTCGCTCAGCTCCGGCACCCCGGTGGTTATTTTCCCAAATCATTTTTACCCTGGTTTTTAGACAGAAGTGCTTCCCACAGCAAACTTCAGCCAGAATGTGTAAAACATTCAGAGCACAAGGGGGAGAGGGAGGACCAGAGTGGGCAGGAGGGCAGGAAACCCCATCCTTTTTCCTTCCCGGGTGTTTGGTTTCCACCCTGCCCCTCCCTGGCTCCTCCTGGGAGTGGAAAGGAGCCCTTCCCCAGCCCAAAGGGGCTCTGCACACACGCACCCCTCTCCCAGCAGAGGATCCTGTCACCGCCAGGCTAGAGTGTGGAAATTAAAAAAAGAGGGGGCTATTCCAACAGGGCCTCCCTGGAAGTTTGGATAACAGAGAAATCAAAAGCTTACTTGCTCTGAAGTGCCTCAGCCTCTCCTCCAGCGAGCGCAGCAAGTCACCCCCTGAAACCAGTCCGGGAGGGCAAGGCCTGCCGAACTCTCTCTCTCTCTCAGCCTGTTGGCCCACCTTTTCCCCGCCTTTTGTTTTAGGATCATGAGTGCCAAGAAAGGCCCGCCAAGGAGCCAAGTTCGAAAAGGAGCAAAAGCAGCGGCTTCGGCCAAGCAGGGAGGAAAGGTCTCTGGGCATCCAGGTAGTAGAGCATCCTCAGCAGAGGTGATGGCAAAGCAGGGTGGTCAAAGGGCAGAGTCCTCCATAGAGAGGCCCCACCTAAGTCAGAGACCCAGGCTGGAAGGTCTGAGTCTCTCAGTAGATCTCCTGCTATGAACCAACTCTCTATGAGAAGCAGACACACAAAACCAACAAGACCTCTTTGGAAGAAAATGTATTACATTGTCTCTGGACATTTTGAAATTTTAAAAAGCCAAGCAAAAAGTGATCTGCTTATATACCTCCCCATAGTGGTTATTAAAGCATTATCTGGGTGATTTGCAATATACTGTAATATGATATGCAGGCTACACATTGCCTCCCCCCCCCCAAATCACATTTTACCTAGGTCAGAAGGATGCAAGGCTGAGTGAACCTTGAGCCTGCTGCTTGGAATTGAACCCCAGGTTCATAGAATCATAGAGTTGGAAGAGACCTCAAGGGCCATCCAGTCCAACCCCCTGCCATATAGGAACCCCCATCGCAGTATTTCCGACAGATGGCCATCCAGCCTCTGCTTGAAAACCTCCAAGGAAGGAGACTCCACCACCCTTTGTGGCAGCATGTTCCACTGCCGAAGAGCTCTAACTGTCATGAAGTTCTTCCTGATGTTCAAATGGACTCTCTTTTCCTGTAGTTTGAAACCATTTCCCAGAGTCCTAATCTCTGAAGCCGTGGAAAACAAACCTGTTCCCTCTTCAATATGACATCCTTTCAAATATTTAAACATAGCTATCATATCCCCCCTCAGCCTTCTTTTTGAAAGGCTAAACATTCCTAGCTCCCTAAGCCGTTCCTCATATGACATTTCTTCCAGACCTTCATCCTGGTTGCCCTCCTCTGCACCCGCTCGAGGTTGTCAACATCCTTTTTAAATTGAGCTGCACAGAACTGGGCACAGTACTCTAGGTGGGGTCTGACCAGAGCAGAATAGGGTGGTACCATCACTTCCCTTGATCTAGACACAATGCTTCTGTTGATGCAACCAAGAATTGCATTGGCTTTTCTAGCCGCCGCATCACACTGCTGACTCATGTTCAATTTGTGGTCCACCAAGACTCCCAGATCCCTTTCACAGGTACTATTCTCCAGCCAAGTATCCCCCATCCTATATCTGTGCAATTCATTCTTTTTACCTAGATGTAGCACCCTACATTTCCCTCTGTTGAAATCCATTCCGTTAGCTTTGGCCCAACACTCTAATCTGTCAAGGTCTTTTTGGATTTTCATCCTATCCTCTGGGGATTTAGCAACCCCTCCCAATTTGGTATCATCTGCAAATGTAATTAGCATACTCTCTATTCCTTCCTCCAAGTCATTAATAAAGATATTGAACAGCACTGGACCCATAACAGAACCCTGGGGCATGAGTGCCAAGGTTGTCAGCAGTTTTAGCTGCAGTTCAGCAATTTAGTCATTGCACCACAAGGCTCCTTGCAAAATCAATTATTTAATATTTTTTCAGTCCCTTTTTCTAGATATCCCCTTGATTCTTTCACTTCTTAACAAATTGAACATCTGGAAGGGAATCTTTCCTTCTAAAATTATTTAACAAGCATATGTATAAAAAGCAAGCATATACATGTGAGTGTATAAGATATATAAAATTGGATGGGCATATGCTTTAAGATTTATAGTCTTCATATAAAACTTTTGTCCATGAACCTAAACAATATTCAGTTTAAAATGAATGCATGTGAATAATGTTCTTTTCTATGTTGTAATATAAACACATAAAGAAAGCAAAGTGTTCTGCTTATATACCGCCCCATACCACTACGTAGTCTCTGGGCGGTTTACAATTTTAATTACAGTGTGCAGGCTTTGAAAATGTAAGGTATTTAAAAGCCACAATGCTTAATGTCTAAAAAGAAAAAAAAAATCAAACTCTCACAAGAACATAAGAAAAGCCATGCGGGATCAGGCCAAAGGCCATCTAGTTCAGCTTCCTGTATCTCACAGTGGCCCCACCAGTTCCGTCTGGCAGCACACGAGACTCGACCTCTGTCTCCTGATACCACTTCCCTGCATCTGGCCCTTGAAGGACCCTGCTTTTTTTAAGCCTGGAGATTCAACATCTCCATCATGGTTTGTAACCAGATTCCTCCATGAATCTGTCCAGTCCCTAGGCATTTCTACAAAGTGTTACATCCAGAATTTGAGTCATGGCCACTGGACTTCTTTTCTTGTGAGATCAAGCCATTCCGCATCCACTAAACGAGAGGATGGCCCAGCACAGGAGGGGCAACAGCTCCGGACCAGAATCAGCAGTGTACCTATACAGGCCACTGCCCACCTAACAAGTTTATTCAGGCCAATGCCCACCTAGTGAGCCTATTCAGACCAGGGTGGCATCAAACCAAGGTGAACTGTAAATTGGAGGCCTCACCACTAACTTTTCTCAGACTGACAAAGCTGATTGGAGGAGTAGTGAAATAATTTGCTCTCAAAAGAAAAGAAGTCCAGTTGCCATGGTGCAACTCCCGGAGAGCCTTCCCTGGATGACTGAGAATCTTCACAAACACCATGTTTCATTGCTCTATTACATCTCTCCTGACAGAGATTTTTCTTCCCCTCTCAGTAAAAACAAGGTATGTGTCTCCCAGAATATTCAGTGTAATTTTATCCTATATTTATAGTCGAGTCAAAGTCAAAACAACCTGCCTTCTTGATAAGTCCGGGAGATTGTGGATACAGCAAAAGGCAGCCCCACCCAATGGCTCTAAAGCCAGTGGTGATATCAGTTTGGAGAAGGCACTTCCCAGTTATTATCAGTAAATAAAGCTACAGTTATTTCATGCCTTTTTCTTTCTGTAGGCAACATGTTCCCCCTGTTTAGAACCTATCATTTCACCCACCACCCTGTTATTAAAATAAATAATCAACCTTAGTGTTTCTTAACCTGCCCTGATGTGACTAAGAGGAGGTGTTAGCCATCAGCCTTACTTGTTGGGTAGCTACACCAGACCATGGAGGGTTGGATGACATCTGAAACTCTCCAAAATGCAGATGCCCAGTAACAAAGCAGATAAGGCTCAATGGAGGTGAATTTGGAAAACTCATGGGAAATTTTCTCACCATGAATTAATAGAAAGCTAAGAAGCTTAACTACATTACAGTAACTTATGAAGTGTTAATATCAGTTGGTGTTATGTTAATGTCCTGAAAATTTTAACAGAATGAAGATGAACAATCACATCCATGATTCGACTTTTTATTCTGCTCCTGCTCTTTTTTCAGTTTTAGATAGAAGGATAGGGTATTTGTCTTGATCTGGTTGCAAGGGTAGTTGATCAAGAGATCAACTAACCTTGAAAGATCAATGTGTGGATGAGGTGATGGTGTTGAGAGGAGGGCTTCGGATTTGTCAGGAACTGGAGAACATATTGGGACAAGCCAAACCTGTTCAGGATGGATGGGTTGCACTTGAAACATGATGGGTCCAGATTGCTGGCACTCAACATCAAAAAGGCTGCAGAGCAACTTTTAAACTGATAACTGGGGGAAAGCTGACAGGAGCTGGGCAGCATCCGGTTAGGGAAAGTATGTACTTGAGTTGTGAGGAGGATGCAAAAATTACTAAGCAGAGTGAGGAGCCAGTCACCAGCACTCCAGCAGAAGGATGCAAGAGGCAGGCTAATGATGCAACTGGACTCAAAAGACTATATCAGAAAAGCATATATAAATGCAAATGCCAGACGCCTCCGGAACAAAATAGGGAAGCTAGAATACTGAGGAATAGATAAAAATATTGATATTATTGACATCACTGAAACCTGGTGGACAGATGATAACCAATAGGATACAGTTATCCCAGGCCACAAACTGTACAGGAATGACAGGAAGCGGCAAACGGGAGGTGGTGTAGCCTTGTATGTCAAAGAAGGGACAAAATCGTACTAACTGGAATATCTAGGTGATTTGGAGTCACCATTAGAAACTCTGTGGGTAAGAATCTCAGGCCACAAGGATGGCCTAACAGTAGGCATATGCTATCAGCCTCCGACCCAAGCCCCTGAGGGAGACTGGCAGTTGGAGGATGTTGTAAAGGAGGCATCCAAGAAGGGAAGCCTGGTTCTAATTGGGGGGACTTCAGTTGCCCTCACATAGACTGGGTGAACTGTTGTTCAGCACGTGATAAAGATATAAAGTTCCTAGATATGCTAAATCATTGTTCCCTGGAACAGATGGTTGAAGAACCAACTAGAGATATGAGAATCCTTGACTTGATCCTGATTGAATGATTAACCTATTGAACTGGAGATATTTCACTTCACAATAATTTTATACTTATCTATAATATGTTTGTAATAGTATTAAAAATCAATATTTTATGTAGCTGTAAAACTAATATGAACAGCTGTTACCGGTATTCTAAAAAATAAATCTTCATCTTGTTGTATATTCAGGTTATACCAGCAAGATGAGTAGCATAAGAAGTGAGTGTGCTCTTCCAAAAATAAATCAGAATGAGCTTTCAACGTTGGTGGTGGTAAAGCAAAAGCAAGGCTTTTGCCTATTGAGCAATACAGGAAAACACAAAATACAAGACAGACAATGATGCATCAAAAATACTGAACACGTTCAGGGTGCCAGCCTACAAATTAAGGTCTGGGACCCCGAGCGTACTTCGAGAGGGGTTTATATAGGATTCTTGAGCACTCCAATGTTACTCCAGGCCAAGTCCCCCTCCTTTCAAGCTGGTTCCAACTGGTCTGGTCTGGTCTGGTCCGAACCCCTTCTCCTAACCTGTTATAACTTTTTGTTCACCCCCCTCCCATCAGAATTTTCATCTAGCATCTTCTGAGCCTACTTCCTCTTCCAGAGGGCAGGAGGCATGGCTCTGGCAAGGGTGGTCAGGAAAAGGGGTTCCGTGCATACCTCCTCCTCCTCCAGCAGCTGCCCTCTGCTCTGACTAGGACCCTGCAGTGGCTCACTGTGGCTGGACCTGGCCGGGCCGGGGAGAGGCAGCTGCTGGACTTGGCCCAGGGTGAGGCTACCATTCAGGCAGCAGACATATGGAGGAGCCCGGCCTTAGACTAGGTTGGCTGCCATGATTCGGATCACCAGAGCCTGTGACTGAATCAGGGATGCTGGCAAACACAAGGCCAGTTGCCATCCGTGTCTTCTGCAGATGTGAATGTGACTGATCTCTCACCCCATTCTTCTCTTCAGGTCCAAACCTGGATGGCCAAGAGGCAGCTGCGCCCAGCAGAGGCTCCAAGCTCCTGGAGAAACCCCCCAGCAGCCGCGAGGAGGTGCTTGGAGGGGGTGAGAGGCACAGCAAAGCTTCTTCTCCCTTGAATGGGCTTCATGCGAACTGTAGCTTTCCTGACCTTGCGGGCCACCTTACTCACCGGCTCGCTCTGTGGGGAAATATTAGAAGCTGGAGAAAGGGAGGTTCTGGCCTCGAGGCGAATGTGGGGGTGGGTGGGTGGGCGGGTGGGGGCCCTGGGGCGTGGTAGGGTGAAGGAAGGATGAGGACATGACAACAGAGGCTTGGCTGCAACTGGGAATGAGGTCACAAGGAATACAGGGGCCCATTCTGTTCTTTCTGAGGATAGCCAGGTTACTCCCAGTGTTGACACAAAGGAGCCACCGGGCTCACCTAGCATGTTTTAGGTAACTGGAAGTGAGCAGATGTCAATTTGTCCAGTTTTCCCACGGGGAAATATTCTGTGAGGACCACAAAGCCTGCCTTCCGTCTCCCTCAGAAGGGAGAGCTCATGGCTACAGCAGCTGCAGTCGAGGCAGGGATGCCCCTCTTAGTGGGAGAAGAGCAGTTTGTGGGAGCCACGAGAGGTGGGCCACTTCTGTTGCCCACTGTGTTCCAGCATTTAAAAACTCACAGGCCAAAGAACCAGATTCTTGGCTATTTAGAAGCCCAGAAAAGTTGAATAATATATCTGGAAGGACTCCAAAGACCATCAAGTCCTTATTCTCCTTGATCAATCCCTTTTTGCATTTTATATCACATGTCATCCTTGACTGCTGTTTCATGACACCATTCAGTTAATTGAAACATATTTTTCAGTTACCAGCTTCCCACATTTACTGCTGTTGCCAAATTCATGATTAACTTTTTCTGTACCCAGTTGCACTGTTCTTCATTAAAATAAACAATGCAGTTTGTGGGAAACTGTCCATTACTATTTTCACACACACACGCACAATTTTTAAATTTTTTTAAAGTGCTACTTCACGCTCTGACCACATGTGGAAATGACTGCTTACATCCTGTCCAGATCATCATGCTTTGGAAAACTTAGATTTTGTAATATTCAGTTCTACTGATGTCAAGCACCATCTCCATATTGAGTTGTCATGGCATTCTTCTCTTTCGGCAGGCATGGATTTTAGAGTCCCCTTTCTTTTTTGTGCTCCCTCCAGATCGTGCACCTGGGCCTCAGAAGGGTCCGGAGCTGGCTGACGCATTCACTGCAGCAATTCCTTCTGCGCGTGCGTGCACCACCCTCCTCGTTGCTTCCTTCCATTCAATTTGGCCACCTCTGAGGAAACATCTTGAGCTGATTGTGTGTTTTTACCTTCTTGGTCTTTGTTTGCTTTCTCCACAAGTGATTCCCTAAAAGAAGAAAGACTTTTCTTTCTTTTTAAAAAATATTTAAGAGACAGTTTCTTCCCATCCCTCTTCCTCCCTCCCTCCCTGCCATTTTAGGGCCTCGGGGGGTGGGGGTGGGGGTTCCTTTCAAGAAGCACAGGACCCTGCCTGTCGGACAACCACTCCAATGCCCTCTTCTTCTGCTTGGTCTGAAAACATCAAACCCACTCTGGCCCAGCCTGCAAGTGGCCACCAACCTCTGGCAACGGTGCCTGCGAGCTGCCTTGTTTGGGCCATGGTCCCTTGGCCTGCCTGGCCCTATGAAATCTCCCAAGATGGAGACGGCCAGGCAACATCCTTTGCCAAGAGCTGAGCACATTTGATAGGGAACATCCCGAGGACCTCTGTGCAGGCACTGGTTATGCCCACCTGTGTCAATTCTCAGATGACCACCCAAAGTACCAGAGTTACAGGTAATAACTGTCCCCTCCCCCCCCATATACTATTCCACATGTCGGTGCTGATTTCCTTAGCCAAATTTTTTATTTATTTATTTATTTATTATTATGTTTATTTACCGCCCCATCTTCCATAACGGAACTTGGGGCGGTGTACAGTAAAAAAAAAAACAACAACAACAAACGAGCATAAAATCAGAGGCATCAATAAAATAGGAGGGTAAAGCAAAGCTTAATCAGAGATTTAGACAATTAGGACTCATTGCCTCTAAAAACAATAAAAGTTATCTAATCTTAAACTGTACTTATGATGTAGCACATTTCCAGGGCACAAGCAGAGTTCAGCCAGCAGGCTGGATGACAAGTAGAACCAAGCAGGGATGAAGAAGCTCAAACATGTTCCCTTGTTCTGGCTGGCCTTATATCTCATCGTCCCCTCATGAGCTGGTTCAGTACTTGCAGCTGATCAAAGAAAATCCTTTCTGAAACTAATTAATTGGTAAATTCTCTGCGAGTAACTCCTGAGCTCACCAGGGACACAATAATCAGCACACCCTAAGAATTTATTATTTATTTATTTATTTGTTGGGCTTATATCCCGCCCATCTTCCCAGGAAGTTGCCGCTTCCTAAAAGACAGGAACAAAGATCACACTTTCACAATGGTCTGCAATGGTTCTCAAATTGAATGGACATTTTCTCAGCAACAAGAGGCCAACTAAGTAGAATTTGGTCTTAGCATTGGTTGATCCAACCCCAGAGCACCAAATGGCCTCTCCCAGCACTATCCTGTCAGTTTAACTCACTTGTTCATTTATTACTTACTTTTATACGCTGTTCAGTCCACAGACACTTAGCATGTCATATGTCATAATTAACCAACAAGTTAGCAGTCTTATTCTTCTTTGTGGCATCTGTGAATTCACACAGTGGGTCTTTGTACCTGCACAGAGATCAACAGTCTTCTTCAACCTTCTAGTATACGACCTCCTCCTCTCATTGTGCATGCTCCTCGTTTCCCACCTGTAGCTCTCAGTTCCTTTCTCCCGCCATCGAAAACGGGCACCTTTGAGCTCCAGCAAAATCCAAAGTGTTGCAATTATTTTACTTGATATCGTTTTCTTTTGCTTTTCGTTAATACTTACACCCCTCCTGCTGCATTTGACTGCAGTTGGTGAGAAAAAATTAAACTTCTTATTCACTCCCCCCCCCCGCCACCTGTGCCATTTTATAGCCTCCGGAGGACTTTTTAAGAGTTGTGTTGCCTGTCCCAACAAGATCCCTCTCTGCTTGGGTGAACAGCATCCACCATCCCACTGCCCTGAGTGTAAAAGTCTAACCAAACTGGCACTCAAACAGTGCCTTGGAAGATTGCAGGTCTATCTCTGGGCACAATCCCTACAACCTATGGAGTCCCAAGATCAAACCGAGTGTGCCATCCCATCGGCTTCTTCCCAACCTTGTAAAGAGCAGAAGTGAAAACCTCAGATCTCCTAACCTCCAAAATCCTCAGCTTCTCTCAGAGAAAAAGAAAAAGAAGACAACTTCTGTGACCCCCAAACCAGAGTCGAGATCATCTAAGGCTGCTTCCAGCCCAATTCTCCTGGCTTGAGACTCTACCCTGAAACAGATAGACTTACAACATTGGGATCAGGACGATCTTCCATGTTGACCTTTCTAGGCGCAGTAAAAAAAATGATGGTCTGGCTCCATATATAATCCCAAGAGTTTAAATAGAAGAAGGCATAGATGTATGATATGACATGTTTGTATGGAAGGTTGAAAAATTGGTTGTTCCTTGGTTCCACGGGTTGGAGGGGAAGCGGGAGGAGTGATGGGAATTTAAGTAAATTATTGATATGTGTATATTATCACTAAAATGAAAAAAATAGATTTAAAAAAAATCTCCTGGCACTGTCTCCAGGATCCAGCCATTCAAGCTGGGGAAGCACTAGCTATTTGTGCAAGTGCCTCTGAGAAGCTCTGGTTTATCACCAGGCTCACCCTAGGAACCTACATCTCAGTCGGTTGAGCTGGAACACCCTCTACACGAAGGCCCGACATCTAAACCTCACCAACAGATGTGTGATACCGATACTGGACATCATGTGGAAGCTGTATGCAACTCACCACCCCCTTGGCATTGAACAGATCAAGTCCCTGTAGAAAACATAGTCCCCTTGCTCAAGCAGGGAGACTGGTTTGCAGTCCTGGATTTACAAGATGCATACTTTCATATCTCTTTAAGACCAGGCCAAGGTTCAAAATGGGAGACGCTACTTACCAATTCAAGGCACTTCCTTTCAGGCTCTCCACAGCGCCCCAAGTCTTTACAAGGTGCCTCGCCCCAGTTGCTGCATTCCTCCACCTCCACAACATCAATATCTTCACATACCTGGACGACTGGTTACTGGTGTCACCTACAAGACAAAAAGCTATACTCTATCTACTGAATTCCTAGTGAGCTATACTTACCTCACTAGGACTTCAGATAAACAAGAGCAAGTCCATGCCAACTTGTGCATTACATAGGAGCTGTTCTCAGCTCCAGATTGGAAAAGGTTTTCCTTCCTGATGAGCAAAAACAAAAGATCTTTTGAGCTCTAAATTTTTTTCTACCAGGCACGCTGGTTTCTGCACAAAAAACTCAACACTTGCTAGGCCTCATGGCTTCAACCACACCAGTCTTAACGCATGCAAGACTCAAAATGAGAACACTGCAGGCTTGGCTTCTAGCACATTTTTGTCCCCATCTCATCAGCCCAAACAAACTTACTCAGGTCACATCAGCTGTACATCGCAGCTTCTAATGTTGGGCATCAGCAACTCGACTGGCCATGGTTCATCCTTTTTACCTCTGACAGGCTTCCCTCCAAGTCACCACCGACGTTGGAACTCACTGCAACAACCTTCAAATACACAGCACCTGAAACACATACAAGAAACGCTTACACATCAACCATCTCGAACTCCTGGCAATTTTCAAAGCATTCTGGTCATTCAAACCTCTTCTCCTAGGACGAACTGTACAGATAATAACAGACAACAACAACACCTTATTCTACATAAACAAGCCAGGTGGAACATACTCTGTACCCCTTCTTCATATGTCACTTCAGATCTGAGAATGGTGCTACTTAAGGGACCTCTTTCCCATAGCTCTACACATATCCTCCCAAGACAACCAGAGAGCAGACCAGCTCAGTTGTTGGAGTTATAACAACCACGAATGGTCACTCCTTGACTCCACTTTCCAGATTCTGTGTCATCGATGGGGCACTCCCCACCATTCTCTGGGGGGCACAGTCTCCATTCTGTGGCCTCCCTGTACATAACAGCCTTTAATGTGGCCTCCCTACCTTCTCTATGACTTCCCTCCACTTCCGCTTCTTCAGAAAATTATAGTGAAGCTTCACCACCACTCAGCCAACTCAATACTTATTGCTCCATGGTGGCCTCAACAACCATGATTCCTCACACTCAAGTTGATGTCTATTGACTACCTGAAGTTACCCAGCAGACCAGACCTGCTATTGCAAAGCAACAGTCACATCCTCCACCTGGACCTTGCATCTCTCCACCTGACAGTCTAGCTAATTCTTTATCCATAAATCAAGTTTTAGCTCAAGCTCGAAAGACATGCACAGTTATGCTGTACTCTTAGAAATGGAAAGCCTTTCTGTCTTTTGCTTCCATGCAACATCTCCCAACTAGCTCTACGACGCTAGATGCTCTATTGTACTTCCTACTCCTATTCAGTATGGGCCTCTCCATTTCTACACTTCGAGTTTATGTTGCTGCAATCATGGCACAACAACCTCTGCATTCTTCAGTGGCTCTGTTCTTCCGGCATCCTACTCTCAAGCAATTCTTGAAAGATTTAAAAAATATTCACCCACAAAATCGAGCCCCAACCACTTAGTGGTTGCTTACCTTAGTTCTCAATATACTTGCGAAACCACCATTTGAGTCTCTGGCCACTATCTCTCTCCATATGCTAACTCTTAAGACTGCCTTCCTCATTGCAATTACTTCTGCTTAGAAAGGCCTCGGAGCTTTCAACACTCTGCATAGATCCACCTTATCTTCAATCCCATCCTAATAAAGTTACACTCTACCTGGACCTCTCCTTTCTTCCAAAAGTAGTCTCTGACTTTCACTTGAAGTAACCTCTTTTATTACCTACCTTCTTTCCATCTCCATCTTCTTTTCTGGAAAGGATGTCTGTCACACACTTCTCTTCTACCTCTCCCGCACAGCTTCCTTTTGACAGTCCAAGAGGCTCTTTGTTCATGCCTCAGATCCACCCAAAGGTCTTCCAGCTTCATCACAAACAATTTCCAATTGGATCTCAACTTTTATCACACTTGTTTTTGAGTCTGCAGGAACCCCTCTTCTAGATGCTCCTAGAGGTCACTCCACTAGGTCTATCACCTCATTGATAGCCTTTCTGAGGGGGTGGACCTTGCTGACGTCTGTAAAGCAGCAACATGGTCCACCCCATCTATGTTTGTAAACCACTACAAACTGTTTGAGCCAGAGCTGACTCTGCCTTTGGTTGGGCTGTTTTGTCTTCTGCTCTGCCGTGACAGCCCACCTCCGGTAAGTCAGCTTGCTAATCACCCACTGCATGAATTCACATATGCCGTGAAGAAGAAAAAGAAGTTACTTACTTGTAACTGTGGTTCTTCGAGTGCGCATCTGTGAATTCGCACTTCCCGCCCTACCTTCCCCTCTATCTGTTACGTCTCTTATACTCTTTTTTTCAGCGGCAGATACGCAGGGGACCTGAGAGCTACAGGCAGGAAACGAGGAGCATGTGCACTGGGAGGAAGAGGTCCTATACTATATTGGAAGCTTGAAGACCAGTGATCTTTGCGCAGGCGCAACGACTCACTGTGTGAATTCACAGATGCACATTCAAAGAACCACAGTTACAGGTAAGTAACTTCTTTTTCTACTAGAGCAAAAATGTGAAGAAACAGATTTAAAAAACAAACAGAGCCTCTGGGCAACACAGGAATCCTCATGCCCAGCTTATGGGAGGGCTTAGACCAGTGGTGGCGAACCTTCGGCACTCCAGATGCTTTAGACTACAACTCCCACAGTCCTTTGTCATTGGCAGCACAGACTTGGAATTCTGGGAGTTGTGGTCCAAAACATCTGGAGTGCCGAAGGTTTGCCACCACTGGTCTAAGCCCTCCCCAGAAGCTTAGACCATCGCCGCCTTTTGCTCCCGCCCCCGTGTCCCTTGTGGGCCAGACAGGCCGGAAGGACAGCCTGGCTAGTGGCTCCGAATGCCCCCGGGATATCCTCAAGGACAGCTCTGGACCTCTTGGAGGGATTAGCAAAGCAGTTGGCTGCCTCCTTCTTCCCAGGCAGTGAGGAGCGTTGCTCTTTCTCACGGTAGGACCTTGGCCAGGATGTTACATGACCTTCCTTCCTTCTTGTTTTTTTTTTTTAAGAAGTATCTGTTGACACCTGTGGGGTTGGCGGGAGAAGCAGGGCATGAAGGGGGCAGGAGAGGAGGGACTCAGAGATGGGGTGTTTCCCCAACAAGAACGAAAGCCTGAGGGAAGGCTCCTAGTGAAAGGTTCACCTCGGGTTACCTTGCCGCTATTAACGGGAGCCGAGAGTTGAAAGAACACGCCAAGGTTCAAAGGTACGGAGAAAAAGCTTTAATTCGCTGCAGCGAGGCGCCCAGCCAAATTCAGTCGGAAAACTGGGGCACTGAATAAAAGAAACTCAACAGTCTTTATAGAAAAACATTCCCTTAGCACCCCTCCTTTATCAGAATAAACAAGGATGCATCTGGGCGCCGTAAATCATCCGCGAACAACAAAGAAAACTTCAAAAGATACATAGTTATCACATCGTTACACACACAGGATACTATTAATCTTGTCCTTTAGCGCCACCTGTCATGCAGTTCCCGGAACTCTCCGCTCCACCGCCGAAAAGCGTTTGACAGCTCTATCGATATATCGATATTTCGACGGATGTCTGGCTTATCTCTCGCGGGGGCCCCTTCTACTAGTGGTCTTCCCACACAGATAAGCCCTTGTCCGGTAATTTTATGGCCTGGTATGTCATGACTCAGGCTTGGGGGAGAATGTAGTGCTTTGTGTTACAATTCAGTGAAGGGGAGAGGGGTGAATTAAAGGACACAGAGCCGAATCAAGGATAGAACCAAGGTACTGTCATTTTATCTACAATGACAGCTTATAGACTATGGAGTGTATTAAAAACCCACTTCTATCATTCCCTCCTCTTCTGAATGGACACTCATTTTGAGTCGTCCATCTGAAGGGCTTCATAGTCCTGTAACAAAGCAATCAGCTTAGGGGCAGCTGTCTTCTCTACAACCTTTGAAACAGTCGACTGTACAAACCGCAACAAACAAGGAATGCAAATCAAGAGAAATAAAAGAAGACACAAAGGAGCAATTAATAAACTTCCTAATATTTTCATCCAGGCTTGTGGCATGAAATCATTTATCCACTGCCATTTCATACCCTTCCACTCTTGCGTCAGATTAAAAGTTAACTGTTTAATTTCCGTGGCAAGCTGAGTCACAACCTTGCCTACTGGATCAATTTTTAAACAGCAGTTCGTTAAATTAAATTTTCCACACACGCCATTCTCAGAAGCCAATAAATAATCAAGAGCGAGCCTGTTTTGATAAACAGCTGTTCTTAATTGATCTGTCACTTCTGCTATAGTGGTAAGCGCAGTAGTGATGCGCTGACCTGCCAAATCCAAAACTGCTTGCAATCTGATTACTCTATTGAGCATGTAGATGGGAGTTCGATATCCCCATGAACCATCTTGAGCCCAAGTGGCTGGACCATAAACACAAACAATTCTTTGAGAGTCCCATATATCCCCTTCATATTCCTCTGGGTTTTTACACGGAAACCCTGCAAACGGGGTATCATCACGTTTTCTCCTGTTTAAAGGGCCATACACTGGAGCAGCCAAATACTGTTGGGTCTCTATTGGGACTAGAAAGAATGATGGTTTTATGAATCCTAGCACACAAGAACAGACCATGAACGAGGCAAATATTCATAAGCCAAATTTCCACAGATCCAATACATGTTCATAGGGGCCCTCCACACTTCCAAAGATGCTGAGTATATGTATGGCAGAAAAGTGACATCAAACTTCTCAGGTTGTGGAGCACTGGATGGCGAGGTCCAAATGCCATCTTCCCAGGTTCCTATGCAGGTCAAATAGCCCACTGGAATAGAACCATTTTGGGAAAAACAGACACGACCCACTAACTGAGATGTGATGGTCCATGTCATATTCTGAGACTGGGTTCTCTTGGTAATATTGCCAAGTCTTGACATGTTATTATACAATTGTGGAGGGACCTCCATTGCCTCCCAAGGCCAGTCCTCACCAAAATTTGTGCCCCCACAAACGTAACAATTTGTGACTCCTAACTCTGTGGCTATTGACCGAGCCATTTCCAGAAATAAATTCTTGGCATGCTGAGAGATTTCAAAAGGACTCTCCTTCAGTTTTTCCACTGCATTTTCCACTGACCAAGAATGGCTTTTCTTTTCTCCATCTCTCACCTCTACACGGGTAATTGTCAAATAGGTGACTGGATCCCTGCCAGGTCCATCAATTCCAAAACCATACACTTGAACAGAGGGATGTGTGTCACTGATTACTAGGCTGACATTGCTTCCTCCTATCCTTCTGAACTGTGAAAGATGGGGGCAGCCTAGATAGCCTCCAGCTGTAAAAGCGCACACACATCCCCATCCTGAACATAATTTGTTTGAACCACATGGTGCCCAAATTTCAGGGTTACCTGCTTTGGCACCTTCATGAGGGTAGCACAAATACTTATGTTCAGATTTATATTTATTTACCCATGCCTTGGACCCACAGTGAGTTCCCATGCCTTTTCCCAGAGCATCACAGGCATTGAACCATATTACTGCCCGTCTGCCACTATGCTTTAACACAGTAGTGGAATTCACATAATACAGAAGTCCACCACCTTCTGGGTTGTCCCTTCTGGGCTCTTTAGTTCTGGCCATTCCAGCCCACACTGTATAATTGAATTTAACCGGGACCTCAGGCCTGTAACAAAGATAATCTCCAGATGTACTTTGACATATATGATACATCATATCTTGATTCAAACATGTGGTTTCAGCTTGTTTGCACTCTGCTGGCTTCTGAGTATAATGTACCAGAGTGTTTACCACTCTACTGCCTTGACTAGCAGCAATAATGCATGGGGTACACTCCTCTATACCCTCAGGCTTGACAGCTAAACAAACTGGTATCAAAAATAAAAGAACAATCATTTCTATTGATCTAGACATCCCACAAAACCTTCGCTTCCAGTTATAACAGACCAATAATACTCCCAACACATATATTGGCGAAATGACGAACCAAACCCAGTTTGGAATGTCAACCCACATGAGTGTTGAGGTCCCTTTAAGAGTTTTGACAGCTGCGGAGCTTTTTGACAGTCCGTGGAACGTTCACTGACAGCTCATAGAATGCTCTGCTGCGCTACCGGCGTACGGTCTCGTTTGCTGCCGTATTTCAAGGAAATTAAAGGGAAAACACTGTTCAGCTTCAAAAGGAAGAAACAGGGCACTTTTAAAGCACAGTCTCGCACAAAATAAATGTTGCCCTGGCTGATCAACTAAACCAAAATCACTCACCTTCTTGTTGAGAGCCTTCTCCCTCCTCTTCTTGTAAAGGGGCAGATTTGGAAGGCGGGAAATTCAAAGCTGAAAGGAAAAGTCAAGTTTTCTTGTCAAAGAAACCTCTTGCTACGCACACAGATAGGAAGCCAATATTTTACTTTGACTTCTCTATATCTGAAGTAACTTTCTTAAAGGTCAGCTTCAAGCTGTCATCGGGGTTGGCTCGAACCGTCCACTCTTCTCCCTCACTCGTTGGGGCAGCTCGTTTCACACGAGTAAAACCACGGGCAGTTGTCCAAGAGTCCACCTGTGCAAGGAAGAAAGACATCGGCCAAGCATCTGAAGATATTTAACATGTGTCAAAGAAGCTACACTCTCTGGGCGCAAGCCACATGAAATCGGAACTGGCCTGCCATATACAAGTTCGAATGGGGAAATGCCTGATTGACTTGAAGGGGTGGTCCTGCTTCTAAAAAGAGCAATCGGCAACATCTCTACCCAGCTTTTGCCTGTTTCTTGTGTGAGTTTTGACAAATGGCTCTTCAAAGTCCTGTTCATTCTCTCCACTCGTCCTGAACTCTGGGGCCGGTATGCTGTATGTAAATTCCATTTAATATGCAGTGCCCTAGCCAGTCCTTGCAAAACATGATGGATGAACCCTGGACCATTGTCGGAGGATAAAGTGCGGGGTATCCCGTGCCTCGGGATATGCTCCCGCAAGAGGCAGCGGACCACCTCACTAGCTTTCTCAGTCTTTGTTGGAAAAGCCTCTGCCCATCCTGAAAATGTACACACTAGCACAAGCATATAACGGTAAAGTCCACATCTTGGCAATTCTGTAAAGTCCAACTGCATATCCTCAAAGGGCTCTTTCCCACTATATTGAATTCCAGGAGGTGGCAAAGGTCCAGTTCTAGGGTTGTTCCTTTGACAGGTGACACATCTGTGTGAAATATTTGAAGCTAGCTGACGAAGCTTGGCTATATAAAGGTATGGGCTCAAATGTTGATAAGCCACTTCGGGACCTTGATGAGTGCTGTCATGATGACTTTGAACTACCTGACGGGCTAAACTCTCTGGAACCCACAATTGTCCACCTGGCAATTTGTACCAGCCCTCTGACGTCCTGTCAAACTCTTGTTCCTCTGCAAATTCATCCTCAGCGGACGAATAACGTGGTGGCTCTGGTGGCAAAATGTCGATTGGAATGAGACTAAGTTGCATCTCAACTGCACCCTGGGCTGCTTGCTTGGCGATGCGATCTGCCAACCTGTTCCCTCTCGCTTCAAGTCCTGGACCAATCTTATGCCCATGGCAATGAATGACTGCCACTTCTTTGGGTTTCCATACAGCATCTAAGAGTTGTAACAAAATGTCAGGGTGTGCTACTGATGTCCCTTCGGAAGTAAGAAGACCTCGTTCCTTCCAAAGTGCCCCATGTGCATGCATGTGAGGAATGCATACTTGGAATCCGTATAGATATTTTTTTTTATTTTTTTTATTTTTTTTTATATTATTATTTTGCATAATATATACAAACAAAATTCAACAGTATTAAGGGTCACATTAGACTGCTAATACAGACCAGAGTCTAGAGTAGACAGCTCCTGTCCCCTTATCTATTACTAATACAGAGGTATTGGAGATTCCACCCTTGAACAGCCATCTTCAAGACTTCCAGACTTAGTGTCACTTTTTAACGTCTTTATGACTATTTTGCCCTTTATTCATTTATCTGCTTCTGGGCCCAGCTGTATATCATCTTCCAGCTCTCCTTTACATAATGCCTTGGGTGGTCTCGCAGCGCCTCTGAGAGCATATCCAGTTCTGCAATGTCCAGTAACTTTTTCAAGAGTTCAGCCTTCGTTGGTATTTCGGTTATTTTCCATTTCTGGGCCCAGAGCAGTCTAGCTGCCATATATATGTACAAGAGAATATATTTTATTTTTTTATCAGTAATCTCTGGCATTATATTCAACAGTAACGTTTCCAGTCTGAAATTTAATTTAATTTGTACAATTTCTTGTGCCACTTTCCAAGTCTGCCGCCAGAATATCTGAGCTTGATCACATGACCACCATGCATGATAGTAAGTCCCTGGATTCTTTCTACATTTCCAACAAACATTATTAGACCCTTTTGACATTTTGGCTAGTTTTACCGGAGTCAGATGCCACCTGTGAAACATTTTAAATATATTTTCTTTGAGACTAACAGGTTTAATTAATTTGTGACTGTCTTTCCACATTTTAGTCCAGTCATCAATATCAATATTATATTTAAAATTTTGAGCCCATTTAATCATTCCCTCCTTCACTCTTTCATCCTCCAATTCATATTCTAATAAATATGTGTACATTTTTTGATGATTCCCTCATTTGTATATATCCAGAGTTCATCCACCCGTGTTTTCCCTTCAAAAAAACCCATACATTTATCTTTTTTGTATCTTGATTCTAGTTTTGCCATAGACCACCAATCTGTTGCTAAGCCCAATTTCTCCAATTCTGTTTTCTCTTTCATCTCCTTCTCTTTAGTCAGCAATTCTTGATACGTAAGTAGTAAACCCTTTTGGTTTATTGTTTTTAGAGTAAAGGCCTCTATAGGTGCAACCCATTCTGGAATTTTTTTATAGTTCTGTGTTTGAAATTTTTGCCAAACTAAGGAGAGTGCTTTCCTTATTATATGGTTTGAGAAGTGTGCCTGCTCCTTGATTCCCCCATACCACACATATGCGTGCCAGCCCATTCTTAAATCCTGGCCTTCTAATTTTAGTATTCTTTGGTTCCCAAGTGTTATCCACTCTTTTATCCAAACCAAGGCGCATGCTTTATAATATAGTAACCAGTTTGGTAGCCCCGTCCCTCCTCTTTCTCTTAAATCTTGTAATGTTTTGAGTTTTATTCTTGGTCTTTTCCCTTTCCAGATAAATTTTGAGATCAGTGTGTCTAGTTCTTTGAAATATTTAAAATTTAGTATAATTGGTAGATTTTGGAAGAGGAATAGCAATTTTGGGAGGACTGACATCTTGATTGTTGCGATTCTTCCCATCATTGATATTTGCAACTTGTTCCAATCGTCCAAATCTCTCTTTATTTCTTTCTGCATTAAGAGATAGTTTTCCTTCATTAGATTGCTTGTTTTTTTGGTGATCATAATCCCCAAGTATCTTATTTTTTGGACTTCCTGAAATTTTGTTTTAAGGCTGAGTTCCTCCACATCTTTTTGTGCATGTTTTTTGTGCATTTTTTTTTTAGGTCATGAATTTTTTTATTTCTTTTGCTGTAGATTTTATTTTTAGGCCTGATTTGGATTTACTCCTCCCCTTTGATTTTTGATTATTTGACTTTGACTCAAGAATTAGAACAAATTGTAGAGGGAGAGTGGGCACCCCTGTCTTGCCTTGCATGATTTGGATAAATATTTTTAATTGTTTGTATAAATATTTTTAAAAAGAGTCCATGTGCCCCCATCTTCTTTAACTGTAAAATCATAAACTCCCAATTCAGATTATCGAAGGCCTTTTACGCGTCTAGGAAAATCAACATCATTTGTTTCTCTGGGTGTTGTTCATAAAATTCCAGGATGTTTATTATTGTTCTTATATTAGATGTCAGTTTTCGTTTGGGGATAAATCCTGTTTGGTCATCATGTATCATTTCTTCAAGCACCTTCTTTAGTCTTGTAGCCCAGATAGTTGCATATATCTTATAATCGACATTTAAAAGAGAGATTGGCCTGTAATTTTTAATTTCTTTTTTTTCTGTTCCTGCTTTATGTATCAGTGATATATGTGCTTCCTTCCATGAGTCTGGAATTTTGCCGTTTTTTCCAATATATTCCACTAGTTTTTTGAACTGTGGGGCTAGAATTCCCTCCAATCCTTGGTAAAATTCCATCGGGATCCCGTCCGGTCCCGGCGCCTTCCCCTTCTTCTGATTTTTCCATGCCTCCATAATTTCACAGGTTGTTATTGGATTGTTTAGCCTCTCTAAATGTTGGTGACTAAATTTCCAGCTCCCGATCTTGTCTAGATATTTCCACTGATCTTCCTGCTCAATTTCTTTTTTATATAAGTTTGTGTAGTAATCTTGTATTATTTTCTCAATTTCTTTCTGCTTATATATTCCCCTGCCTACTTTGTTTTCTAGTGTGCCAATTCTCATTTTTTCTCTCTCTCTTTTAATTTTGTATGCTAACCATCTTCCTGGTTTGTTCGCATTTTCAAAGAAGTTTTGCCTTGCAAACTTGATTTTTTTTGCCATTTCTTCTTGTTCCAGCAGATGGATTTCGTGTTGTAGAATATTTATTTTATTTTTAAAGTTGGAGGCTGAGGGTCTTTTTTTAAGCTCCTGTTCATTCTCCTTTAAAGCTGTTAGAAGATCTTGATATTGTTTCTTCTTTTCTTTCCTTTTTTGTGCATTATATTGTATTGCTAACCCTCTAAGATAGGCCTTCCCTGCGTCCCAGATTGTTGTCATTTCTGTATCTTGGGGTTTATTTGTTTAGAAGAAGAAATCTATTTCCTTTTTCATTTTGGTTATAAAATTTTCATCCCTCATCAGATAAGTATTTAATTTCCATCCTCCTTTCCTTCTCGCTTGTCCTAACATCATTATTATTGGGTTGTGGTCTGCATACGTATTTGGCAATATTTCAATTTCTTCCACTTGATGTATCAAATCTGCTGAGATCCAACAGTTGTCAATCCTCGACCAGGACTTGTGTCTGCATGAGTAAAATGTGTAGTCTCTT
Source organism: Phrynocephalus forsythii (assembly GCA_029282475.1). Classification (NCBI taxonomy): domain Eukaryota; kingdom Metazoa; phylum Chordata; class Lepidosauria; order Squamata; family Agamidae; genus Phrynocephalus; species Phrynocephalus forsythii. Next base: position 126,885,995 of record JAPFRF010000003.1, on the reverse strand, counting down.
TTATATGGATTTCGGGTTCTCCAAATGTCAATTAAGTTCAGCTCTTTTGCCATTTCTAAGAAAGTTTTAGGGATCATATTTCTTTTCTTTTTTCTTCCTGCCCCATCTGTCGTTGAGGTATCTTTTGTTTTGTCCACTACTGCGTTAAAGTCCCCCATGATGCATATTTTTTTCTCCGGTTCTCTTATTAGGAGTTCTTTTAATTGTATGAAAAACTTATCTTGCGCTTCATTTGGCGCATAAATATTTATTAGCAATATTTCTTCGCCCTCTGTTGTTATCTCTGCTGCTACCACTCTTCCATCCTTTGAGGTGTGGATTAGTTTTGGGTTAAGGTCTTTCTGTATATACATTGCCACACCCCTTTTCTGTTGTTTATCTGCTGCTATAAACATTTGTCCTAATTTGTCATTCTTTAGCATGTTCTTGTCTGATTCTTTAATGTGGGTTTCTTGAATTAATATGACATCCGCTTTGGTTTTGTATAATTTATTGAAGATTGAATTTCTCTTCTGGGGCGAGTTCATCCCTCTAACGTTAACAGATAGGAACTTGAGTTCTCTTGACATTTTACCGGTTTTTACTGTCTGATTTATCTGCTTTGTCTTTGTTTTTATTCCAGTTCCTTGTCTTCCTGGGTGAGGGGGGTGTTAAAGTTCTCTGTTGTTTCCATGCTCTGTCCTCCTTCCCTTCTGTCTCCCCTTCTGATTCTTCACTGGAAAACTGCAATTCTTCTTCCGTTAACTTGAGTTTGTATCTCATCTCTTCCAGGAAGTTCCTTGCCTTCATTTTGCTATTTAGATTGTATCTTCTCGACTCCCAGTTAAATAAAACGCCTTCTGGGGTTAACCATTTGAAGGGGATTTTCCTATCTATAAGCACTTTTGTGAGGAACGCATATTCCTGTCTTTTTTTTTCGCATGCTCCATGGGACCTGTTTCAAAATATTGACTTTAGCCCCCCTTATCGTCAGATCTTTCTCTTGGTTAAATTTCAATATTTTCTCTTTTGTTGATCTCTTTATAAACTTTATGTGCACTTCTTTTGGCAATTTGTTCTTCCTTGTGTATGCATTGCCTACTCTATATATTCTGTCTATGGATTGTTGTAGTTCTTCTTTGGTTAATCCTGTTTGTGCGGCCCATTCTTCAGTTATTAATTGCTCTAGATCTTCTCCTTCCTGTTCTTCTAAGTTTTGGATTCTCAGAAAGTATGATGCTCTGTCCATCTCTATCAATGTCAGTCTGTCTTGATCCTTACTCTTTTCTTCCTTTATGATTTCTAATTCTTTTTCAATTTTAGTGACTTTGTGTTCCACCTCTTTAATTGCCTGCGTGAAGGTGTCAATTTTCGCATTATTGCTATCTATTCCGGCTTTGAGCTCAGTCTTGACCTCTTGCATCTGATCTTGGATTTGCTTTACAATGTTTGCTTGAAGGTCTTGAAGGGCGTTCTTAAATGGATCATGGGCTATGAGTCTCATTAAATTTGCTGTTTGGTTGGGGGAATCCTCTTTCTTTCGAGTTGCCATCTTCCTGAAGCTCAATTTGACCCCAAGGTTAGTTTATATAAATATGAGCCCCTTTTTCAATTGCCTTTTGTCCTTCTCCCCTTCCTTTGCCACTTATTTCAATATAAAACTTAACCATTAATCTAGCCTATAACATACAACTCATATCCACCAATTTGATAAACAAAACAAGTATCAACGGTGAGGATTAAAGTAATGATTCACCACTGTCTAATATAGGTTGCTCTTAACCAAAGGTCTGTTCAGGGCTTGTCCATCTAAATAACAGCCACTTATAAGCGCTTAAGAAAACTCATCTACTACCGATTTCAGTCTATAACCTTATATTGTGATTTCAGTTTAGTTAAAGTTAGACACCTATGCCCTCTTGAGTTAGGGATATCTTCGCCCGATATGCAGGCACCTGTAAACAAGAAACCAGATTCTTCGCGCTGTGGAGGCGGCTATGCCAAAGGCTCCAACAGCACCTTGCGTGCTCTTAATTGTATCCAACTGCAACGTGCCCCACTCTTCGTGCTAAGAAGCTGGCAACTGCCCAAGGCTTCGAATAGCACTTTGATGTCCTTATAAATCCACAGCTTGGAGGAGGCGTGGGTGGAAGAGCAGCGGAGCAGCAGCGTTTTTCGGGGCTCCGAGAAGAGACTGCTGTTACGATAGATCGAGATCTCCTGAAGAAATCAGGAGCAGGGGGGTTTGCAGGAGAGCACACTCCTGGGCCGATAGGGATCAAAGAAGTGTGGGGGGTTGAGCAGCAACTCACCCCCGGAGCATTTCTCTCCCGAGGCGAGCGATCTGGTCCGGCGCCATGATGGCGACTCAGCTGCTGAGCCACGCCAGGATTCCACTTTAAGGTAATCCAAACACATCGAAGAATAAGGAATGCCAACCCGAGAAGTGTGTACAGAGAATTGGCAGCAAAGAGTGGATTGGAGTAAATAAGCCATTTCCACAAACATTTCTTTGGGACTGAAAGAGGGAAAGCGGCATAGAAGACCCCTCCCCCCCTTTCTGGAGCTCTCTTTCACTTTGTCCGCCTTGGCTAAATTTATCGGACAGAGGCAGAGTGACCTGAAATAAATCACTGACTGGTTGTAAAGCCTTGAATAGCTGCTTTATCTCCACAAGCAGAGCTGTTAGCGCTCAGTTAACAGACAAGCAACATCAAAGCAAGAATGGAGATCAAGGGCAATTAACCTGAAGCTGCTAAGTCTGACCAGAAGCCATTACACAGGGAGATTGCTCCAGCCTTTAACCCTTTGATAGCCTGAATTACACTTTAACTGCTTGACTCTTGTTGCTGGTGATTTAAAACTGAGCCAGACCACCTAAATCTTAGCATTCTTTCGTCATCCCCCAAAAAAGAATCCGTATAGATATTAATGTTCTCTCCTTCTGACAACTCTAATGCCCTAGTGAGAGCTATTAATTCAGCTATTTGGGCTGATGTTCCCGGGGGTAACTGCTTAGCTTCGGTCACAGTGTCTTCTAATTCCACAATGGCATATCCTGCCTGTCTCTTTCCATCAATAACTGAGCTACTACCATCCACGAACCAAGTCCTCCACTGTGGGTGAGGGGTATCGCGGAGATCTGGTCGGGATGAATAAACTTCATCTAATGTCTGTATACAGTCGTGTGTGGCTGGTTGGTCACTTATTGGGAGGATGGTCGCTGGGTTTAAGCCCTCCGTTGTCTGTCCGATAAAGACCAGCCCTTGAAAATAATTTTTGACACTTCATCATGGCAGTCTGAGACAAGCGATAGCCTCCTTTGGCATCTAACAAGGGCAGAATTGCATGCTTTGTGATACACACTGTGGATTGTCCGAAAGTGAATTTATCCGCTTTCTTTAAAAGCGCTGCCAGGGCCACAACTCCTCGCATGCAGGACGAAAGTCCTTGCTCCGTCGGAGTCAATGTCTCTGATAAATAAGCCACTGGTTGCTGCCAACTTCCTAATTTCTGACACAGAACTCCTTTTGCCACTCCATTTTCTTCATCAACATACAAGTAAAAAGGTTTGTTTGGATCCGGGAGACCTAGAGCGGGCGCCTCTATTAGAGCCTGTTTGATCGCTTTAAAACTCTCTCTTTGTTCTGGACCCCACAGGAACTCATCACTTTCTTTTCCTCTTATTGCCAAATGCAGAGGTTTCGCTAAAAGGCTGAAATTTGGGATCCAAATTCGACAAAACCCAGCTGCTCCCAAAAATCCTCTGAGTTCTCTCCTATTTCTTGGTTCGGGGATTTGAATGATTGAATGTTTCCGCTCATCGCGAAGTTGGCGCCTTTGCTGGGAGATGTCAAACCCTAAGTACCGCACTGTTTTTTGACAAATTTGGGCTTTCTTTCTGGTTACTCTATAACCTGCTGCTGCTAGATGATTCAAAAGATCAATTGTGAGCTGCTCACAACCTTCTTTAGTTTCTGCTCCCGCCAAAATGTCATCTACATATTGCAGGACTATTTGGCCAGGTTTTCGGGGGAAATTGGCAAGATCTGATGCCAGGGCCCCCCCCAAATAACATACTCGAATTTCGGAACCCCTGAGGCAAACGTGTCCATCTGAATTGGGTTTTTGTGCCAGTTTGGGGGTCTTCCCATTGGAAAGCAAAAATGTGCTGACTCTGTGGTGCTAACCGGCAGCAAAAATATGCATCTTTCAAGTCTAAAACTGTGAAATAAGCTGCTTCTGGTGGTATCAGGCTCAAAATTGTGTAAGGGTTCGGGACATTCTGATGAAGAGGTTCGATAGCCTCATTCACTAAGCGGAGGTCCTGCACCGGGCGAAATGTCCCATCCGGTTTTCGAACCGGCAACAAAGGGGTGTTCCATTGTGACTGACACGGAACAAGAATACCATGATCTATCAATCTCTTAAGGTGGACCCAAATTCCTTCTGCTGCGACTTTCCCAATGGGATACTGTGGCACCGAAACTGGACCTGCAAATGGCTTAAGTTGGACAACTATGGGAGGAATGTTCTGTGCCATGCCTGGGGGGTTATCTTCTGCCCACACCTCAGGGTTAACTCTGTCCAGGAAATCTTGAGATAACTGCACTGGCTCCTCTTGAACCACCATCAAACGCCATCTCTCTCTTAAGGGATATTCTAAACACATTTCACCTTCTGGTTCCTTGTTCTCAGTTGTCAGATGAATTTCTCCCTTAGGAATAAAGGTGATCTGAGCTCCTAATTTAAACAACAAATCTCGTCCCATTAAGGGAATGGGGCAATCTGGCATGTGTAAAAATTTGTGCTGGACGATCTGACCCTCTAGTTTGCACTGTACAGGCTGCATGAAATAAGCGCGCTGCGCTTTTCCTGTGGCTCCCATTACGCTAATTGAAAGAGTCCTGTCTATAGGTTTAACAAGCTGAGGAATCACTGAATGACTGGCTCCTGTATCCACAAGAAATTTGACAGATTCGTTCCCGGTTTGAACACTGACCAAGGGCTCACGGGAACAAAAGCCCTGTCCTTTTCAATAAGGGACATCTTCTTCCAGAACCATCATGTTCTGGTATGGTGGGGTCCAGGCTGGACCCTGTCCTCTTTGGGGCGCTTGCTGAGCCTGAGCTGATTGTGCTTGAGTCTGACTTGTGGGCTGAAATTGGCTAGCTTGTCCTTGATTCACCTGGAAATTCCTCTGCTGTTCGCAATTAAAGGGGCCAGGCGCTGACTGTCGATTTCCTGGCTGTTTAAAGCCTGACGAAACGGGTGCTGAATACCTCTCAAAAGCCGGCGGCTGCAAGGGGCGGCGCGGACCTTGATTAAAGCCTCCTCGCCTTTGATTTTCGGGGTTCCTATAACAATCTCTATGCCAATGTCCAGTCTGTCCACATAGTGCACATTGATTTTTTAATAATGGCCCACGCCGGTTTCCTGGAGCATTAAAATTGCAATGTTTGCCCCATAAAATTGGCCTCTTTCTGAATTCTTTTTCGAATATCTGGAGCAGATTGAGCTATAAAAACTGTCTTCACTATATTCTCCATTCCAGAATCCTCAGGGTTAATGGGAGTGTATCTCCTAAATGCCTGATACAATCTGTCCAGAAAAGCTCCTGGGGATTCATCTTGCTTTTGCACTATGTCGTTCACTTTTGACATATTAATCTTTTTCCTGCCAGCTGCTCTGATGCCCTGAAGTATTGCCATATGATAATTTCTCAAAGCAGTGCGCCCTGCATCTGCATTATAGTCCCAATCTGGTGCAGTGTTTGTCGGAACAGCGGCTTCCGCTTGTGCAGGCGTGTCCCCTAAAGCTATGCGGGATTTCCTAGCCTCCTCGAAAATCTTCCGGGTTTCCTCTGAATTAAATAACCCTCTCACAAGATGCTGCACGTCCTCATAAGTGGGCATATACACATTGAAAATACTGGACATGGTTTCAAAATTCTTATCAGCGTCATCCTCTAAACTTGGTAGGGTGTTTTTCCAATTTATAATGTCACTTGATGTAAACAGTACGTGTTGCATTGAATATGTGCGGGGACCCTGCTGATTTTGGGGCAAGGGATCGTACACTCGCCTTAAAGGCATGACTTTTGCCTGCTCCTCAATCCTCTTATTCCCAAGGAATTCCTCATGTCTCCTTGCTGCATCGTATGCCCTTAAGAGATACCGCTGTCTCTTTGCCCAATTTCGTTCTCCTGCCGCTTCTAATGCAAAATTTCCTACTTCCATCACTGATTCCCGATATTTCTTAATTAAATTGGCCACTCTTTGATGGTCCGCTTCGCCCCATTCAACATTTCCTTTTATTCTATGACGAAATTCCTCCTCGCTCTCATCATCGTCATCCTCATCCTTTTCATCTTTTTCATCTATTTTAGGGGCTCCTTTCCCTGCTTCAGGCTCATCTTTTGGAAACTTGCCAGAAGGTCCTGGCTGCGGGAGATCTTTAGATGTGGGAAGATTACCATCTATAATGGGTGCCTTTGGAGGGGAAGCGGGCGCTGGACCTGGAGGAGGTGGTGCTGCGGGGGGAACCACCGGATTCCCTGGAGGGATGGCCGTAGCGTAAGGAGGTGGTGGGGTAAAAACATCATAATCTTCAGGGCAACTTTCCAAAGCTGCCTCCTTTTTCTTTAAGGCTAACAGCTTAGCCTGTGGTGGCAACTCTCTACAGATTTGGATCCATGAGGGATTTTTCTTCACATTTCCTTTCCAAACCTCAATGTAGGGAATGTGTTCGGGGCAGTTTTTAAGAATTTTAAACCACAGTTGTCTAATAATGCTTTCATTAAAGGTCCCTTGAGCAGGCCAATCCACCTGCATTACTGGCCACTCTATTTGACATAAAGTCTCCATTCTTTCCTTCTTCATTTTGATGCCAAAGTCATAATTCTTGGTGGCCGCATGCCAATTCAAAAGGAAACAGTCTAATGGAGTTGTAGGTTTGCTGGAGTTTTGCCCCATGATTTTTAATGATTTTATTTAAACTATGTTCCTATATTCTCCCACACAATGCCACTGGACCCGCTCCTAAACTCTTTAAACAATTTTCATACACACAACATTCGATATTGACTGTGATCTGTTGGGTCGCCCACAAAACAGAAACTGCACAGCCCGGACGTCGCTCGGTCAAAGGGAATTCTACACCCCGACCTTCCACGCATTCACACATTCATTGGGTCAGTGGCCACACAAATCAACCACATTTCAAAACCGCCTCCCCACCTAGTCTGGATCCCTCTACCTATTAAAAACCTTTTTTCCGCTAGTCTACTTTGACAGCTGAGAGCTCCTTCCCGCTGTCCACACCAAATAAATTCCCTTATTTCACATGGGACGTTAGAGCACTGCTCCTCTCCTCCCCAAAAACCTCAGAACCGTCGTTCTGTTACCCTTTTACACACCAGGGGCTCAACCCCAAAATTAAGAAACTAGAGACAAATTCTCTTCCCACTCTGGACCGGTCCCATATCTTACCAAATCTCCTCATGAGGTCTTCCCCCGGCCGGCCAGCATTTTCTCCCGAGCGGTACCGTCTCTGCCACCACGTTGAACGAAAAAGTTCCCCTTTTCAAGTGGAAAGGTGTGCACCGGAGCTCTTCGTCCACCGCTGGTTGTTCGGCACTGCTTGGCTTGGCCCCTCGCTCCAAAAAGGGAGGGCAATCCTGGACGAGCCCCCAGATGAAAGGTTCACCTCGGGTTACCTTGCCGCTATTAACGGGAGCCGAGAGTTGAAAGAACACGCCAAGGTTCAAAGGTACGGAGAAAAAGCTTTAATTCGCTGCAGCGAGGCGCCCAGCCGAATTCAGTCGGAAAACTGGGGCGCTGAATAAAAGAAACTCAACAGTCTTTATAGAAAAACATTCCCTTAGCACCTCTCCTTTATCAGAATAAACAAGGATGCATCTGGGCGCCGTAAATCACCCGCGAACAACAAAGAAAACTTCAAAAGATACATAGTTATCACATCATTACACACCCAGGATACTATTAATCTTGTCCTTTAGCGCCACCTGTCATGCAGTTCCCGGAACTCTCCGCTTCACCGCCGAAAAGCGTTTGACAGCTCTATCGATATATCGATGTTTCGACGGATGTCTGGCTTATCTCTCACTGGGGCCCCTTCTACCAGTGGTCTTCCCACACAGATAAGCCCTTGTCCGGTAATTTTATGGCCTGGTATGTCATGACTCAGGCTTGGGGGAGAATGTAGTGCTTTGTGTTACAATTCAGTAAAGGGGAGAGGGGTGAATTAAAGGACACAGAGCTGAATCAAGGATAGAACCAAGGTACTGTCATTTTATCTACAATGACAGCTTATAGACTATGGAGTGTATTAAAAACCCACTTCTATCATTAGGATGTTATTTCACAGCTCTTCCTTGCACCCCCCCCACCAGGGCTCAGCCGTGAGGCAAAGGCTGCGCTCACCTTGCAGAGTGGTTTCCGCCGCGTCTTGGCCTGTCGGGAACGAATAAGGCGGCTGAAGGAGCGACGAGAATATGACGAATTAATGGAGCGCCTTCAGAGAGAGGTGAGAAGCAGTGGCATAGCTGTTCCGTGCAGGGCAGTCGCCCCGCTTCCCCAGGAGAAGAAAGGGGACCTTGAACAGCCATGCCAGCCTTCGTTGACGGCAGAGAACAGGTTAGGGTTAGGGTTAGGGTTAGGGGCTTTGCAGGCAAGACAGGCCAAGGCCTCCAGGTCCTGCCGGACACCTTCTGGTTGGCGATGTGAATGACGCCACGGGGGATGCGCCCGCTGGTTGCAGCACCGGCTGGCCTTTGCCCTCTGAATGGCCCCGGCCCCCTGCCCCTTCCTTTGCCTCCCTCTGCATGCTCTTCCCAGCCGGACGGCTCTTCCAGCCGCCCACCTTCCTTGGCTCTGGCTGCGGGTCTCTCCCTTGGAGGCTGCACCATCTGTTTGCCTTGCAGGCCTTTGTCGCTTTGGTGAAGAGAGAGCAGGAGGAGGCTGAGCGAGAGCAAAAGAGGGAGGAGGAAGAGAAGAGGAAGCAGCGAGAGGAGCAGAAGAGGAGGCAGCGGATGCTGGAAGCAGCCTTCGACGGGGATGTGGAAGAGATGAAGGCCATTCTGAAAGAGGTGGGCAAGGGAGGGCCAGGCCAGGAGGCTGGGGGGCGGGCGGGGGTCTCTTGGGGGGAGGCCTCGTTGGCTCCTCTCCTGAGACAGGGAAGGGGACTCTCGGGCCATGCAGGCCTTGTTCCCAGCCAGGTCCCACCGGGCAGGCCATGTTCTCTCCTTGCCAGGGTTGGGGGTCAGACAGCACCACCTCTCCCGCTGACTGTTTTTGGATGGTTGGTGAAGCCTGGTTGCACTTTCGTGTGAAGAGCATCTTGGGGTGGAGAAAAAAGAAAGCACACACACACCCTTGCACACACAGAGAAAGAGAGAGGGAGAGAGGGAGCCCTCTGTCTCCTCACTTCTGTGAGCTGGAAAAAATGTTTGTTTGCTTGCTTGTTTTTCTTTTTCCTTTCTCCTTGGAAAGGAGGCCGTGAGGGTCCAGCAGTTGCCAAGAAACATTAAAGGCAATATACAAAGTTAAGTACATTGACTATGAAGAGGCACCTTACATGATTAAAAAGGCAATATTATTGCTAAGAACAATAAGCAAACAAATAAAAGTCACCGCATCTCAAGAAAGACATAGTGGAACTGGAAAAGGTGCAGAAGAGAGTGATTAAAATGATTACTGGGCTGGGGCACCTCCCTTATGAGGAAAGGCTAAAACATTTGGGGCTCTTTAGTCTGGAAAAAAGGCGCTTGAGGGGGGATATGATTGAGACATACAAAATAATGCAGGGTATGAGTAAAGTGGATAGAGGGAAGCTCTTCTCTCTCTCCCAAAATACCAGAACTAGGGGACATACACTCAAATTGAAGGCTGGGAGAGTAAGAACTGACAAAAGAAAATATTTTTTCACCCAGCGCGTTGTAAGTCTTTGGAACTCCCTACCACAGGATGTGGTGATGGCATCTGGCCTGGATGCCTTCAAAAGGGGATTGGACAGATTCCTGGAGGAAAAGTCCATCACAGGTTATAAACCATGATGGAGAAACCAGGGTACTTCAAGGGCCAGATGCAGGGGAGTGGTATCAGGAGACAGATATCTAGTCTCATGCGCTCCCAAACGCATCTGGTGGGGCCGCTGTGAGATACAGGAAGCTGGACTAGATGGGCCTTTGGCCTGATCCAGCATGGCTCTTCTTATGTTATGTTCTTATGTTAAAAGAAAAAACTATGTCACTCCACACGAGTCATACTCCAGAAGGCGGAGGGCAGGGGCGCCCATCTGGTCCCTTTGGCTCAGGTGGGCCATGGGGAGGCCTTGCGAGGGGAGGTGCCACTTCTTTGTGGCAGGTCCCTTCTGTGGCAGGGAGATCAAGCCAACAGCTGCCTCCACCCCTGTGGCCCTTCTTCCATGGATTCCTCCCTGCCCTTGTTCCTTGCCTCCTCTTGGCCTCTTCTCCCTCCTTCAGTATCCTGCGTGGCTTTTACGGTTTCCTTGAACTTCGCCATGGAACTGGCCTGCCCTTTGCATGCCTCCCCTGGGGACAGCTGCCTCCTGGACTTCCAGCATCTCAGGCTCGGCCCGGACACAGCTCCCCCACTTCCCACCCCAGATGCGGCATGCAGCCTTTGGGTCTCAGCCTGGCCGCCAATCATGCCCTGATCAAGTGGATGTCCGTGAGGCTCCAGCTCCTCCGCCGGTCCCCGTCAGGCAGGCCGCATGTTTGCCACCTTGGGCTCACTGTCGCCTTGTCCTCTTGCCCGTCTGTGCCTGCCTGCCTGCCGGCCGGCCGGCCAGCCTCCTGGCCGGCCCTCTGTGGGGAGAAGGAAAGCCGCTGGGTGGCAGTGCTGGTGGCTTTCAGACCAGAGGGGTGAGAGTGTGGTTTGCCAAGGGAGGCAGCCTTGGGCGGCTCCTGTGGGAGCTTGACAGCACCTGCCTCCTGGGCGAGGTCTCCTCTGCGGATGGAGGAGTTCTGCTTGGCAAGGCCGGCTCCTTCTGTTTCCTGCAAGGCTGAGGCTGGAGGAGGAAGAGGAGGAGGAGAAGGACAGGGTGGGGAGGCGGGGGCTGCGGGGGCAATGGTTCCTGGCTGCCCTCAGTGGGCTTTGAGTGTGTGGAAACACCTCTGCCTCCTTCTGCCAACTCCTCCACCACCACCTTTTCTCTCTCCTCCAGCACAGTTAGTGGGGCTCCTTCTCCTTCCGCCAGTCCTCCAGAAGCCCCTGACGCACTACCACCACCACCACCACCACCACCACTGTCTTTTTCCTTCCCCAGGTGGCCGATTTGGACACCCAGAATGGGGTGGGAACCGATGAGAAGGGGAAGGCTGTGCGTCTCCGACATCGCATCAACATGGTGGACTGCACAGATGCCAACGGCAACACGCCCCTCTCTGAGGCCTCTGGTGGGGGACATCCCAAAGCCATCCAGATGCTGATTGAGAACGGAGCCAATCCAAATAGCCGGGTGAGAAGCTGGCACATTCGTTTGGGTGGGCAGACGGGTGAGTGGGCAATGGGCTGTTCAATCATGTTGGCTGCCTTCTGCTTCAGAGCTACAGCTGTGCTTGGCCGGCCTAGCCGTTGCGTCTTTGGGTCCCACCAGGCAGCGCCTTCTTTTCTTCTAGGGCTGCCCTCAGGTGTGTGTGCATGCAAGTGTGGATGTGTGCGTGCTTGCTTGCCAGTGAACAAATACAGGGAAGCACTGAGGCCCTGAGGTGCTAGGCTGAGCAACGGAAAGGCGCCTTTCTCCATCCAGGGCAGCTGGCTCCCCAGGCAGAGGTCAACACGGTGCTGATCCCTCTCCAGGGGAGGCTCCAGTCGCTATCTGGGCTGAGTTGCTGCCTAGGTTTTCTCCCAGCAGATGGACGTCCCTGTGATGGGCTAAGCCGCAATTTGTTTTCTTTTTTGCAAGGGGATTGGGTCATTTCTACATTCACCCCTTGATGGTGAACAGAGGTGGGGGGCTCAGGCACAATCTATCTGCCACTTATCAGGCTGTGATTTCAACAATAGCTACACAAACCAAAAATACTTCATGCCTTCACCACCAAGGCCAAACTCAATGCTTGGGATCATTAGGAAGGTTATAGTGTAAGCCACGTTTCAGGGTTCTTTGCCGCGTTTTTGGGGAATCGAGAGATCAAAGCGAGCCAAGGTTCCAAAGAACGGAGAAAAACTTTATTGAACGTTGCAACGGGCACACAGCCGAATCAGGTCGGAAAGTCTGGGGCCCCGAACAAAGAAACTCCACACTTTTTATAAGAATTCTTAGTCCCAACAGCCCCTCCTTTATCTAAATTGATAAGGATGCAGCTGTGGGTTGTAATTCGGGCACAGAACAATGAGAATACATAACGGATACAAAGTTCATACAAGGTAACAAATCAATTTGAAGGGTTATTGAAGGAGGAAGACATCCATCTTGCGCTCTGGCGCCATCTGGCTTGCACTTCCCGGGACTCTGCGCCGCTCCGTGACAGGAGTTCTCTGACAGCCGAAGATCGATAACAACTTCAAAAGTATCTGGCTTATCTCCTCCTGGAATACCTCGGCTGACTGTCTTCCCATAAAGCTAAGTGTTTATACAATCACTAATTTACAATCCTACATAGCTGGGAAGGAATCCCGGGGTGAAATGCAGGCTAGAAAAACACGCTGGAGGGGGAGAATGAAAAGGGAAATAGCCAAAAGAGAGCATAAGCGCTGCCATTTTATTTTGTCAATGGCAGTTATAAGCTTTATTAAAATATCATTCCCATCATTCCCTCCTCTTCTAGTGGACACTTATTTTGAGTTGTCCACGGGTAGGGACTCATAATCCTGCAATAAGGCAATTAACTTCGGTGCGGCCGTCTGTTCTACGATCCTTTGAATTGAGGATTGCAGAAACCGCATCAGGCAAGGAATACACAGTAAAAGAAACAGAATAATACATAAAGGAGCAATTAGCATGGTCCCCAAAGTTTTCATCCAAGCTTGGGGCATCAGATCATTTATCCACTGCCATTGCATCCCTTTCCGTTCTTGCGTCAGATTAAAAGTGAGCTGTTTGATCTCCGTGGCGAGCTGATTTACAACCTTACCTACGGGATCAATTTTTAGACAGCAGTTTGTCAAATTAAATTTTCCACACATGCCATTTCCGATGCGAGGAGATAGTCCAACACGAGTCTGTTTTGATAAACAGCTGTTCTTAATTGATCTGTCATTTCCGCTATAGTAGTAAGTGTGGTAGTGATGCGCTGACCTGCCAAATCCAGGACTGCTTGCAATCGAATTATCCTATTAAGTAAATAAATGGGAGTCCTATATCCCCATGAACCATCTTGAGCCCAAGTTGCTGGGCCATAAACACAAACAATTCTTTGAGAATCCCATATATCTCCTACATATTCTTCAGGATTCTTACATGGAAAACCCGCAAACGGGGTATCATCACGCTTCCTCCGGTTTAAAGGGCCATACACCGGGGCAGCGAGGTACTGCTGGGTTTCGATTGGGATAAGGAAAAATGATGGTTTGATGAATCCAAGGACACAAGACCCTGACCATGAGGGGGGCAAAAACTCATAAGCCATATTCCCACAAACCCAATACATATGCAAAGGTGCTTCCCATACCTTTGAAGTTGCAGAATATATATAAGGCAACAGAGCAATGTCAATTTTTTCTGGCTGGGAGGCATTAGAAGGTGAGAGCCATACACCATTTCCCCACGTTCCAATACAGGTTAAATCACCCACGGGAATGGTGCCATTCTGAGAGAAACAGACACGACCAACCAACTGAGACGTAATGGTCCATGTCAAATTTTTAGAGTTAGTTCTCTTTGTGATGTTTCCAATTCTTGACATATTATTGAAATGCTCTGGGGTTACTTCCATTGCGTCCCATGGCCAATCTTCACCCATGTTCGTCCCCCCACATACATAACAATTTGCAACTCCTAACTCAGTTGCTATTGATTGGGCCATTTCAATAAATAAATTCTTGGCACGTTCAGGGACTTTAAAGGGGTTGTCCTGCAACCTGTCAACAATATTCTCAACAGAACAGGTATGATTTTTTCTTTCCCCATCTTGAATTTCAGTGCGAGTAATTGTAATATAAGTCATGGGGTCTTTTCCACCACCATCAATTCCAAACCCATAAACCTGAATCAAAGGATGGGTTCTGCTTATTTCCATACTAACAACATTTCCCATTTGCTTTTTGAAGTGTGTAATGTGAGGACATCCTTTGTATCCTCTACCTGTAAAAGCACACACACAACCCCATCCAGAACACAAATAAGTACTTGCGCAAGGTGCCCACCTTTCTGGGTTACCTGCATGCCAACCTTCATGAGGATAACATAAATATTTATGATTCTTTTTATAGGCGTTTACTCGCCCCTGGGATCCACAAGCAGATCCCCTAATCTTTCCCAAAGCAATACATGCATCAAACCACAATACCACGGGGGTTGTGCCCTGGCTTAAAACAACAGTGGAATTTAGGAAATACAAAAGACCACCTCCGGTTGGATTATCCCTTTGGGGTTCTTTGGTCTTCGCCATTCCAGCCCACACGGTATAATTATATCTAATTGGGACCTCAGGCTTAAAGCAAAAATATTTGCCTGATGTGCCCATGCATATATGATACATCAGATCCTGATTCAAGCATGTTGCCACAGCATGTTTACATTCCAATGGCTGTTGTGTAAAATAAATTAGAGTGTTTATCACTCTACTTCCTTGACGGGCAGCAACAATGCAGGGAGTGCACGGCTCCACATCTTCAGATTTGACAGCTAGGCATATAGGCAACAAGGATAAAAGGACAACAATTCCCATTGACTTTGGTGTCCCACAAAACTTGCGTTTCCAATGACAACAGATTATAACCATGCCCAAAACAAATAAGGGTGATGCAGCGAGCCAAACCCACCCCGGAATTTCAACCCACATGTTCATCCAAGTCTCTTTGGAGTGGTCTGACAGCTGCAGAGTATTCTCGAGCAAGCTGTCGCACCAACTGCTGAGACCAAATTAAAGGATGATATCGATGGGCATCATAACCAACAAATATGTCCCAATGTGACCAGGGGGGTGTTGAGGACTCGCATGAGTGTTCGTTAAGACAAGTTCCTCTGGCCCATCTCTTATGGAGAAAATAAGCAAACAGCCACAGGTATAAAGTCTCGCACAAACTGGATGTTGTCAGGGGCTAAGCACCGTGATGGGATCACTTGATTCCACCACCACAACCTCCCTCCTCTTCTTAAGGGGGTGAACTTGAATGTCAGAGGGTCTGATGCTAAAAGAAAAATCAAGGCTCTTCAAGGGAGAATCCCCTTTCAAACAAACAGCTCAGGAAGTCAGTATTTTACTCTGACTCCCTGTTATCAGGACCAACTTTCTTAAACGTCAGCTTCAAGCTGTCATCAGGATTGGCACGGACCGTCCACTCTTCCTCTTCACTTGATGGGGCAGCTCGCTTCACGCGGGTATGATGAATCCAGGGGATCACCTCAGACACCTTGATAGCCGTGGGAGTTGACAGCAAGACGACGTAAGGACCCCTCCACCTGGGACGCAAAGGCTGCTGATTCCAGTCCTTCACCCAGACCAAGTCTCCTGGTTGAAAACAATGCACAGGCTCCTGCAGAATCACTGGAAGTCTTCCCAACGTCCACCTGTGAAGTGAAGAAAGAGATCGGCCAAGCAACTGAAGATATTTGACATGTGTCAACAAAGCTACATTCTCTGGGTGTAATCCATATGAAATCGGAACTGGCCTGCCATATAAAAGTTCAAACGGGGACACCCCTAACTGACTTGAAGGAGTAGTCCTGCACCGGAAGAGGGCGATAGGCAGCATTTCCACCCATCCCCTGCCGGTTTCTTGAGTGAGTTTTGACAGATGACTTTTCAAAGTCCTGTTCATTATCTCCATGCGTCCAGAACTCTGAGGTCTGTACGCTGTATGCAAATTCCATTTAATCTGTAATACTTTCGCAAGCCCCTGAAGGACTTGATGAACAAAGGCTGATCCGTTATCGGATCCTATAGTATGGGGTATCCCATGCCTCGAAATATGGTCCCGCAAAAGACAGCGAACCACCTCACCGGCTTTCTCAGTTTTTGTAGGATAAGCTTCCACCCAACCCGTGAAAGTACAAACTGATACAAGCAAATATCGATACAGTCCACACTTTGGCAGCTCTGTAAAATCTACTTGCAGGTCTTCAAAAGGTTCCTGGCCATAATGCTGAATGCCAGGTGGGGGCAAATGTCCAGACCGGGGGTTATTCCTTTGACAGAGCACACATCTTCGGGAAATGTTCAAAGCCAACTGACGAAGCTTGGCTATATAAAGACATGGGCTCAACTGACAATATGCTACCTCGGGACCCTGATGTGTACTGTCATGATGATTTTGAATCACTTGGCGAGCTAAGCTTTCCGGAACCCACAACTGTCCGCTTGGAAGCTTATACCATCCCTCTGGGGTTCTGTCAAAGTCCTGCTCTTCCGCAAACTCATCTTCAATGGCGGAATAAAGCGGTGGGGTTGGGGGAAGAATGTCTATAGGAATGAGGCTAAGCTGCATTTCGACAGCACCCTGGGCTGCCTCCTTAGCAATTTGATCTGCTAGCCGATTTCCCCTGGCTTCTACCCCTGGACCAACTTTATGTCCATAACAATGAATCACTGCTACTTCTTTAGGTTTCCATACTGCCTCCAGAAGTTGCAACAAAATTTCAGGATGCGCTACAGGAGTGCCCTCAGTGGTAAAAAGACCTCTCTCTTTCCAAAGACCTCCATGTGCATGGAGCGTAAGGAAAGCATACTTGGAATCCATATAGATATTGATGCTTTCCCCTTCTGATAATTCCAAAGCCCGAGTGAGAGCTATGAGTTCAGCTAACTGAGCTGAAGTTCCTGGAGGTAATTGTCTGGCTTCAATAACAGTGTCCTCTAATTCTACAATAGCATACCCCGCTTTCCTTATTCCATCAATCACTGAGCTACTTCCATCCACAAACCAAGTCTTCCACTGTGGGTTGGGGGTGTCACGGAGGTCTGGCCGTGATGAGTAAATTTCATCCATTGTTTGGATGCAATCGTGAGTGGCCGGTTGATCACTAATAGGCATCAGGGTTGCTGGATTAAGTCCCTCTGTAGTTTGAAAAGTGAGGCCAGTTCTTGAAAATAATTTTTGACACTTCATCATTGCGGTTTGGGACAGATGATAGCCACCTTTAGCATCTAACAGGGGTAAAATCGCATGCCTTGTTATGCAATTTGTTGGCTGGCCAAAAGTGAATTTATCCGCTTTCTTTAAAAGTGCCGCAAGTGCCACGACTCTGCGCATGCAACACGGAAGTCCTTGTTCGGTTGGGGTTAATCTTTCAGAAAAATAAGCAACTGGTTGCTGCCAACTTCCTAATTTCTAACAAAAGACTCCTTTTGCTACTCCTTTTTCCTCATCAACATACAGATAAAAGGGCTTGTTGGGGTCGGGAAGACATAAGAACATAAGAACATAAGAACATAAGAAGAGCCATGCTGGATCAGGCCAAAGGCCCATCTAGTCCAGCTTCCTGTATCTCACAGCGGCCCCACCAGATGCGTTTGGGAGCGCATGAGACTAGATATCTGTCTCCTGATACCACTCCCCTGCATCTGGCCCTTGAACTACCCTGGTTTAAAGCCTAGAGATTACATATCTCCATCATGGTTTGTAACCCGTGATGGACTTTTCCTCTAGGAATCTGTCCAATCCCCTTTTGAAGGCATCCAGGCCAGATGCCATCACCACATCCTGTGGCAGGGAGTTCCATAGACTTACAACGCGCTGGGTGAAAAAAATATTTTCTTTTGTCAGTTCTTACTCTCCCAGCACTCAATTTGAGTGTATGTCCCCTAGTTCTGGTATTTTGAGAGAGGGAGAAGAGCTTCCCTCTATCCACTTTACTCATACCCTGCATTATTTTGTATGTCTCAATCATATCCCCCCTCAAGTGCCTTTTTCCAGACTAAAGAGGCCCAATTGTTTTAGCCTTTCTTCATAAGGGAGGTGCCCCAGCCCAGTAATCATTTTAGTCGCTCTCTTCTGCACCTTTTCCAGTTCCACTATGTCTTTCTTGAGATGCGGTGACCAGAATTGTACACAATACTCCAGGTGGGGCCTTACTATTGTTTTGTATAACGGCATTATAATGTTGGCTGTTTTATTTTCAATCCCCTTTTTGATAATCCCTAGCATGGAATGCTGGCGCCTCTAATAGAGCTCGTTTGATCTTTTGAAAACTCTCTCTCTGTTCCGGTCCCCATAAGAACTCATCACTTTCTTTCCCTCGTAGCACGGTGCAGGGGCTTTGCCAGAAGACTAAAGTTCGAATCCAAATTCTACAAAAACCTGCTGCTCCTAAAAAGCCACGGAGTTCCCTCCTATTTCTTGGTTCAGGGATCTGAATAATTGCCTGCTTCCGCTCCTCTCGAAGTTGGCGCCTTTGCTGGGAAATATCAAAACCCAGATATCGCACAGATTTTTGACAAAATTGGGCTTTCCTTCTCGTAACTCGGTAGCCTGCTGCTGCCAGATGATTTAAAAGGTCAATTGTAAGCTGTTCACAGTCCCCTTTAGTTTCTGCTCCCGCCAAAATGTCATCTACATATTGCAGAACTATTTGGCCAGGTTTTCGGGGGAAATTGGCAAGGTCTGATGCCAAGGCTACCCCAAACAACGTGCTCGAATTTCAGAACCCCTGAGGCAAATGGGTCCATCTGAATTGTTGTTTTGTCCCTGTTCTTGGGTCTTCCCATTGAAAAGCAAAAATGGGCTGGCTCTGTGGCGCTAACCGGCAGCAAAAACAGGCATTCTTCAGATCTAAAACTGTAAAATATTTGGCTTCCGGTGGGATCAAACTAAGTATCGTATACGGGTTCGGAACATTCTGATGGAGCGGTTCTACAGTCTCATTAATTAAGCGGATATCCTGAACTGGACGATAAGTTCCATCTGGCTTTCGAACGGGCAACAAAGGAGTATTCCATTGTGACTGGCACGGGACAAGGATGCCAAAATCTATCAGTCTCTTAAGATGCACCCAAATTCCTTCAGCTCCAGTCCTTCCAATGGGATATTGTGGCACTGACACAGGACCAGCAAATGGCTTAAGCTGAACAACAATTGGAGGGATGCTTCGTGCCATCCCTGGGGGATTTTCTTCTGCCCAAACCTCTGGATTAACTCGATCCAAGAAATCTTGGGAGAACTGGGTTGGTTCCTCTTGGACCACCATCAAATGCCATCTCTCTCTCAAGGGATATTATAAACACATTTCACCTTCTGGTTCCTTATTATCAGTAGTTAGGTGGACTTCTCCCTTGGGGGTGAAAGTAATTTGGGCTCCCAATTTAAACAGTAGATCTCATCCCATAAGGGGAATAGGGCAATCCGGCATGTGCAAAAATTTATGTTCAACAACCTGACCTCCTAATTTGCACTGAACAGGCTGCATAAAATGAGCGCTCTGCGCTTTTCCAGTGGCTCCCACTACATTAATTGAAAGAGTCCGGTCTAAAGGTTTGACAAGCTGGGAATCACTGAATGACTCGCACCCGTATCAATAAGGAACTGGATTGCTTCGTTCCCGGTTTGAACTCTGACTAAGGGCTCACGGGAACAAGAGCCCTGTCGCCTTCAATATGGGACATCTTCCTCCAGAACCATCATGTTTTGATATGGCGGGGTCCAGGCAGGACCCTGTCCTCCCTGGGGTCTTTGTTGAGCCGGCACCGGTTGATTTTGGGCTTGACCAGCAGGCTGAAATTGGCTCACTTGTCCCTGATTCACCTGAAAGCTCCTCGGCTGCTGATAATTGAAAGGGGCAGGCGGTGACTGCCGATTTCCCGGCTGGTTAAAGCCGAACGGCGTGGACGCGGGGTATCGTCCAAAAGCCGGCGGCTGCCGGGGTGGCGTGGACCTTGATTAAAACTCCCTCGCCTTTGATTGTCAGGATTCCTATAACAGTCGTTACGCCAATGTCCTCTCTGTCCACATAGTGCACATTGATCCTTCACTAACGGCCCACGCCTGGGTCCAAAGGCTTTAAAATTGCGGGGTTCAGAGACTTGATTCAGGGCCATTAATTTTTTAACCTGTCCTCTTCCTTTTTGACTGGTTTGATCTTCCTCCCTATTATTATACGTGGTCTGCGCCAGCTGCAGCATCCATTGAAGGGTCTGTCCCATGAAATTAGTGTCCTTTTGAATATTTTTACGAATATCCGGGGCAGATTGAGCTACAAAGGCTGTTTTTACTATATTTTCCATTCCCAGATCTTCAGGGTTAATGGGAGTAAACTTCCTAAATGCTTGAAACAAGCATTCCAAAAAGGCTCCAGGGGACTCATCCTGTTTCTGGACCACATCATTTACTTTTGACATATTGGTTTTCTTCCTTCCTGCTGCTCTTATGCCCTGAAGTATTGCAGTATGGTATATTCTCAAGGCACCAAAACCTCCATCTACATTATAATCCCAATTAGGTGGGCTGGCCGTTGGAACAGCGGCTTCGCGCTGCGCTTGGGTGTCTCCTAAAGCAATACGGGATTTCCTAGCCTCCTCAAAAAATTTTCGGGTTTCTTCCGAATTAAAAAGGCCACGTATGAGGTGTTGCAGATCCTCATAAGTAGGCATATACACATTAAAAATACTGGCCATAGTTTCATAAACTTTATCAGGATCATCTTCTAAGCTTGGCAAGGTATTTTTCCAATTAATAATGTCACTGCTCGTGAATGGCACGTGCTGCATCGAATACGTACGGGGACCCTGTTGATTTGGAGGCAGGGGGTCGTATACTCGTCTGAGGGGCAAGAGTTTTGCCTGCTCATCAGCTTTCTTTTGTTCAAGGAATTTCTGATGCCTCTTTGCTGCATCATATGCCTTTAAAAGATACCGTTGCCTCTTTACCCAATTTCGCTCTCCTGCGGCTTCTATAGCATGATTTCCAACTTTCAGTATGGAGTCATGCTTTTTAACTAAGTCAGTTACTCTCTGGTGGTCCGCTACACCCCATTCAAAATTTCCTTGTACTCTGTATCGGAACTCCTCCTCACTTTCCTCTTTCCTCTCATCATCCCCCTCGTCTTCCTCATCTGGTTTTGGAATTCCTCCTCCGGCCCCAAGCCCACCATTGGGTGGCTTGACAGGGGGTGCGGGCTGTGGGAGATCTTCTGGCTTGGGGAGGGCATCATTCGCAGGGGGTGCTCCCGGAAGGGGAGCGGGTAATGGTGCTGGATTTCCTTGAGGGAGAACGGGTAGTGCTGCCGGATTTCCCAGAGGGATGGCCACGGCATACGGGGGTGGCGGAGTAAGTGTATCATAGTCCTCTGGGCGGCTGTCTAAAACCTCCTTCTGTTTCTTTAAAGCAAACAACTTGGCTTGTGGCGGCAACTTCCTACAATCTTGTATCCACAAAGGATTCCTTTTGACATTTCTCGCCACACTTCTATATATGGGACATGCTCTGGATAGTTTTTAAGAATTTATAACCACAACTGCCTAATTATACTTTCATTGAACGTTCCGTCTGCTGGCCAATCTGGTTGCATAATTGGCCATTCTATTTGACATAAAGTCCGCATTTGCTCCATTTTCATTTTGATGCCAAAATCATAGTTCTTAATGGCAGTATTCCAATTTGAGGTGAAACAATCCAATGGGGTCGTTGGTTTACTGGTATTTCCTCCCATGCTTTAAATGACTCTTAAACAATGTTCCTATTTCTCCCACACAAATGTCACTTGATCCGCACCTATGCTTTTTAAAATTTATCACACACACACAGGACTCACTCCCAGTTGTGATCTGGACGCGATCGCTCGGCCAGAAAATGCACAACCCAGACTTCGCTCGGCCAAGGGGAGTTCTAAACCCCGACCATTCCACGCTCACACACACTCATTGGATCAAAGTGACCACACAAATTCCCACAGTTCAATACCTCCTCCCAACCTAGTCTGGATCCCCTACCTATCAAGGAACCTATTCTACTTGACAGCTGAGATCTCCGTTTCCCTGTCCATGCCCCGTGGGTTCCTGCCCACTATCTTTCACGGGATGTTAGAGCACTGCTCCTCTCCTCCCTCTGGAAAATAGAACCACCGTTCTTTTCCCCTTTTACACACTGGGGACCAAAAACCCCTTATCTGGGATGTTAGAGACAAACTCTTCTCCTCCCACACTGGACTGGTCCCATATCTTACCAAATATCCCACAAAGTCTTTCCCCCAGCCGGCTCACTTTTTCTTTTTCTCCCCGAGCGATGCCGTCTCCGCCACGACGCTGAACGAAGCAGTTCCCCTTTTCAATTGGAAAGGTGTGCACCGGAGCTCTTCGTCCAACGCAGGTTGTTCGACATTGTTTGGCTTGGCCCCTCGTCCCGAAAAGGGGCTATCCCGGATGAGCCCCCAGATGTAAGCCATGTTTCAGGGTTCTTTGCCGCGGTTTCGGGGAATCGGGAGATCAAAGCGAGCCAAGGTTCCAAAGAACGGAGAAAAACTTTATTGAACGTTGCAACGGGCACGCAGCCGAATCAGGTCGGAAAGTCTGGGGCCCGAACAAAGAAACTCCACACTTTTATAAGAATTCTTAGTCCCAACAGCCCCTCCTTTATCTAAATTGATAAGGATGCAGCTGTGGGTTGTAATTCGGGCACAGAACAATGAGAATACATAACGGATACAAAGTTCATACAAGGTAACAAATCAATTTGAAGGGTTGTTGAAGGAGGAAGACATCCATCTTGCGCTCTGGCGCCATCTGGCTTGCACTTCCCGGGACTCTGCGCCGCTCCGTGACAGGAGTTCTCTGACAGCCGAGGATCGATAACAACTTCAAAAGTATCTGGCTTATCTCCTCCTGGAATACCTCGGCTGACTGTCTTCCCATAAAGCTAAGTGTTTATACAATCACTAATTTACAATCCTACATAGCTGGGAAGGAATCCCGGGGTGAAATGCAGGCTAGAAAAACACGCTGGAGGGGGAGAATGAAAAGGGAAAAAGCCAAAAGAGAGCATAAGCGCTGCCATTTTATTTTGTCAATGGCAGTTATAAGCTTTATTAAAATATCATTCCCATCATTCCCTCCTCTTCTAGTGGACACTTATTTTGAGTTGTCCACGGGTAGGGACTCATAATCCTGCAATAAGGCAATTAACCCGGTGCGGCCGTCTGTTCTACGATCCTTTGAATTGAGGATTGCAGAAACCGCATCAGGCAAGGAATACACAGTAAAAGAAACAGAATAATACATAAAGGAGCAATTAGCATGGTCCCCAAAGTTTTCATCCAAGCTTGGGGCATCAGATCATTTATCCACTGCCATTGCATCCCTTTCCGTTCTTGCGTCAGATTAAAAGTGAGCTGTTTGATCTCCGTGGCGAGCTGATTTACAACCTTACCTACGGGATCAATTTTTAGACAGCAGTTTGTCAAATTAAATTTTCCACACATGCCATTTCCGATGCGAGGAGATAGTCCAACACGAGCCTGTTTTGATAAACAGCTGTTCTTAATTGATCTGTCATTTCCGCTATAGTAGTAAGTGCGGTAGTGATGCGCTGACCTGCCAAATCCAGGACTGCTTGCAATCGAATTATCCTATTAAGTAAATAAATGGGAGTCCTATATCCCCATGAACCATCTTGAGCCCAAGTTGCTGGGCCATAAACACAAACAATTCTTTGAGAATCCCATATATCTCCTACATATTCTTCAGGATTCTTACATGGAAAACCCATAAACGGGGTATCATCACGCTTCCTCCGGTTTAAAGGGCCATACACCGGGGCAGCGAGGTACTGCTGGGTTTCGATTGGGATAAGGAAAAATGATGGTTTGATGAATCTAAGGACACAAGACCCTGACCATGAGGGGGGCAAAAACTCATAAGCCATATTCCCACAAACCCAATACATATGCAAAGGTGCTTCCCATACCTTTGAAGTTGCAGAATATATATAAGGCAACAGAGCAATGTCAATTTTTCTGGCTGGGAGGCATTAGAAGGTGAGAGCCATACACCATTTCCCCACGTTCCAATACAGGTTAAATCACCCAGGGAATGGTGCCATTCTGAGAGAAACAGACACGACCAACCAACTGAGACGTAATGGTCCATGTCAAATTTTAGAGTTAGTTCTCTTTGTGATGTTTCCAATTCTTGACATATTATTGAAATGCTCTGGGGTTACTTCCATTCGTCCCATGGCCAATCTTCACCCATGTTCGTCCCCCACATACATAACAATTTGCAACTCCTAACTCAGTTGCTATTGATTGGAGCCATTTCAATAAATAAATTCTTGGCACGTTCAGGGACTTTAAAGGGGTTGTCCTGCAACCTGTCAACAATATTCTCAACAGAACAGGTATGATTTTTTCTTTCCCATCTTGAATTTCAGTGCGAGTAATTGTAATATAAGTCATGGGGTCTTTTCCACCACCATCAATTCCAAACCCATAAACCTGAATCAAAGGATGGGTTCTGCTTATTTCCATACTAACAACATTTCCCATTTGCTTTTTGAAGTGTGTAATGTGAGGACATCCTTTGTATCCTCTACCTGTAAAAGCACACACACAACCCCATCCAGAACACAAATAAGTACTTGCGCAAGGTGCCCACCTTTCTGGGTTACCTGCATGCCAACCTTCATGAGGATAACATAAATATTTATGATTCTTTTTATAGGCGTTTACTCGCCCCTGGGATCCACAAGCAGATCCCTAATCTTTCCCAAAGCAATACATGCATCAAACCACAATACCACGGGGTTGTGCCTGGCTTAAAACAACAGTGGAATTTAGGAAATACAAAAGACCACCTCCGGTTGGATTATCCCTTTGGGGTTCTTTGGTCTTCGCCATTCCAGCCCCACACGGTATAATTATATCTAATTGGGACCTCAGGCTTAAAGCAAAAATATTTGCCTGATGTGCCCATGCATATATGATACATCAGATCCTGATTCAAGCATGTTGCCACAGCATGTTTACATTCCAATGGCTGTTGTGTAAAATAAATTAGAGTGTTTATCACTCTACTTCCTTGACGGGCAGCAACAATGCAGGGAGTGCACGGCTGCACATCTTCAGATTTGACAGCTAGGCATATAGACAACAAGGATAAAAGGACAACAATTCCCATTGACTTTGGTGTCCCACAAAACTTGCGTTTCCAATGACAACAGATTATAACCATGCCCAAAACAAATAAGGGTGATGCAGCGAGCCAAACCCACCCCGGAATTTCAACCCACATGTTCATCCAAGTCTCTTTGGAGTGGTCTGACAGCTGCAGAGTATTCTCGAGCAAGCTGTCGCACCAACTGCTGAGACCAAATTAAAGGATGATATCGATGGGCATCATAACCAACAAATATGTCCCAATGTGACCAGGGGGGTGTTGAGGACTCGCATGAGTGTTCGTTAAGACAAGTTCCTCTGGCCCATCTCTTATGGAGAAAATAAGCAAACAGCCACAGGTATAAAGTCTCGCACAAACTGGATGTTGTCAGGGGCTAAGCACCGTGATGGGATCACTTGATTCCACCACCACAACCTCCCTCCTCTTCTTAAGGGGGTGAACTTGAATGTCAGAGGGTCTGATGCTAAAAGAAAAATCAAGGCTCTTCAAGGGAGAATCCCCTTTCAAACAAACAGCTCAGGAAGTCAGTATTTTACTCTGACTCCCTGTTATCAGGACCAACTTTCTTAAACGTCAGCTTCAAGCTGTCATCAGGATCGGCACGGACCGTCCACTCTTCCTCTTCACTTGATGGGGCAGCTCGCTTCACGCGGGTATGATGAATCAGGGGATCACCTCAGACACCTTGATAGCCGTGGGAGTTGACAGCAAGACGACGTAAGGACCCCTCCACCTGGGACGCAAAGGCTGCTGATTCCAGTCCTTCACCCAGACCAAGTCTCCTGGTTGAAAACAATGCACAGGCTCCTGCAGAATCACTGGAAGTCTTCCCAACGTCCACCTGTGAAGTGAAGAAAGAGATCGGCCAAGCAACTGAAGATATTTGACATGTGTCAACAAAGCTACATTCTCTGGGTGTAATCCATATGAAATCGGAACTGGCCTGCCATATAAAAGTTCAAACGGGGACACCCCTAACTGACTTGAAGGAGTAGTCCTGCACCGGAAGAGGGCGATAGGCAGCATTTCCACCCATCCCCTGCCGGTTTCTTGAGTGAGTTTTGACAGATGACTTTTCAAAGTCCTGTTCATTATCTCCATGCGTCCAGAACTCTGAGGTCTGTACGCTGTATGCAAATTCCATTTAATCTGTAATACTTTCGCAAGCCCCTGAAGGACTTGATGAACAAAGGCTGATCCGTTATCGGATCCTATAGTATGGGGTATCCCATGCCTCGAAATATGGTCCCGCAAAAGACAGCGAACCACCTCACCGGCTTTCTCAGTTTTTGTAGGATAAGCTTCCACCCAACCCGTGAAAGTACAAACTGATACAAGCAAATATCGATACAGTCCACACTTTGGCAGCTCTGTAAAATCTACTTGCAGGTCTTCAAAAGGTTCCTGGCCATAATGCTGAATGCCAGGTGGGGGCAAATGTCCAGACCGGGGGTTATTCCTTTGACAGAGCACACATCTTCGGGAAATGTTCAAAGCCAACTGACGAAGCTTGGCTATATAAAGACATGGGCTCAACTGACAATATGCTACCTCGGGACCCTGATGTGTACTGTCATGATGATTTTGAATCACTTGGCGAGCTAAGCTTTCCGGAACCCACAACTGTCCGCTTGGAAGCTTATACCATCCCTCTGGGGTTCTGTCAAAGTCCTGCTCTTCCGCAAACTCATCTTCAATGGCGGAATAAAGCGGTGGGGTTGGGGAAGAATGTCTATAGGAATGAGGCTAAGCTGCATTTCGACAGCACCCTGGGCTGCCTCCTTAGCAATTTGATCTGCTAGCCGATTTCCCCTGGCTTCTACCCCTGGACCAACTTTATGTCCATAACAATGAATCACTGCTACTTCTTTAGGTTTCCATACTGCCTCCAGAAGTTGCAACAAAATTTCAGGATGCGCTACAGGAGTGCCCTCAGTGGTAAGAAGACCTCTCTCTTTCCAAAGACCTCCATGTGCATGGAGCGTAAGGAAAGCATACTTGGAATCCATATAGATATTGATGCTTTCCCCTTCTGATAATTCCAAAGCCCGAGTGAGAGCTATGAGTTCAGCTAACTGAGTTGAAGTTCCTGGAGGTAATTGTCTGGCTTCAATAACAGTGTCCTCTAATTCTACAATAGCATACCCCGCTTTCCTTATTCCATCAATCACTGAGCTACTTCCATCCACAAACCAAGTCTTCCACTGTGGGTTGGGGGTGTCACGGAGGTCTGGCCGTGATGAGTAAATTTCATCCATTGTTTGGATGCAATCGTGAGTGGCCGGTTGATCACTAATAGGCATCAGGGTTGCTGGATTAAGTCCCTCTGTAGTTTGAAAAGTGAGGCCAGTTCTTGAAAATAATTTTTGACACTTCATCATTGCGGTTTGGGACAGATGATAGCCACCTTTAGCATCTAACAGGGGTAAAATCGCATGCCTTGTTATGCAATTTGTTGGCTGGCCAAAAGTGAATTTATCCGCTTTCTTTAAAAGTGCCGCAAGTGCCACGACTCTGCGCATGCAACACGGAAGTCCTTGTTCGGTTGGGGTTAATCTTTCAGAAAAATAAGCAACTGGTTGCTGCCAACTTCCTAATTTCTAACAAAAGACTCCTTTTGCTACTCCTTTTTCCTCATCAACATACAGATAAAAGGGCTTGTTGGGGTCAGGAAGACATAAGAACATAAGAACATAAGAACATAAGAAGAGCCATGCTGGATCAGGCCAAAGGCCCATCTAGTCCAGCTTCCTGTATCTCACAGCGGCCCCACCAGATGCGTTTGGGAGCGCATGAGACTAGATATCTGTCTCCTGATACCACTCCCTGCATCTGGCCCTTGAACTACCCTGGTTTAAAGCCTAGAGATTACATATCTCCATCATGGTTTGTAACCCGTGATGGACTTTTCCTCTAGGAATCTGTCCAATCCCCTTTTGAAGGCATCCAGGCCAGATGCCATCACCACATCCTGTGGCAGGGAGTTCCATAGACTTACAACGCGCTGGGTGAAAAAATATTTTCTTTTGTCAGTTCTTACTCTCCCAGCACTCAATTTGAGTGTATGTCCCCTAGTTCTGGTATTTTGAGAGAGGGAGAAGAGCTTCCCTCTATCCACTTTACTCATACCCTGCATTATTTTGTATGTCTCAATCATATCCCCCCTCAAGTGCCTTTTTTCCAGACTAAAGAGGCCCAATTGTTTTAGCCTTTCTTCATAAGGGAGGTGCCCCAGCCCAGTAATCATTTTAGTCGCTCTCTTCTGCACCTTTTCCAGTTCCACTATGTCTTTCTTGAGATGCGGTGACCAGAATTGTACACAATACTCCAGGTGGGGCCTTACTATTGTTTTGTATAACGGCATTATAATGTTGGCTGTTTTATTTTCAATCCCCTTTTTGATAATCCCTAGCATGGAATGCTGGCGCCTCTAATAGAGCTCGTTTGATCTTTTGAAAACTCTCTCTCTGTTCCGGTCCCCATAAGAACTCATCACTTTCTTTCCCTCGTGTAGCACGGTGCAGGGGCTTTGCCAGAAGACTAAAGTTCGGAATCCAAATTCTACAAAAACCTGCTGCTCCTAAAAAGCCACGGAGTTCCCTCCTATTTCTTGGTTCAGGGATCTGAATAATTGCCTGCTTCCACTCCTCTCGAAGTTGGCGCCTTTGCTGGGAAATATCAAAACCCAGATATCGCACAGATTTTTGACAAATTTGGGCTTTCCTTCTTGTAACTCGGTAGCCTGCTGCTACCAGATGATTTAAAAGGTCAATTGTAAGCTGTTCACAGTCCCCTTTAGTTTCTGCTCCCGCCAAAATGTCATCTACATATTGCAGAACTATTTGGCCAGGTTTTCAGGGGAAATTGGCAAGGTCTGATGCCAAGGCTACCCCAAACAACGTGCTCGAATTTCAGAACCCCTGAGGCAAATGGGTCCATCTGAATTGTTGTTTTGTCCCTGTTCTTGGGTCTTCCCATTGAAAAGCAAAAATGGGCTGGCTCTGTGGCGCTAACCGGCAGCAAAAACAGGCATTCTTCAGATCTAAAACTGTAAAATATTTGGCTTCCGGTGGGATCAAACTAAGTATCGTATACGGGTTCGGAACATTCTGATGGAGCGGTTCTACAGTCTCATTAATTAAGCGGATATCCTGAACTGGACGATAAGTTCCATCTGGCTTTCGAACGGGCAACAAAGGAGTATTCCATTGTGACTGCACAGGACAAGGATGCCAAAATCTATCAGTCTCTTAAGATGCACCCAAATTCCTTCAGCTCCAGTCCTTCCAATGGGATATTGTGGCACTGACACAGGACCAGCAAATGGCTTAAGCTGAACAACAATTGGAGGGATGCTTCGTGCCATCCCTGGGGGATTTTCTTCTGCCCAAACCTCTGGATTAACTCGATCCAAGAAATCTTGGGAGAACTGGGTTGGTTCCTCTTGGACCACCATCAAATGCCATCTCTCTCTCAAGGGATATTATAAACACATTTCACCTTCTGGTTCCTTATTATCAGTAGTTAGGTGGACTTCTCCCTTGGGGGTGAAAGTAATTTGGGCTCCCAATTTAAACAGTAGATCTCATCCCATAAGGGGAATAGGGCAATCCGGCATGTGCAAAAATTTATGTTCAACAACCTGACCTCCTAATTTGCACTGAACAGGCTGCATAAAATGAGCGCTCTGCGCTTTTCCAGTGGCTCCCACTACATTAATTGAAAGAGTCCGGTCTAAAGGTTTGACAAGCTGGGGAATCACTGAATGACTCGCACCCGTATCAATAAGGAACTGGATTGCTTCGTTCCCGGTTTGAACTCTGACTAAGGGCTCACGGGAACAAGAGCCCTGTCGCCTTCAATATGGGACATCTTCCTCCAGAACCATCATGTTTTGATATGGCGGGGTCCAGGCAGGACCCTGTCCTCCCTGGGGTCTTTGTTGAGCCGGCGCCGGTTGATTTTGGGCTTGACCAGCAGGCTGAAATTGGCTCACTTGTCCCTGATTCACCTGAAAGCTCCTCGGCTGCTGATAATTGAAAGGGGCAGGCGGTGACTGCCGATTTCCCGGCTGGTTAAAGCCGAACGGCGTGGACGCGGGGTATCGTCCAAAAGCCGGCGGCTGCCGGGGTGGCGTGGACCTTGATTAAAACTCCCTCGCCTTTGATTGTCAGGATTCCTATAACAGTCGTTACGCCAATGTCCTCTCTGTCCACATAGTGCACATTGATCCTTCACTAATGGCCCACGCCTGGGTCCAAAGGCTTTAAAATTGCGGGGTTCAGAGACTTGATTCAGGGCCATTAATTTTTTAACCTGTCCTCTTCCTTTTTGACTGGTTTGATCTTCCTCCCTATTATTATACGTGGTCTGCGCCAGCTGCAGCATCCATTGAAGGGTCTGTCCCATGAAATTAGTGTCCTTTTGAATATTTTTACGAATATCCGGGGCAGATTGAGCTACAAAGGCTGTTTTTACTATATTTTCCATTCCCAGATCTTCAGGGTTAATGGGAGTAAACTTCCTAAATGCTTGAAACAAGCATTCCAAAAAGGCTCCAGGGGACTCATCCTGTTTCTGGACCACATCATTTACTTTTGACATATTGGTTTTCTTCCTTCCTGCTGCTCTTATGCCCTGAAGTATTGCAGTATGGTATATTCTCAAGGCACCAAAACCTCCATCTACATTATAATCCCAATTAGGTGGGCTGGCCGTTGGAACAGCGGCTTCCGCTTGCGCTTGGGTGTCTCCTAAAGCAATACGGGATTTCCTAGCCTCCTCAAAAAATTTTCGGGTTTCTTCCGAATTAAAAAGGCCACGTATGAGGTGTTGCAGATCCTCATAAGTAGGCATATACACATTAAAAATACTGGCCATAGTTTCATAAACTTTATCAGGATCATCTTCTAAGCTTGGCAAGGTATTTTTCCAATTAATAATGTCACTGCTCGTGAATGGCACGTGCTGCATCGAATACGTACGGGGACCCTGTTGATTTGGAGGCAGGGGGTCGTATACTCGTCTGAGGGGCAAGAGTTTTGCCTGCTCATCAGCTTTCTTTTGTTCAAGGAATTTCTGATGCCTCTTTGCTGCATCATATGCCTTTAAAAGATACCGTTGCCTCTTTACCCAATTTCGCTCTCCTGCGGCTTCTATAGCATGATTTCCAACTTTCAGTATGGAGTCATGCTTTTTAACTAAGTCAGTTACTCTCTCTGTGGTCCGCTACACCCCATTCAAAATTTCCTTGTACTCTGTATCGGAACTCCTCCTCACTTTCCTCTTTCCTCTCATCATCCCCCTCATCTTCCTCATCTGGTTTTGGAATTCCTCCTCCGGCCCCAAGCCCACCATTGGGTGGCTTGACAGGGGGTGCGGGCTGTGGGAGATCTTCTGGCTTGGGGAGGGCATCATTCGCAGGGGGTGCTCCCGGAAGGGGAGCGGGTAATGGTGCTGGATTTCCTTGAGGGAGAACGGGTAGTGCTGCCGGATTTCCCAGAGGGATGGCCACGGCATACGGGGGTGGCGGAGTAAGTGTATCATAGTCCTCTGGGCGGCTGTCTAAAACCTC
Organism: Phrynocephalus forsythii; assembly: GCA_029282475.1. Classification (NCBI taxonomy): domain Eukaryota; kingdom Metazoa; phylum Chordata; class Lepidosauria; order Squamata; family Agamidae; genus Phrynocephalus; species Phrynocephalus forsythii. Next base: position 126,854,193 of record JAPFRF010000003.1, on the reverse strand, counting down.
CTTCTGTTTCTTTAAAGCAAACAACTTGGCTTGTGGCGGCAACTTCCTACAATCTTGTATCCACAAAGGATTCCTTTTGACATTTCCTCGCCACACTTCTATATATGGGACATGCTCTGGATAGTTTTTAAGAATTTATAACCACAACTGCCTAATTATACTTTCATTGAACGTTCCGTCTGCTGGCCAATCTGGTTGCATAATTGGCCATTCTATTTGACATAAAGTCCGCATTTGCTCCATTTTCATTTTGATGCCAAAATCATAGTTCTTGATGGCAGTATTCCAATTTGAGGTGAAACAATCCAATGGGGTTGTTGGTTTACTGGTATTTCCTCCCATGTTTTAAATGACTCTTAAACAATGTTCCTATTTCTCCCACACAAATGTCACTTGATCCGCACCTATGCTTTTTAAAATTTATCACACACACACAGGACTCACTCCCAGTTGTGATCTGGACGCGATCGCTCGGCCAGAAAATGCACAACCCAGACTTCGCTCGGCCAAGGGGAGTTCTAAACCCCGACCATTCCACGCTCACACACACTCATTGGATCAAAGTGACCACACAAATTCCCACAGTTCAATACCTCCTCCCAACCTAGTCTGGATCCCCTACCTATCAAGGAACCTATTCTACTTGACAGCTGAGATCTCCGTTTCCCTGTCCATGCCCCATGGGTTCCTGCCCACTATCTTTCATGGGATGTTAGAGCACTGCTCCTCTCCTCCCTCTGGAAAATAGAACCACCGTTCTTTTCCCCTTTTACACACTGGGGACCAAAAACCCCTTATCTGGGATGTTAGAGACAAACTCTTCTCCTCCCACACTGGACTGGTCCCATATCTTACCAAATATCCCACAAAGTCTTTCCCCCAGCCGGCTCACTTTTTCTTTTTCTCCCCGAGCGATGCCGTCTCCGCCACGACGCTGAACGAAGCAGTTCCCCTTTTCAATTGGAAAGGTGTGCACCGGAGCTCTTCGTCCAACGCAGGTTGTTCGACATTGTTTGGCTTGGCCCCTCGTCCCGAAAAGGGGCTATCCCGGATGAGACCCCAGATGTAAGCCATGTTTCAGGGTTCTTTGCCGCGGTTTCGGGGAATCGGGAGATCAAAGCGAGCCAAGGTTCCAAAGAACGGAGAAAAACTTTATTGAACGTTGCAACGGGCACGCAGCCGAATCAGGTCGGAAAGTCTGGGGCCCCGAACAAAGAAACTCCACACTTTTTATAAGAATTCTTAGTCCCAACAGCCCCTCCTTTATCTAAATTGATAAGGATGCAGCTGTGGGTTGTAATTCGGGCACAGAACAATGAGAATACATAACGGATACAAAGTTCATACAAGGTAACAAATCAATTTGAAGGGTTGTTGAAGGAGGAAGACATCCATCTTGCGCTCTGGCGCCATCTGGCTTGCACTTCCCGGGACTCTGCGCCGCTCCGTGACAGGAGTTCTCTGACAGCCGAGGATCGATAACAACTTCAAAAGTATCTGGCTTATCTCCTCCTGGAATACCTCGGCTGACTGTCTTCCCATAAAGCTAAGTGTTTATACAATCACTAATTTACAATCCTACATAGCTGGGAAGGAATCCCGGGGTGAAATGCAGGCTAGAAAAACACGCTGGAGGGGGAGAATGAAAAGGGAAAAAGCCAAAAGAGAACATAAGCTCTGCCATTTTATTTTGTCAATGGCAGTTATAAGCTTTATTAAAATATCATTCCCATCAATAGAAAATTAATCAGCAAGTGTCATTTTGCCTCTTTATAAATCTATGGTGAGGCCCCATCTGGAGTACTGTGTACAGTTCTGGTCACCATACCTCCAGGAGGATATTATGGAAATGGAGAAAGTGCAGAGGAGGGCAATCAGAATGATTAGGGGACTGGAACACCTTCCTTACACCTTCTGAGGCTGTTACGGCTGGGCCTCTTCCACTCTTGAACGACGGCGCCTAAGAGGTGACCTGATTGAAGTTTATAAAATCATAAACGACGTGGACAAAGTAGATAAGGAAAAACTCTTTTTACTTTCGCACAACACCAGAACTAGGGGTTACTCCACGAAACTTTTGGGTGCTAGATCTCAAACAAAGAAAAGAAAGTACTTTTTCACTCCGAGGATCACCGGTCTGTGGAAGTTGTAACGTAAATTGAGAGCAAGGAAAGCCTGTCTCAAAGGCCAAATGTAAACATCTTTAATATTGAGCTGAAAGCCTGAACTGTCGTAGATCTGAAATCATGAAGGAATGTCAGCAAAGGCCTAAGATGCATTCCATCCAAGAAGCAAGGGAACTCTGATTGGCCTAAAAGGACATGAGACTGTTTTTCCCATGCAGTGAACAGAGAGAGACAGAGACAGAGGGAGAAGGAGAAGGATTTTTTCTGGAATGGTTTTCTGCATATGGACTATACAGACTTCTTAATTATGTAGTTTCTATAAGGGAGTAGAGAGCCTTCTGACTCTGCAGTTTGCTTTAGACATTATAAAGCAAGGGAGGGGAATCATGTGTTATTATTTTTCAGTAAGCTAATATTTCTGTGAAATTCCATCTTTTCAATAAAAGCCTTTATTTAATATTCAAATGAAGGTGCCTATGGTGAGTATTTGATAAACAATTGATTTAATGATCAATAAAGCAGGGCGGGGTGATCAATAAAGGACCCACTTGGAAGCAATCAAGGGTAATTAACTCCCCCAGATAGTAGTTCTGGGTAGAGGAGGAAAAATCCCTTTTAAGCAAATTCTGTACAGAACTCCCTGCTGGAAGAAGTGGTGACAGCTGTCAGCCTTGACAGCTTTAAAAAAAGGATTGGACAAGTTCATGGAGAACAAGGGTATCCATGGTTATCATGCCTCAGGACAACCTCTGGGTTGGCGAGACAGGCAGGCTCTCTCCCAATGCCATTTGCAGGGAATTGTAAGCAGGTGAAGACATGTGCTTGGGAATACCCTGAAGCAAATGGTGAGCTGCTGTGTGAGACAGAATGCTGGACTGGATGGCCTGTGGCCTGTTCCAGCAAGGATGTCCTTATGTTCTTATTATAGCTAGTAATGCAGAATTCTGTACATGTGAGTAGCTTTGTCTGTGGAGTTCTCGGGAACAGAACATAAGGCCAAAGCAGAGCCCTGCTGGATCAGGCCCAGGGCCCACCGGGTCCAGCTTCCTCTCTCTCCCTGTGGCCCTGTCTCCAGATGCCACTTACCTGCCTCTGGCAGTTTGAGGTGCCCTCCTTTAAAGCCTGGAGAGAACACGGCTCATACTTAATATCAGCACAGCGGTGGGTGGTTTCCTTTGAGTTCTCTTCTGGAAAAACTTGGGGCCCCAAAGCAGCTCCCTTTCAGGCAGTTCTCCTCTGGCTCACTTCCTGGCCACCACTGTGCCACTTAGGAAGGGCTGCTGGTTGCCCGCCTGGGGCCCGACCTGGTCCCTCTCCTGCTGTTTGTCATCCCGCCAGCCTTCTCTGCAGTTGAGGTGGAGGGCAGCGTGCTTGGCTTGCTTTTTTGTCCTAGGAAGACTCAGTGGCCGTTGTGAGTCCAAACTCGGCTGTTACAATTCTCCTCCCTTCTAGCTGAAAGTGGTCAGCAGGCAGTGTGCCACGCGCCTTGTTTGTGTCAGCCACGAGGGAATGGTGGAGAAGGCTTGTTTTTGGCACTCGCTCTGTTGTTGCTGCTTCTAGGGTGTAAACCCTGCTTGATCATTGGCCCCTTTTATTTTTAAGGGTGCTTTTAATCGGACCCCGTTGTACCGAGCAGCATTTGGAGGCCACCTGGCTGCACTAGAGCTCCTGCTTCAGCATGGGGCTGATCCTCGGCTGTATGCTGATGATGGCAACACACCGGAGCAGGTACAGCAGGAGGGGGAGGGGAGGGGCATCGGCTTTGAATGAAAGTCGGCACATAAATAAAGGTGGCATTAAAAAGTTGTTTTTTTATTATTATTATTATTATTATTATTATTATTATTATTATTATTATTATTATTATTATTATTATTATTATTATTATTATTAATCACACAGCAGACAAGATAACTATGCTTTTCTAACCCTTTGGATATATTCACTTGTCACATTTTTTACTTGCCTATGCTTGATATTATCTAATTGCAGTATGCCCAGATATTTATAGGCTTCAGACAGATGATACTTAATGGCTTATCCATTTGGCATTTCAATTCCTTCACTCTCTGTGATTTTTCCTTTTCTCAGTTGCACTGTGGTGCATTTGTTCAGTCCAAACTCAATACTAATATCAGTACTGAAAATTCAGGCTGTGTTGGTCAGTGAGTGTATTTCAGTTTCTGATTTTCCATGCAACTTTAAATCATCCATATACAATAGATGAGAAATTTCCCCTGAATTTTTAGCAGTTTGGTATTCTAAATTTCTCTTCTGCAAAATTATTGAGAGGGGAATCAGGGCAGTGCTGTAGTAAATAGCAGAGGTGACAAAGAGTGTACCAGGGACAGACAGCCATATTCATTGGGGGCCCTGGCCTAAGAAACCCACAACACACCTTCCTTCCATTATTATTATTATTATTATTATTATTATTATTATTATTATTATTATTATTATTATTATTATTATTATTATTATTATTATTTCCTATTTTCCTCCTGAGGTTTGGTCTTGAGTCCTAAAACGGACCTGACAGAAAGGGATTGAGTAATCCCGATCACCCAAGGGAAGTGTGCATTCACCCATGAGGGGCTCTCAGGAGCCACCCCTTGCCTGGCCAGGGTCTAATGGGAGGGGAGGTGTCTTGTCTTCTTTGGGGTGGCACCCCCACATGTGCTCTAGAATGCTCCCCAGTCCATGGATTCTGGTCTTGAGCCATGGTGAGGCCAGCATGGACAGGTGCTTTTGATCTAGGGTACCTTTCTGAGTTGCCAACGTTGCCATCCCATCCAGGAAGACCTTGGCACTGCCTGGCCTTAGCAGGTGCCAGAGATGGGGTTTCTGGGTGGCTTTCTCTCTCTCTCTCTCTCTCTCTCTCTCTCTCAATCTAATGGCTGCCTTTCTGCTAGAAATGGACAGACTTACTTTGAAGATTAAAGAGAAGGAAGATTAAGAATATTTTCAAACGTGGAATCCATTCTATCAATGGTTAGAAAAAAGAAGTAGAGAATAAGGCTCTAACTTGTATTAGCCTATGAATATAAGCAGAACCCATGTAAAGCAATGTTTAATAAGCACAGATTGATTTTATTAATAGAAAACTAATTTTAAAATAGGTGGTTTTTTTTAAAGGTTGCCTCTCTGGAGAGCTTGGTGGCAGTCCTGAAGTCTTGGGACATTCGCCTGACAGATGCCATGCTTCAGAGGATGGAGGCAGAGCACCAGCGAAGGACTCAGGAGGAAAAGATGGAGAAAGAAGCAGAGACACACCGGTGAGTATCTTACTCTCTCCCCCTCTGTTTTGCTCCCTGGCTCCCACCCTCCAAGCAACTACGATTTCTTCCACCGCGCACAGCCATGCCCATGGAAATGCCTGGTTGCTCACTGCAGCCATATTTTGGGGGTGGGGGCACCATGCCATGCTTGACGGCTCCCTCAGAAAGCCACGGGGGGGCTCCCCAGCACTGCCTGGTAATGGCCCCAGGAAGCTGTTTTTGGCTGGTCTGACCAGTGTCACCTTGGGCAACCTTTTTTCCTGCACAGGCAGTTTGGGGTGGGAGCAGAAGGGCCATCGGCCTTCTCTCTTCCTGTGGTGACATGCCTTTTCATTGCCTCCGTCTCATGGCAACCCTCCAGACATGTGACTTCCAACCTGTCCTGTCCCCCAGAGCCCTGTTCAGTTCTGGCAAACTCAAGCGTGTGCTTTCCTTGATGGAGCCAGTCCGTCTTGTATTGGGCGTTTTCACAGAATCACAGGCGCGTTAAGTTGGAAGGGGCCTTTCCATGCTGCCTTCAACGATTCCCTATTTTGTTGCCAGTTTCATGTACTCAGTGCAGGACACAGGGCCCTCCTCTGGCCATGCCATGCTAATTGGGGTGGCGTGAGGGTCCCAGGGACAGACCGCCGTATCCATCGGGGGCCCTGGCCTCTGGGGGCCACAATACACCTTCCTTCCCTAACATGCTGCTGCTGCTGCTGCTGCTGCTGCTGCTGCTACTTGGGAACCAGGGGCCTACCCAGAGCAAGTTGTCCCATGGCTGGCATCTCGTCCTCAGAGGACATCCTGCTGGGCCGTGGGCCCATTTTGGGTGGGCCAGGCTCGCTGTGTTTGCTGCTCCAACTACAGCTGTTTAGAGCTTGGATGACAAATAATATGTTTATTCTCTATGATTTTGGGTGGTGTTTGAGAGCAGGAATTGGTTTAAGGACTCAGGTTTTTGGATTCTGATGCAAGAGTTCCAAGTGCTTTTGATTCCCGCTGGACTCGTTTATTTTAATCAAAGCAAGGACTGAGGGTGCGCTGGGTGTGTTTCAAAGTGGGGCCCCATGTTGCAAACAAGCACCTGGGGAGGCGGGGGAGGCCTTGAGGAGGTGCCCCCCCATCCCTCTCTTTTTCTCTTCAGGATGACGGAAGAGGTGGATCGGTTGGCAAAGGAGTATGAGCGATGTGCCAAGGAGGTGGGAGCAACGCAGCCCCCTCTGCCCAAGCCTTCCTCCTGGGCCTTCTCCCCTGGGCCCTCTTCCTTGCCACCGTGGCTACTGCCTCTGGCTGAGTGGTGCCAGGACCTGCTCTTGCACTCTGGGGAGGGGTGGCCTGATCCTGGCTGGGTGGCTGGGGCTGCTGCCTCCAGAGCAAGGTGCTCTGCTTACAGCATGGCTGCCCCTCTGGAGAGTGCCACCACCTGCCCTGTGCCCACACGGGGTGGGGGGTGGGGGGGGCTGCCTTCTTTGCAGCTGCAGCAGGCATACAGTGAGCTGAACAGACGGATCAGAGAGCACGACAAATGCCAGCGCAAGCAGATGAGCAATGCCGAAATCACCCTCCATGTAGGTGGACCTTTCTCCTGCTTTTGTCAGGCTGCTTACTCAATAAGTGCTGCAAACAAAACCAACCTAGCAAAGATTTCAGATTGTAAAGGAAACAGTGGGAACAGTAGCAGCTATGAGATGGGCACAGGTGAAGTCAGAGGCCACCCAAAATAAAAATGTGCCCATGCGTTCTGTTTGTACACAAAACCTTGGACAATATATAAAGTTCCCCAAAGTCTCTGCCTGCCCCAAATGGGACAGGACCCACACCCCAAGACAGCTCTATCACCCCCCCCCCCACAAAGGCGGTGTGTTGCAAATTCCTGAACTTATTGTTCCCTGAACTCCTTGCCCTCTGAAGATGCCAGTCAGAGTCTGATGAAACATCGGGAAGAAAAACATCCAGAACACAGCCAAACAGCCCGAAAAACTCAAAACAACTATATTGTTGTTTGTTTCTTATTATTAAAATTGTACAAATAGGTGTTTATTTTGCGGCATCTGCGAATGCACATGTATGGGTCTCTTCTATGCCTGCAAAGAGCCCTTGGAATGTTCCAAAGTTTTCATGAAACCATTAGGGAACTCCTCCTCCTCCTCCTCCTCCTCCTCCTCCTCACCCCAGTGTGCCTGCTCCTTCCACCTTTCAACCTAGCCACAGTTCCTTTCTACAGCCGCAGCAGTTATCACTCATGCCTCAAACTCGCAGCAGACACCACTTCAGGCTTCTGCTCGAGATATTGTACAGTCCCAAGATCGTTGGAGGTTGGAAAGAGACTTTGTTGTGTTCTTGATGTCTGACAATTCCTTTATTCATCCCTAATGCTGAATAAAGGGAGACTGGTTTGCGGTCGTCAACCTGAAAGACATATACTGTGCAGTATTTCAGTATCTCATAAGAACATAAGAGCCATGCTGGATTAGGCCATCCAGTCCAGTTTCCTGTATCTCACAGTGGCCCCACCAAATGCCTCTGAGAGCAAACAAGACAAGATATCTGTCTCCTGATACCACTCCCCTGCATCTGGCCCTTCAAGTACTCTGGTTTTAAGCCTGGGGATTACACATCACCATCATAGTTTGCAACCTGTGATGGACTTTTCCTCCAGGAATCTGTCCAATCCCCTTTTGAAGGCATCCAGGCCAGATGCCATCACCACGCAGGGAGTTCTACAGACTAACAATGCGCTGGGTGAAAGAATATTTTCTTTTGTCTGTTCTCACTCTCCCAACCCTCACTTTGAGTGTATGTCCCCTAATTCTGGTATTTTGTGAGAGGGAGAAGAGTGTCCCTGTATCCGCTTGACTCATGCTCTGCATTATTTTGTACGTCTCAATCATATCGCCCCTCAGGCGCCTTTTTTCCATACTAAAGAGCCCCAAATGTTTTAGCTTTTCCTCATAAGGGAGGTGCCCCAGCCCAGTAATAATTTTAGTCACTCTTTTCTGCACCTTTTCCAGTTCCACGATGTCTTTTTTGAGATGCGGTGACCAGAATTGTACACAATAATCCAGGTGCGGCCTTACTATCATTTTGTACAATGGCATCATAATGGCTGTTTTTTTAATCCCCTTTTTGATAATCCCTAGCATGGAATTGGCCTTCTTCATCGCTGCCACACATTGGGTAGACACCTTCATTGAGCTGTCAACCAGATGATAAAGTTTTGATTGTTTGCTCCAATATGCATTACTTTATATTTGGCTACATTGAAATGCATTTGCCATTTGGCAGCCCATTCCTCCACTTTGGAGAGATCCTTCTGGAACTCTTCACAATCTTCTCTGGTATTTACCACACGGAAAAGTTTCATGCCATCAGGAAACTTGGCCACCTCACTGCTTATCTCTGTCTCCAGGTCATTTATGTACAGATTGAAAAGCACTGGTCCCAGAACAGTTCCCTGGGGTACACCACTTTTCACCTCTCTCCATTGTGAAAATTGCCGATTGACACCTACACTTTGCTTCCTGGATCTCAACCAGTTCTCAGTCCATAAGAGGACCTGCCCTCTTATTCCCTGACTGTGCAATTTTCTCAGCATCCTTTGGTGAGGGACTGTGTCAAAAGCCTTCTGAAAATCCAGATAGACAGTATCCACTGGTTCACCCAAGTCCACATGCCTGTTGACCTTTTCAAAGAATTCTAAAAGTTTTGTCAGGCAAGACTTACCCTTACAGAAGCCATTCTGATTTTCCCTCAGCACAGTTTGTTCTTCTATGTGTGTTAAGATTTTCTCTTGGATGAGGCTTTCCACCATCTTCCCTGGGACAGATGTAAGGCTAACCGGCCTGTAGTTTCACAGGTTCCCCCTCTTCCTTTTTAAAAAAAATGGTGTGACATCCGCTATCCTCCAGTCCTCCAGCACTGTGGCCATTTTAAGAGACAAGTTGCATATAACCATTAAGAGATCCGCAATTACATTTCTCAGTACCTTAATATCTCTTGTGTGGATGCCATCTGGGCCCGGTGACTTGTTGATCTTCAATGTATCAATTAAACCTAAACCTCCTCTCTTTTAACCTGTATTTGATTTAATTCTTTAGTCAAGAGGGGCTATTCGGGCAGCAGAATATCCACGAGACACGGCCACTACAAATTCCTATGGTTCAAACTACTGTACTCAACTCCACTTCCCAGTTCAAATCTCTTCCCTTTGGGCTCTTTGCAGCCCCAAGTGTCTTGACCAAATGCCCAGCCCCTGTTGCAGCTTTTCTTTGTCTCCAAGGAACCAGCGGATTTCCCAACCTGGATGACTGGCTTCTGGTAACTCCTTCAGAACAAAAGGCCACCCAAGATGTCCAACTGACCTTGTCCGTCCTATGAAGACTTGGACGTCAGATGAATCTGGGAAAGTCTATCCTACAGCCTACTCAAGTGATAACTTACCTAAGCACTACCCTAGCCTCATAGCGAGTTAGAGCCTTCTTTCCATATGCCTTTTTCTCTCCTCACGAAACTCAACAAAATTGACACTTCCCGCCCATCCTTCCACTCTGTCCATCATGTGTGCCATATGCTTTTTCAACAGCAGTGGACAACTGAGGCTAGGTTGGTGTGGGAAGGAATACATGCACTGGGAGGAGGAGGTCCCTAATGGTTTCATGAAAGCTCCAGAACATTCCGAGGGCCCTCTGCACAGGTGCAGAAGAGACACAAACGTGTGAATTCACAGATGTCCACTCAAAGAACCCAAATTCTTTTAAAGATACTATCCAAAACTGTATATTAAAATGATTAAACATTAGTCAGGATTACAAGCAATTTTGAAAGCATCCTGAAGAAGCATTTTTGGGAAAAAAATCTAAATTTCAAAAAATAGTGCCACTGAAAAGCCCGCCTGACAAGGAAAAGGCCTTTGTCCGACAAGAGGGAGGGATTTCTCAGCCCCCTCCTCTGAGAGGGGCCTCTCCTTCTGAGGTGGCAACAAGTTCATCCGGTCAGAGCTGGTGTTTGTGCTGGCCCCATTTTTCCTAAGAGGGGAATGGTGTCCCTGCCCCTGAAATCTATGGAGACCAGGATGTAGCCCCCGTTAGGTGAGCTGGGATGGGGAGCTGGGGAGAAGGGACGGATCCCAGGGGACCCTCCCCAGGTGGCTTGAGGGTCGTCCCCCTGCACCCCCCCCCAACCTCAGTGTGGAAGAGTGGCAGTGTGTTGGCTTCCATCGTGTTGTGTCCTGCGACATCCTTTGGTGCAACACCACTGCATTGTGTCCCTCTTCCTCAGAGTGCCAAGCACGGCAGTCCACACAATGGAGGGAGGGAGGAGGGGCTGGAACTGGTCCAGAGCCACAGGCCTCTTCCAGGCATTCCCTTCACATCTGTGTTTTCTGGGCCAGGCCATTGCTGAGGCTGAAGATCTTGTGGAGAGGCTGCGGGCGGCTGCCAGGGAGGCCGAGGAGAAGCTCTCGGTGGCCCGACTCAGGCTGCGGGAACAGAGGCAGGAAGGTGAGTGAGGAGCCCAAGGAGGCCAGCCGGCCGCCCTCTGAGTAGGAAGCCCTTGGGATAAAACAGGTCTCCTCCCCGCCAGCCGGGGAAAGTTTTGCTTCCAGGCTGACATCCTGCATGCAGGGGAGGGGATAATTAAAACGTAAAAATTAGAATAACAGAATAATAGAATCAGAGTTGGAAGAGAACTCAAGGGCCAACCAAGTCCAACCCCCTGCCATGCAGGAACCCCCTGGGACCGGTGCTTTTCAATCTATTCATAAATGACCTGGAGACAGGGATAAGCAGTGAGGTGGCCAAATTTGCAGATGACACAAAACTTTTCCGTTTGGTAAAAACTAGAGAAGATTGTGAAGAGCTCCAGAAGGATCTCTCCAAACTGGGGGAATGGGCTGCCAAATGGCAAATGTGTTTCAGTGTAGCCAAATGAACCTACCCGGCAATTAAGATCAAGCCAGGGGGCCCTTTTGAAAGAGCCATCCCTCAAGGAGGTAAGAGGGATGGCTTGCAGACACAGGGCCTTCTCGGCAGCTGCCCCCAAGCTATGGAATGCCCTCCCAAGTGAGATCCGCCTGGCGCCAACACTGATGACATTTTGGCGCCAGGTAAAAACCTTCCTGTTCCAGAAGTTTTTTAATTGATACAATTTAGATTGTGGGTCTTCTGATGGCAATTTTAGTGTGATGATTTTAGTATAAGGTTTTTATTATTGTTTTAATATTTATTGTTGTTTGATGTTTTTAACTGTTTTAATTATTTGATTGGAAGCCGCCCAGAGACCTTTGGGTAGTGGGCGGCATATAAGTTGTAAAAATCAATCAATCAATCAATAAATGTAAAGTAATGCATATTGGGGCAAACAATCCAAACAATCCAAACTCCCTGCCACTGGATGTGGTGATGGCATCTGGCTTGGATGCCTTCAAAGGAGATTGGACAGATTCCTGGAGGAAAAGTCCATCACAGGTTACAAACCGTGATGGCGATGTGTAATCTCCAGGCTTAAAACCGGGGTACTTCAAGGGCCAGATGCAGGGGAATGGTATCAGGAGACAGACATCTAGTCTCATGAACTCCTCCAGATGCATCTGGTGGGGCCACTTGTGCTGGGCCTCTATTACATGTGAATTCTGACTCTGTTGTTTTAAACAGGCTCCATGCACTCTGGAGAGATTGGATTTGTTTAACCTTCCCTTTCAATTTATTTCTAACTAGTTTCCTCATCTGAGGGAAGTTTGCCCTTCAGAAATAAATGGTTCTCCATCGTGGCCTTCGTGAAGCCACACAGATGGGTTTCCCAGGTGCCCCTGCGCCAGAGGTCGGAACTTCCCTAGCAATAGGAAAGTTCATTAGTCTCCGCCCCCACACCTTGCGCATGTGCGTGGGTGTTCCTGCCTAAACGCCTCAGTTCCTCTTAACCGCCACGGCTAGAGGTTCTTCTCCGTTGGTCTCCGTGTGTTTTTGTCTCAGAAATTTTTCCTTCTGGTGGTTTTGACTCCGGACTGTTTTTTGGCTCATGTCTTTCGCGCCTCCCTTCAAACGTTGTTCTATTTGTTGGGCAAAGATCCCTCATACAGACGGGCACGATTGTTGTCTTTTTTGTCTCGGTGAAAACCACAGCACCGAGACTTGCCCGATCTGTAGAGGGTTCAGCTCTCAAGCCCTTAAAAACTGCCGCAACCGGCTGGCAAACTATCTTCTCGAATGCTCCCTTCTTCCACAACCTATGGTGCAGAAAACTATCGAGGTATCCTGTAAGTTGGAGGCGCCGGGTCGGGTGGAGAAGCCAAAAAAGATTCCAGTTCTTCAAGGTGTGGCAGCTTCGAAATCTAAACCGTCCGCCAACCCGTCCCGTGCTGCACTCTCGAAGTCTTCTTCGAAACCATCGAAGTCTTCAAAACCAGTCTTATCGCCTCCAAAGCTTTCCATTACCTCGACTTCGACTTCGGCAACAGCTCTCACTTCGTCTTTGGCCTCACCCTCGTTGGTGGTTGAAACCGAGTACTCCGGTTCGGATGCTCCTGCTTTTCCCCAGACTCCTCGATTGAAGTACCAGCAGTTACTTCCGTCCAACCCATCGGAGTCGTCATCCGACGATGACAGAGCCCTTCCTCCTAATTTTATCTTGATGGGCTCGACTCCCAACATGGACTCCGGGACCTGTCGGTCCGTGGCGGATGGGACCGGTCGGTCCAAAGAGCTTCCTTTATGCTCTCCGTCCCTGGCTTCCAAGGCTGCCTTGTCTGCAGTTCCACTCCAAGACACTGAATTCAAAGAGCGAGCCTCTTCTTTGCCTCTGACGTTCCCTTCGGGTTCGTCTTTGAAGCCAGAGAAACACCGAAGACGCAAACATGTCCAGCTCCTGTCGACGATTCCATCTACAACGGTCGGTTTCAACCCTTCGGCCACCGCCTCTCAGACCGAATCCGTAGCTGCTGCGGTGGTCCAGGCTTTGACACCGCCTAAGCCGACCAAAGAAACATCGGATTTGATGGCTCCTCCTACGAAGAAGAGGCGAAAGGAGCACCATTCACAAGCTCCTTCCTTGGCCATAACTCCGATCCCTGCCTTTTCCCTCTGATTCGACGGAAAGCAGTGGTCCATCCACACTGCGGACCACGTCGAATCCGACCAGTTGGCTCTAGTCCCTTCTTCTTCGGGTTCAAATTGGGAGGATGAAGACGTTTCGGACGTCGAATCCGTTCCATCCGAAACTTCGGATTCGACATCTTTGCAGCTGGTGACTTCCCCGGATTCTGAAGTCGATGAGAAGTCCCCACCTTCCACCTCCAATTCGATGAGAAATTATGCTAACTTTCTCGTTCAAATGTCTAAGACTATTGGCTTACCAGTTCACCAACCTCAACCAAAAAGAGTCTGCCACATCTTTGGCAGAATAGCTAATGATGAAACGGTCCCCGTGCATCTTACATTGATACCGCCTTTTCTCACCATGGTGGAAGATTCATTCCAAGGTCTTCCACTACGGTCCCATGCAAGCTTGAAGCACTCTATAGGGAGCATGACGATAAGGCACCCTACTTAAATAAGCATCCAACGCCTAATTCTGTAATCGTGGCATCCTCTCAGGTGCAATCATGTACTAAACAGACCCCAATCCCTTCTTCAAAGGAAGGAAGGAAGTTGGACACAGTTGGCCGGCACCTTTATTCTTTTGCTATTCTCCAGCACAAGATTGCCAACTATCAAGGCGCTATGGGGGCCTACCAAAGGGATCTCTTAACCCACCTTTATCCTTTTCTGGAGCTTATTCTGGAAGACAAGCGTGCAGAAGTGTCGGCCTTGTATGAGGAGTCCATGGCCCTGGCAGCCCAGCAGATGCGGGCCTCCAAACACTTCTTTGATGCTGCCTCCAGGGTGCTGAATTCCTCTATCACCCTTCGTAGACACACCTGGCTTCGCACTACTGGACTTTCTGATGACCATAAAGCCCAGATCGAATTCTTGCCTTTTGATGGATCAGGCTTGTTCAACACTGCAACTGATGACCTTATGGAAGACAGGCATAAGAAGCAGGACACTGCCAAGAAGTTTAATGTTATTCCTTCTCGACCGAAGCCTTCCTTTCGCTTTCACCCGAGAAGACGCTTCTGGCCTCCTTCTTCCCAGTCGTCTTCCAAGCACCAGCAATGCGACTGCCCTGCAAGATCTTCTACCTTGTCCAGCTTTGCCTCTAAGTCCAAGAAGTCCAAATCAGCTAGCATCTCCTCCAAGGCAAGGGATAGAAGACCTAGAGACGATTATTGACTATCACACTGTTCATCTCAATCCCTTTCTTTCGGCCTGGCAAAACATCACATCGGACCAGTGGGTCCTTTCTGTCATTCAAAAAGGTTACCTGTTAGAATTAAGTTGTCTTCCCCCGTTGGGAAATTTAGTTCGCACTTCTCCATCACCATGCCTTCTGAAAGAAGTTACTTCTCTGCTTCAGAAACAGGCCATTGAAATTGTCCCAAGGCACCTGGCTCACCACGGGTTCTTCTCCTGTTATTTCACAGTCCCGAAGAAGGACGGAGGACTCCGGCCCATTTTGGACCTGCACTTCCTGAACAAATTCCTCGTATACAAAAAATTTTGAATGGTTACCTTGGAAAAAGTCATACCTCTTCTTTGCAGAGGGGACTGGTTTGGAGTTGTGGATCTCAATGATGCATACTTCCACATTTCAATCCACCCAGCTCATCGTCACCTGCTTCGATTCACCGTAGGGGAAGACATCTTTCAATATTCCGCCCTGCCATTTGGTTTGGCGACAGTACCAAGAGTCTTCACCAAGTGCATGGCACCAGTGGCAGCCTACCTCCGCACACTAGGAATAGTTGTCTTCCCCTATCTCGATGACTGGTTGATCGTCACAGGCTCTCAGGACAAGGCGCGTCAGGATATCGCCACTGTCCTCGACACCCTAGAGTCATTGGGTCTGCAGGTCAATTACAAGAAGTCGCATCTTGAACCCTCTCCAGTCGTAAGCTTCATTGGTGCCATTCTGGATTCCATCACAGCCATGGCGTTTCCACCAAGAACCAGAATTACAGAAATTCTTCATCTGCTTCATCAGTTCCAAGCGCATCAGGTAATTCCAGCATTAGAGGTCCAAAGACTGTTAGGTTTCATGGCCTCCATGTCCTCCATCTTGATGCATGCGAGGCTTCGACTCAGACCTCTCCAGGATTGGTTCCTCCACCAATTCAACCCTCTTCGGGACCCTCCCAGCAAACTCCTCACCATCCCCCCGGACTTACCTTATCATCTTCGCTGGTGGTCTTGCTGGTCCAACATCCTCTCTGGACGTCCCTTCAGGAATCCATTTCCCACCATACAAGTAACTACAGATGCCAGCAACACGGGTTGGGGTGCTGTTTGCCTCTCACACTCCATCCACGATACCTGGACACCGCAGGAACAACAACTCCACATCAACGAGTTGGAGCTGCTGGCGATCTTCAAAGCGTTCCAGGCGTTCATCTGACACCTCTCCGGCAATGTAGTACTGGCGGTGACCGACAACACAACCGCCATGTACTATATCAACAAACAGGGCGGAACCCACTCACAGCGTCTTCTGCAGCTCACGATCCACTTTTGGGACTGGTGCATTTCCAACAACATTCACCCGATCGCGATGCACTTACCTGGAGAGGAGAACTCCGATGCCGACGACCTCAGGCAACTCACGAGTGGGAACTGCATCCCAGGACTTTCAGCCTCCTTTGCAGCAAGTGGGGCGCTCCTCGTGTGGACCTGTTCACTTCCCATTTCAACACCAAGTGTCAAGCATACTACTCCAGGGCAGGGAAGGGACTTCACTCTTTCGGGGATGCTCTCCTCTTCCCATGGTAGGGGGATCTCCTTTATGCCTTCCCTCCTGTGCCTCTGATACACAGAGTAGTCATAAAGGCTCTTCAGGAGGAAGCCAACCTAATTCTGATAACACCTTGGTGGCCTCGTCAACCCTGGTTTGTGTCCCTTCTACAGATGTTCTCAGATTATCTCCGCCTTCCCCAGTTTCCGGACCTGCTCTCACTGGACAAGGGCCAAGTCCTGCACCCGGATCTGACTCACCTTCAGCTCACAGCCTGGAGGATTCTACCTTGGTTGCGTCTATCATCGATTCCTGCCGCAAGCCTTCCACTAATAAACAGTACGCTTATAAGTGGAAAAGGTTCTCTCTCTTTGCGGCAGATAAGGGATTTGACCCAGTCAATCACTCCCTTACATGGGTCTTACAATACCTTCTTCACTTGAAGCGTTCAGGACTTACGTCAGCTTCTCTTCGAGTCCACCTCTCAGCTATCGTGGCTCACCAGCCACAGTTTTCTGATGCCGCTGCATTCTTCAGGCATCCTAGAATGAAGTGGTTTCTCAAGGGCCTCAAACACACTTTCCCTGACAGGAAACCGATTCCTCCTCAGTGGTCCCTGTCCTTGGTCCTTCGGGCCTTGCAACGGCCACTGTTTGAACCTATGGCTTCTATGGACTTCAAGCTACTCACCCTAAAAACTGCTTTTTTGGTGGCCATCACTTTGGCCAGGAGGTCAAGCGAGCTCTGCGCGCTTTGGTGTGACCCTCCGTATTTACGTTTCCACCACGATAGGGTGGTGGCTTACCCAGATGTAACTTTCCTTCCAAAAGTTGTTTCCTCTTTTCATGTATCTCAACCAATTGTTTTGCCTGCCTTCTTTCCCAATCCTACCACCAGGATTGAACGTGACATGCATACACTTGATGTTAGACGAGCCCTAGCTTTTTATGTCTCTAGGACCAAACCTATTAGAAAATCAAATAAACTGTTTGTGTGCCATGATCCTGCCATACTGGATACTCCCATCTCTTCTCAACGGTTTGCCCGCTGGATAGTGCAGACTATTAAACTCTCTTACGAGCTCGCCGAGGTACCCTTACCTTTGGGTATTCGAGCTCACTCCACTAGAGCTATGGCCTCCTCCGCGGCTTTCCTGAAGGGCGTTCCCCTGGACAGTATCTGCCAGGCAGCCACCTGGTCTACGCCTGATACCTTCGTGACCCACTACAGGGTGGATGCCCGTGTGAGATCGGCCACTTCCTTCGGGAGGGCAGTGCTTTCTTTCGTGACGGCGTGACTACCCTCCTGCCTGTGAGTACTGCTTGCAATCACCCATCTGTGTGGCTTCACGAAGGCCATGATGGAGAAGAACCAGCTACTTACCTGTAAGGGTGGTTCTTCGAGTGGACCTTTGTGAAGCCACACAGCACCCGCCCGCCTCCCCTCGGACCGTCACGCCCTGACTGGTACTACCATTACCTGTCATCCTGGCGGTCAAGAGGAACTGAGGCGTTTAGGCGGGAACACCCACGCACATGCGCAGGGTGCGGGGGCGGAGACTAACGAACTTTCCAATTGCTAGGGAAGTTCCGACCTCTGGCACAGGGGCGCCTGGAAAACCCATCTGTGTGGCTTCACGAAGGTCCACTCGAAGAACCACCTTTACAGGTAAGTAACTGGTTCTTTTGTGTCTGATTTGCTTGACACTCTTCCTCCAACATGCATGGTAAAGGAGATTGCAGCATGGTCACTGTTCCCCAGAGGCTCAGTGAAATTCACATCCCTGACCAGGTCCTGAGTATCACACAGTATTAGATCCAGAGTTGCCTATTCTTGGGTGGGCTCCATGACAAGTTGCTCTAAGGCACAGTCATTCAGCAAGTTGAGAAACTCGGTTTCTCTTTCTTGCCCTGAGCTTGCATTGGCCTAGTCAGTGTGGGGATAATTGAAGTCCCCCATGATTATTATCCTATCCCTCTTAGATACCTCCATGATTTGTCTCCTCATTTCAAGGTCCCCCCCCCTGTACAGTGGGTCACCCAAGAATGGCTGCTTCTTTTTTCTCCCCCCCCCCAAGCCTTTAATTCCAGTAGACAAACTACCACATCCCATTATTCTCCCAGTGCTAATACCTGCTATATCATCTCTATGTGATTCTCTACCCTCTCCAACCTTGTTCCATGGGGATGAGGTGTTCCGAACCGGCTGCCGCTCAGCTCCTGTTGGCTTTCCCCCAGTGATCAGTTTAAACGTTGCTCTGCAGCCTTTTTGATGTTGAGTGCCACCAATCTGGTCCCATCCCTCATTCAAGTGCAACCCATCCCTCCTGAACAGGCTTGGCTTGTCCCAAAATGTTCTCCAGTTCCGGACAAATCTAAAGCCCTCCTCTCAACACATTCAGTTGGTAGAATATATTTAGGTAGTGTTCTTTTTTGCCCCCTCTTGCCATTCATATTTACATAATCTTTTGTCCTATCAAATAAGCATTGAAATCTCCCATCAGATAGATATGTTTATCAAACAGTAATTAAAGGATTATGAAAATATGTAAACACACACATGTGTATAGCAGAGAAAATATATGAGCTTAGCAGCAGTAGCATGTAGATAAAGTGTAGTTATTTGTTATAGGTATTATCAGAACCCAGAAACGGAGAGACAAAGAAACATGACTTAGAATAAAACTCTTATATTGAATATATACAGCAAATATACAACAGCATGTGTGTGTGTGTTGTGTCGTTACAGTCGTGACTGACTCTTCGTGACCCCATGACCATGGAGTTTTCTTGGCAGGAATACTGGAGTGGTTTGCCAGTTCCTACCCCAGGCACCTACAGCACCTGGTATTCCCTGGCGGTCTCCCATCCAAGTACTAACCAGGCCTGACCCTGCTTAGCTTCCGAAATCAGGCGAGATCGGATGTGCTTAGGGCATCTAGGCAGCTATACAACAGCATAACACCAAGCAAATATATACAAATCAACAGAGTGTGGGGTACTGTTTTCTCACCATAAACAGTTGTAAAAATAAATAAATAAATAAATAAATTTAACATTATACAAGCCAGTTCTTATATACACATTTAGACCTCATCAGACATGATTTTAACCAATCACATTCTGACACACCATGATGTCATTAATTATTCCACCTGTGCTAAATCACTTAACCGGCTGGTGATTTCTAATTCCATGCACTTGTGGCTAACATCATGACACTGCATTTTTGACTGACTCCATTTTACAATTCTCTTTTCACTCTGTTAAACATATAATACATACATTTTGTCAATTCTACATATTATGACACCCCTCCTTGTATTTAACAGATTACAACACCTAGCCTCTTCTTAAAATATACATGCTTTTCTTTAGATAAAGGCTTTGTGAATACATCAGCACAATTGTAGTCACTAGTACAATATTCCAACATAATCAACTGTTGATCTATGCAGTCTTTGACGTTCTGGTAACGGATCCCAATATGCTTGCTTCTGGATCTGACCTTCTGATTCTGTGTCAATTGGATACACGAGAAAGAATCATTATACACTTTGACTGGTAAATTTACATTTACATCAACATCCTTTAATAACTGCACCACCCAGGTTAACTCACAACACAACTTACTAACCACCCCATACTCTGCCTCCGCAGTAGAACATGAAATGTACCTCTGTCTTCGGGCCTTCCATACAACTAATGAGTTACCTAGGAAAATGGCATATCCAGACATGGACCTCCTTTCTGGACTTGAACCCCAGTCAGCATCTGCATAACTAATTAGACCAATGTTATCACATTTGGATATTTTCAACTTTTCTTGCATTTTTCCCTTAAGGTATCTTAAAACACGTTTTATACCTTTCCAGTGTTTGTTCAATGGTTTAGCAGCATGTTGGCTCAAAATGTTGATAGTAGCTGAAATATCAGGCCTGGACCAGGAACACAAATACATCAATGAACCTAATACAGATTGATACAGTTCAACATTGCCAAACTCCCCATGTTCAGGATCTCTGTTGAACCCCACCTCCATTGGTGTTGAGACTGGTTTGCAGTCTCCCATCTTACATTTCTGTATTAGCTGCTCTATCTTGTCACTTTGACATAGATAGTAGCTACCTTCAGGATCAGTTGTAAAATCAACCTCTAAATAATGTTGTATCTCACCAAGATGCTTCATTTTTACTTCTTTGCCTAATGAAGACTTAAACCACTTAACATGTGAGATATTAGACACCATTAAACACAAACCATCAACAAAAACAATTAGGATTACAGAACCTTTTGTATACAAACATGGATCTGCCCTGCTTTGAGAAAAACCTATTTTTGTTAATTTCTCATGCAAATGTTGATTCCAGGCCAACCCTGATTGACGTAATCCATACAAGGCTTTATTCAATTTCAGAACAAGCTGTGGGTTTTTTTTTAATTCATATCCAGGCACTTGTTTCATGTAGACGTCTTCCTGTAAACTTGCATTTAAATATGCTGTCTCCACATCAAAATGATGCACTTGACACTTTCTTGATGCTGCAATTGTCAAAACCATTCTAAATGTTTCTGCCTTTACTGTAGGTGCATAAACATATGTGAAAGTCACATATTTCTCTTGTGAAAAACCTTGTGCCACAAGCCTTGCCTTGCAGGTTACATTATTGTCACTTGATTTTTTAATTTTGTATATCCACCTGCATCCTACTGCCTTTTGACCTTCTGGTAACAACACTGGTGTGAATACTTCATGTTTTTTCAAAGATTCATATTCTTTTTCCATGGCCATCATCCACTGCTTCTTTTCATCTTCTGGCATCTGTAACACATCATTATAGCATTGTGGCTCATGGGATACAAAATTTATAGCAAACCTTTCTGGTGTCACTCCAAAATTGGATCTGGTAGACCGTCTGAGCATCACAGGCTCCTCTTCCACCTTTTCATCTTGCAACTGTGTAGACTCCCCTCCTACACTGGCATCTTCTTCAGGCTCAGTGTGGGGACACATCCTTGGCATAAATACCTCATTGTTTGCATGGATATCTTCCCAGTTTCTCTGCTCACAAAACATTGCAGACCTGCTAATATAAACTTTCCCATGGTTATCACAAAACCTCCAGGACTTGGCAGCAGGTTGAAAACCAATAAATATTAGCTTCCTTGACTTTGGGCTATTTTTCTGCCTGTATTTCTTCGGGATTTGAACCCAGGCCTCAGAACCAAATGACCGTAAATTTTTTAGTGTAGGTCTCTTGCCATGCAACAAAGTATAAGGAACTTCATTAATTGCTGAACTCCATACTCTGTTTGAGTCATAATTGGCATATTTCATTGCCTCAGCCCAATATCCTCTGGGAAGCTTTGCATTAGCTAACATTGCATTCATCAGGCTCTGGAGAATTCCATTTTTTCTCTCAGCCAGTCCATGTTCGGCAGAAGCAGCAGGATTCGTAAGTCTGTGTTTCATACCTTTTCTTTTTAAATAATCAACAAACTGATTAGATAAGAACTCACTGCCTCTGTCACTTTGCACAGCCACAACTTTGTGCTTGTATTGATGGTCTGCCATTGCAAACCATTTCTTGAACACTGCACACACATTACTTTTGCACTTCAGAATATACAGCCATGAGTAACGAGAGAAATAATCTGTTATTACTAGACAGAATCTCGATCCACCAATTGAAGTTGCCAGTGCTCCAATTACATCAGTGTGAACCAGCTGTAGAGGATACTCTGATTTCCTAAAACTTTTCTTTGATATGGGAGCAGCCTTTATTTTTGTGCTTTTGCAGACATGGCAATCTAAATATTTGCTGCAGTTCTGCACAGTCCCATCTTCCACATGCTGTAGAGCAGGGGTCCTCAAAGTTTTCAAACAGTGGGCCGGTCCACCACGCCCCAGACACCACTGGGGGCCAGACCACAGTTTTAAAAAAAGGCCGACATGGAAAAAAGGGGGGAGGGAGGGATAAGTGGGCTCCACTAGCCCCACTAGCCAGCATGCTGATCATCTGGGCAGTAGTTGGGGGGAGTGGGAGAAGCGACATAGCCCACTGCTTTGAACTGCCTCAGCAATAGAAGCAGCTGTGGAGGCTGGCATGCTTGCAAAGCAGGGGGTGTGGGAGGGTTGCAATTGGTCCCAGGGGCCGGATTCAGGACCTTGGTGGGCCGCATCCGGCCCTGGGGCCTTAGGTTGAGGACCCCTGCTGTAGAGTCTTTTTTTTATATTTTCAAACTTAAATGTCCTAGCCTGCAATGCAACAAATGAATGCATCTGTCATGCAGAGGTTTGTTTTGAATAGTGTTCACAGATCTCTCAGCAGTGCTTATTACAAACAAATTATCGTGCAGCTGTCCAGTGGTCATTGTCTTCCTATCCTTGACAATTTTGCAACTGCTCTCACTGAAATGCACTTCAAATCCCATCTTCACAAGCATAGGCACGCTTAGCAAATTGTTATTTAGAGACGGAATGTACAACACTTTATCAAATTTACACTTGAGAGGCTTAAAAATAGTTTATCTTCTCCACATATCTTCGTTTGTGTTCCGTCTGCCAGTGTTACTGTTCTGGAATTATATAAAGTTAGTGTTTCAAACATATCTTTTTTGTTTACACAATGAATACTAGCTCCAGAATCTACTACAAATAATTCCTGCTTTGAGCACTCTTGTTCATTGTTTTCATTAATCACAGACACCTGGTGTCCTTCACTCTGCCAGCGCTTAACAGCAACTTTTTTCTGTTTCTTATTCTTGTTTACTTTATCACAGAAACGTTTTATATGCTTATCACTTCCGCATATATGACATCTTCTTACCACCTGGATTGTTTCACCAGAACTTGGCACCGGCTTTTTATTTACTTTAGATTCGGCTCTCCTCTGTTCCTTTTGCAGTAGCCTTGACTGGACATAGGAAACAGATAAATAATCACTTTTCAATGCTTCCATCCCCATTATTATATTATCAAACGATGTATCCAAACTTGACAAGATTACAAGGCATTTATATTCTTCATCATGATTTATTCCCACTTCAGATAACTGGTGAAAATGTTATTTATTTTTCTTACATGATCTGAAATATTTTCTCCTGGGCTCTGCCTTGTCCGAAACAGTTGTTTCATCAACATTATCTTGCTGCCAGCTGTGTCTTTGATATGCGCAGCTCTCAAGGCCATCCAAGCTTCATATGCTGTTTTAGCCTCCTGAATATATACAAACTGTGAATCTTCTAAAGACAAATCAATTATAGACAGTGCTTTTGCATCTAGCTTTACACTCTGTTCATCCGCATCATCTTCAAGCTCTTTTTCCACATATTCATACAGTTCATGAAATATCAAATAATGTTTCATGCGCATAGTGCAGTCCAAATAGTTGCTATCATTCAGTTTCACCAGAGGCATTGAAGATAAGTTTATACTTTCCATCTCGGCTGATTGTGCCGGCTTCTTCACCCTTTCAGCAACACTCCCTTCAGCCTCCTTAGCAACACTTTCTTCAGCCTCCTCTGTATTCATTCAAACACTCTGTTTATGCTTGGCTTGCTTTATCAGCTGCCTGCTTCTCTGTTCGCTTCCAAGCCTCAGAGAAAAACTTTTCCTTTGCAGCTTTATTTTGTCTCTGTTTCAACTCCAAAACCATTTGCTTCTGCAAAACACAACTTTATACAAAACACACCTTCTCTGCTCTGGGCCATAACCCTATCAAACTAATTATTAAAGGATTATGAAAATATGTTAACACACACATGTGTATAGCAGAGAAAATATATGAGCTTAGCAGCAGTAGCATGTAGATAAAGTGTAGTTATTTGTTATAAGTATTATCAGAACCCAGAAACGGAGAGACAAAGAAACATGACTTGGAATAAAACTCTTATATTGAATATATACAGCAAATATACAACAGCATAACACCAAGCAAATATCATATACAAATCAACAGAGCATGGGGTACTGTTTTCTCACCATAAACAGTCCCAATGTAACATTATACAAGCCAGTTCTTATATACACATTTAGACCTCATCAGACATGATTTTAACCAATCACATTCTTACACACCATGATGTCATTAATTATTCCACCTGTGCTAAATCACTTAACCTGCTGGTGATTTCTAATTCCATGCACTTGTGGCTAACATCATGACACTGCATTTTTGACTGACTCCATTTTACAATTCTCTTTTCACTCTGTTTATTTATTTATTTATTTATTATAGAGCTTATATACCACCCGTCTTCCCGAAGGAACTCCGGGCGGTTTACAACAGTAGATCAAACAACGACCAATTCAGAACAATAAAATCAACAAAGTGACAACATATTAAAACAGCAGTTTAACCCTGGCAACTAAGATAATAAGACTAACTAATTAATACGATGGCGGGAAAAAAATAAATTAAACTAAACAGGGTCACCAAATGCCTCACGGAAGAGCAGCGTTTTCAGAGCCTTCCGAAAGGCTGGCAGGGACTGTGCAAGGCGCACTGCGCTGGGTAGATGATTCCACATAGTGGGGCCAGCCACAGAGAAGGCCCGGTTTCGAGTTGATGTTTTCCGGGCCTCCCTGGGCATGGCAACCTGAAGCAAGTACGCCCGCGACATCCGCGCTGGACGGGCTGAAGTTGACCGCTGGGCGATCCGCTCTGCTAGGTAGTCAGGTCCTAGGCCATGGAGGGTTTTATAAACTAAAACCAGGACCTTGAATCTGATTCGGGACGCAACGGGCAACCAGTGCAGGCAGGCCAGGACTGGGGTGATGTGCTCGTAACGACACGCATCCACCACCAATCTGGCCACCGCATTCTGGACCCGCTGCAGTTGCCGAAGGAGAGTCAAGGGCAACCCCATGTAGAGAGCGTTGCAGTAATCTATCCTCGAGATCACCAACACTTGCACAACAGTCCTCAGGGAGTTACCCTGGACACGGCAGCCACCTGGGCCTCCATGGTGAGAGCCGAGTTCAGGATCACGCCCAGATTCTGAACACTATCTGCCAGCTGGAGGGAAACTCCCTCCAGGCTGGGGAGAGGGCCTCCATAACCGGCCGGGGAACCCCTGAAGAACATCACCTCAGTCTTCTCGGGGTTGAGTTTGAGCCTGTTGGCCCTGGTCCATGCCATGACCGCCTCCAGCCACTGGTCGAGGGTCCGGACAGCTTCATCTGCAGAGGTGGAAAAGGAGAGATAGAGCTGTGTGTCATCAGCGTACTGGTGGCAGCAGACTCCATATCTCCTAACGACCCCTGCCAGCGGCCTCACATAGATGTTAACTATACAATACATACATTTTGTCAATTCTACATATTATGACAATGTTCATATTTCCTAATTACCTCATCTTTGTATATATTCTATTAGAAACTTTCTTGGCTTCCATTTGTGGCATATATCGCTACCAGTAAAGTTAATTAATCTCCACCTCTACCATTAAAATTCTACCTTCTTTATCTGCTTTTATAAATTTAGCTTCTAATTGATGGTTTATGCACAAAGCTATTCCTCTATTCTTTTTCTCATCTGCCTAATAAAACAATCTACCCAATTTTGGATTTTCTAATAGTTTATGATATTTTTTTAAAACTATGAGTCTCGTGTAAACACACGATATCTGCTTTTTCTTTTTTCAATTTATTAAAGATTTTTTCCTTTTTTCTGGTATGTTTAATCCATTAATATTTACTGAAAAAAATATTTGCTTTCGTTTCCATTGTTATTTATTGTTTATAAAGAGACCTTTGGGTAGTGGACAGCATATAAGCTGTAAAAAAATAATAAAAATAAAATAAAATAAATAAATTGGGTTTGTTGCTCTTGTTTTCCTCTTAGCTTCTGATGCCGGTTCCACTTCACAACACTCCTCTTGATTTATATTTATTAATGGTTCTTCCTGTTGTTCTTTTTGGTTTTTACCAGTAGTTCTTTCCCACTCTATTTTTACATCTTGTTGCCCTGATAGTGCCTTTTCTTTTCTGGTCATGAAAAATTTCCTGTCAAATTCGTTTGCTTTCTCTAATGTTTCCAGTCTATAGTTTCTAGATTTCCAGTTTACCAATATTCCTTCAGGTGTTAACCATATAAACTGTATTTTCTCACTACTTAATTTGTCTGTTAAGAAATGATATTGCTTTCTAATCACTCTTGCCTTCTTGGTATTTGTTTTAATATTATTATCTCCTTTCCCTGCATAACCAGAGATTTTCCATTTGTTAATCTCAAAATTTTATCCCTCATATTTCTTCTTGAAAAGGTTATATGTACTTCCCAGGGCACCTTATTAATTCTTGCAAATCTTGAATTGACCCTATAAATTTGTTGATTTTCCTGCTCCATCTCCTTCATTTCATTTCCTAATTTTTCTGCTAAAGGTTGACAAACCAACTCTATTAAATCCTGCTTTTTTTGTCTTCTACATTTATCAACCTTAGAACATGCACTGCTTTATCCATCTCCATAATTAGTGTTGAATCTATATATTCTTTAATGTCTTGTATGTTTCGATTGAGTTCTCTTTGTTTTAGCAATTCTTAATATTATCTCCTAGCTTCTTTTCTGCTTCTTCTATTCGGTTTATATTGTTCTGTATTTTTCAATTTGAGTCTTTTATATGTGTACTAAGCTCTTGTATTTGCTGATCCATACGTTTTACTGTTTCTTCCAATTTTAATTACATTTTATCTATCTTTTCTTCTATACATTGTTGATTATTTTTCATTTCCATTTTAAGCTCTGGAAAAAATTCCAATTATTGTTTACATATCTTGTTTGATCTTTAGGTGTTTTTTCCCCATTAGTTCATGTAGGGTCTTTTTTTGAGCTGGACTAGCATTGGCTGATGATGGAGCTGAGCCATCTTTTTCAGACCCTTTTGCAGTTGTTACATTCATTTTCTTAAGTTTGACTTTTCTTCTTTAAACCAATCTCTTGTGTTTCTTCAGCACTCACCTTTTTAGCTTTATTTACTTTATTGTTCCTTTTGGCTCATACACAGTGTTTAGTAATATCTGTCTTTTCAGTCTCTTCTATTGATTCAAACTTGGCTCTCACCTATCCCCTTCTTTGAGGTTTCTTGCTTCAGTCACCACCGCTACTTCCTATATCTTTCTATATCTGACTCAATCTGATGGAACCGTCAAAATTCTTTTAGTGCTGTCCTTGAAAAAAAAAAAAGAAGAAAGAGCAGAAGAGGGAAAGAATAAAGAAAAAAACCACCCCTATGGTTCTACTATTAGTTGTTCATAAGAACTACACAGACTCTCACTAGAATATGAACCCCACAATTAACTAACCAAACTAACAGTAATTCTTATTCAAACAGTATATTTCCCCTCCCCTATGGTTCCAGTCAAGATCAATTGGCGAGACTCTCAATCCCTCACTGAAAGTACAAGTTAATCAATCATTAACTCCAAAGCTTTATTCATTACACAGTCAGAGAGTCTATCAGTTGCTTAGTATAGCAGTAAATTTTCAGTCAATCCCTCCATTCATTGACCTATACTTCATCCACCTTTAGCTCCCCAGCTTTAGACAATTAGTTATCTTTAATACAGTAACCCCCCCGTCGATCGCGGGGGTTAGGGACCCACCCCACCCGCGATGCAAGAAAATCCACGATATGCGGAAGCGGGTGGGGGCTGGGGGCATCTTACCTCCCCCACCACCCACCCGCGTGGCCCGAGGCTTCTTTTCACGGCCAACTTTCCTCTTCTCAGCTCTTCCTCACCCTCCAAAACAAACCGGGGGGCCGACAGCTTGTGGGAGGATTATCCTCTCCATTCACCAGTGTGCTTGATTGAGGAATGAAGTGAGCAAATAAGCCACCGCCGCAGCCACCGCTCTTGACTTCAAGTAGCTCCTCTCTAGGGGTGTCCTCCAGACCCCCCCTTACCCTTATCAGGGTCACCACAGCTGTGAGAGCCTCCCCCTCTTCAGAGCACAAAGCTCCGTCCGAGGTGAGACGACACTGTGACATACCTCCATCCCAGTCATTTCATCAGTGTCATCTCCCTACTAAACTAGGGTGCAGGGACCATATCCCCCCTCCCCTCCCCTCCCCTCGTGGGCCCTGGCACTGTTGAAGGGGGCCGAAGACTGGAAACAGTTCTTCACATGCCATCTTATAAGGTCCACTATGCAACTTACGTACACAATCGTGATCTGGCCTCTATTTCTTTTTGGCTGGGAACAACAACCAAAAAAAGATGGCAAAGTCCCTCCCCATATTCGGAAAATCACTGGGATTCAACCCTGCAGTCCTACCTCTGCTATGCCTCTGAAGCTGTGCTACTCCCTTGAAGAGCTGTCCTCCCCCCCCCCCAGGTGGTTTTCCTAGCAGTTCCCTGGCTGACTGAAGCCTCTTGGTGATATTTGATGCAAAGCAACCTGGGACCCTCATGGACGGTCTGTGGCAGACCTCGCATTGCCTTGCTGACATTTCCCATCTGTGTCTTGGGAAACTTGGGGGAGGCAATGGTTCTGCCTTGCAAGAAGGGCTGGGCTGTGACAAAACTACCCGGAGCCACTTGCCTTGTGGTCGCCCTCCTTGGTGGGCTGACGCCAACAGGTGACACCTTTCTTTGCCATCAGTTTATCCTGGCCTGGAGGGGTCTTGGCTGGTGGGACATTTCAGGCAGGGAGGGTGGTAGCTGGTGGGTGAAGCCCTTGGCGTCAGGAGTTTGTGTCCTGCAAGGGATGAGCATTCTCCCCACAGTGACCAGGTGTGGAGGGGGCAGGTGAGTTGATGGGGGGAGGGCAGTCCTGGGCACTCTGGTGGCCAGGAAGGCCTGTTTGACCTGGCTTGCATGTTGCCCAGCTGAAACCCTGGTTGGGCCATGAGACAGCTGGTGTTGAGTCTGCAGCAGGCTATTCCTGCTGTATGCTGCTGGGCCTCAGAATAGCCAATGAAGAGTCCAGCAGGAGAGACATCCAAGGGGGGGATACTGGTTTTATTGAGCTCAATAAAAGACAGCAGGCCAACACCCCACCCAGGACAGTGCTGAGGTGTTGCGCGCAGAAACAAAATGGTTGCAAACTTTTATACCTTTCCCCCTCCCCTCCCACAGCGTGCACACAGATCCCTGGGATAGGTAGGTGGCGACCTTCAGGGAGGCCACCAATGGTGACAGTCCAGGGCGTCTCCCAGGGCAGTCCTGGGGTTGTTCGGGGGCGGTCCTAGGGCTGGCAACATTACCCGGTCTCTGACCCATAATCCAGGTGTGGCTGGGTTAATGTTCGCCATTGAGGTGTTTATGAGCCATGATGGTTGGAAACAATGGGCAGAAGCAAATCACATTGTCCAGGAGTTTGGCTAATCTTCAATTCAATAAGAGGGCTGGAAAGTCAACAGAAGGGTCCCAGGTCGTCAGACAAGTTTTCTCCAGGGTATGTGGAAAGGAGACAATAGGAGGTCTCTTGGCAGTCTCCTGGCTGAGATTAATCCTATTATCCATGAGGAGATTCTTGCCTCGCCCGGGGTTGCTTCCTTGCTTCTGGAAGATGCAGTC
Organism: Phrynocephalus forsythii; assembly: GCA_029282475.1. NCBI lineage: Eukaryota > Metazoa > Chordata > Lepidosauria > Squamata > Agamidae > Phrynocephalus > Phrynocephalus forsythii. Next base: position 126,824,459 of record JAPFRF010000003.1, on the reverse strand, counting down.
TTTGTTTTTGCCCTGCCATGTGCTCCTGGGACAAGGAGGAGGGAGGGAAAGGAGAGAGAGAGAGAGAGAGAGAGAGAGGCAGAAGGGGGGAGTACCCAGGAAAACATGGTGAGGTGAGAGGTAAAGAGGGGAGCGGGGGGGTGACCTTCTAGCTCGAGGTGGTGGGGAGGGGAAGGCAGGAGAAAGAGAGGGGGTGGGTGGGTCAGCAAGCAACATAAGCAACTCAATGGGTGAATGATGAGTCATCCATGATAAGAAATGGGGTGGGTATAGTCTTGAGGTAGAATAATGGCAGACCTTCCCATGGTCCAGATGCAGACAAAGGAATTTGATGTCCAGGTGCTTGAGCTGGAGGCTGGAGGGCTAAGCAGGAAAAGGTGCCCCATACAGCCCATTGTCTCTGTGGAGGAAGGAGAAGATTCCCTCTGGAAAAATCCATTCAGGGGAACCAAGCAGTTTGAACTGGTTTCGCCATGTGGCAGGGTGACGGTCCTTGATTTGAAACGGAGGTCACTTCCCCAGCATGGAGGCAGCGTGTACCCTTGTCCAGGCCTTGAAATATGTGAAGGAAGAAGGAACTGGGAAAATGGAGGGGTCGGGGATATTATTGGAAGGCAGGGAGAGGGAGGACACAGAGGGGAGAGGTGGAGGAACCTTTATTTGGGGAAGAGAGAGGTGAATAGAATAGAATAGAATAGAGTTTTATTGTCATTATGCATATGCAAAATATGCACAACGAAATTAGAGTGCTGTTCCACTACACACTCTAAGCATACAAACACATAAAACATATAAAACACCATACAAAATATTAAAAACTCTTAAAATTGCTTACAAAATTTAAAACACTACTTAAAACTGATTAAGATAGTGCTAAAACTGTCGCATTTAGCTTGGATACCGCTCTGTGATAAAAACTGTTCTTTAGTCTATTTGTCCTTGACCTAAGAGTCCTGTATCTCCTGCCAGACGGCAACAGTTCAAAAAATTGGTAGCCAGGATGCGAAGGGTCTCTCAAAATTCTAGATGTCTTCCTTGAGCATCTGGAGTTGTATACTTCTTCCAAAGGAGGAAGAGGACAGCCCACTATCCTCTCAGCAGTGTTTATGACCCTCTGGAGTGCCCTTCTATCTGCCACTGTGCAACTGGAAAACCAGACACAGAGGCAGTAAGTGATAGTGCTTTCTATAAAGCCCCGGTAGAAGGTTACCAACAGTTTCTTAGACAGTTGTTCCCTCCTGAGAAGTCTCAGAATATATAATCTCTGTTGGGCCTTCTTTACCAGTGCTTCAGTGTTGGCACTCCAGGTCAAATCCTCCTGTAGAATAACTCCTAAGAACCTACTGTCCGTCACCCGCTCTACACAAACTCCATCAATAATCAGGGGCTGAGTGGGGGGGAGAAGAAGGAGAAAGGAAAGAGAGGGAAAGAGAAAATACTTCTTGGTGCCCTTTTGGCTGTGCAGGGAACGATGCAGTGATGAAAAGGGGTTTAATATGAGATGATCCCACCCCCACCCCCAAGTGTGTCAAGGTCTGATCTACTGAGGAGTAAGGGGTTGCCCCATTCCCCCTACTTTCCTGAGGCTCGGGGGGGGGCACATGTCCAGGGGAAACAAACTATCAAATCCACTGTCAATCACCCCTAACCTTTGTTACCAAGCCTGTTCGCTTGTAGGGAAAGAAACTGGAGCTTCTCAGCCATATCCTTTTGGGGAACGGCTGGGCCGATATGGACCAGGTTTGTTTGCATTGTGATTGTGACGATATCAAGGATTGCAGCCGGATGCGGGGGTCTAATTTTGTCCTTGCCTAATTGACGTGTGCTCATAGGAGCGGGTGCAGGCCTGCCTTCGCAGACACGCGTCTGCTCCCAATTCACACACACACACATGTTTTTTTTCTTTGTGTCCTCCACACTGGGACAACACATGTGCGTGAGAATAGCATGTTAAGAAACACCACTTTTGCCACTACTGTCTACCTTTCTGAATAACCAAAGTGCCCACACATTTTTTTTTACCAGTAATAGGTTGAATCTCCAAAATGTGACTTGCAAAAAGCTATGTGCAGAGTTACTGGTATGAGGCTCATTCCCATCCACCTTTGACTGTACAGAGTGGCTGTGTGTGTGTGTGTGTGTGTGTGATTCTGTTCTCTAATGTAAAATGCAGGGGTCACATTTCAGCCACAACACAACAAATAGGACAGGCAGGCCTACCTTCCTTGGATAATTCAGCTGTAGCAAACAACAGAAGAAACCGTGCAGCAAGGCTCTTCCAAAGTCCAAGTACCAAGCCAGAGATGCCGGGCCCTGGGAGCGAGCGGAATCTCCTGGGCCAAGGCTTTTAAAACGGGACTTTCCGAGCTCAGGCGTCAGGGCTGCACCCCCTCAGGGCAGACTCCAAGCGAAAGGGCCCAGATGTGGGTCTAAGGCCGTTACTTCACGAAGTGCCTCGCTTCGAACCGACCTTGCCTTCGCTGTGAATTCGGAGGCGGTCACGTGGCGGTCACGTGTTCTCGCTTCGCTCCTGCCCCTGTTTCTCAGTACTCACAAGCTGCAGTTTTAGGACCGATTCGAGCACAACCTCACGTGCTCCCTTCGCATTCGCATGCCACTTTTCAACGTTCCTTATTTCCCATCCGTCCTTTAAAAAAATACCTACCGACGTCGTATCGATGCACTGATGCTGGACTGTCAGTTGCAATGGCTCTACTGATTTCAACTGTTTCCTGGCATCATTGGCAGCCCCCCCCGCCGCCGCCACTACTCGGGGGGAGCCCCGCATGGCACAGCCGCCCGCCCTCCGCCGCTTGCACGCAGCCTGCCCCGGGTGCCCTGCTCTGGCCGGGCGAGGCGGCAGCGGCTCCTCCTGCTCCCGCCGCCGCCGCCGCCGCTACTCGAGCGAGGAAGTAACAGCGCAAAGCGATGAAACGATATAGCGATGCATCGATATCCCTGTTTGAATATTTTAAAAAAAAACTTGAAATAAAAGCCAAAAACCGAGACCACACGTCACGTTGGGAGCGAAGCGAGATGCGAAGCGAAAAGATTCCCGGCCCCTGGCAGGGGAACCACTCACCCCGCTTGGAGCACGGTAAAGGGGGCGTGGTCGGGATGGCATCGCAGCCAAAAAGGAGGAGCGTGTGGACTGAAACGATCGATTCGCACAGAAATGAGGGCTTGCCGCGAAGCGAGCGGTTCGTGAAGTAACGGCCTAAGAGCACACCATTGCGAGCCCTGGAAGAGCTGGGCTGGCTTTCTGTGGGGAAAGGGGATCTCCCACATGGGGAACTGCTGGCTGGAAGGGGAGGCTGCTCCCTCGGCCACTGGGTTGCTCTGCTTCCTCAGGGCCTGAATGCGAATTCCGTGGCCTCCGGTGCTCTGTGCAGGAGCTGGATGACGTGCTGCTGAAGGATGTGGGTGGAAGAATTCAAGCAGACGGACGGTGAGCGGAAGGAGAGGGCTGAGCCGGCATCCCTGGGGGTCCTACTGAAGCTCCCGCCAGTTGACTTGGCTTCCCTTTTCTGTTACGGTGGCCTCCTGCCTGGGATAGCTGAGAGGGAGCCGCTGCACGGCCGGCCAGCTGAGGGTGCTGAGAGTAGGCCACCCCTTGCCCTAGACCCCCATCAGCCCCAAGGCTGCTCCAGGCTCGCCCTTGCTGCTTCTCTGTGCAGGTGGCCCGTGATCATTGACCCCTCTGGACAGGCAGCCGTTTTCCTGCGGTATCGGGACACCAATTACCTGAGCACGGTGAATCCCAGTGACATGGCTGTGGAGACCATCCGCCTGGCGTTGCTGGGCGCCCTTCGGTAGGGGCAGAGGCTGGATGCATGTTCTCAGAACATGGTGGCCTCAGGGAAGGTGGGGGGCAGTGCTGCACCCATGTTGGTGCTAGCTGGGAAGTGGGGATGTTCATGTGTGGGGTGAGGAGTATGCCAGCCGAGGAGCCATCTGTCAACTAACCAATCCTCCCATCTCTGGACAACCTTCTGTGCGCCACTACAGGTATGGGAAGCCCCTTGTCTTTGACATGCTGGAAATCAACATGTTTGACACAGTGAAGAAGCAGCTGGACCGGCTCGAGCCAGGCTTGGCAGATGTGGTGCTGAGCAGGAAGATCCTGGAGCAGGACAGGTGGGCAACCTCTGGGGAGAAGGCCAAGCCTGCTTGTTGTCCTTTTAGATCTTCAGAGCTCATGTCCATGGCGTCACAGAAGAGTTCAGTGGGGAGGGGCCTATCAGGCCATCATGTCCCCCCTCCTGTTCAATGAGGCAGGAGTCCAAAGCAAAGCAGAGCTCACTGATGGCTCTCCAGTTTTCTCTTGAATTTCTCTTGTGTTGAAGAAGCACTTGCCTCCTGACTCTGAAGTAATTGCTTCCATGATCATAGCGCTCAAACTATTCAGAAATGTTTCCTGATCTTCAGCTGAAACCTGGGTTCTCTTAACTTGAGCCCATTGTTGCGCATCCTGCACTCAGGGATGAGAAGAGAACAGATCCTGTCCTTCCTCTCTATGACTACCTTTCAAATACTTGAAAAATGGTGTCCAGCCTCCTCTCAGTCTTCTTTTCTCAAGGCTAAACATGCCCAGTTCTATCATTCTTTCCTCATAAGACTTGGCTTCCAGTCCCCTGATCGTCCTTCTCGCCCTCCTCTGGATTTGTTCCAATTTGTCAACATCCTTTTTGAAGTGCAATGTCCAACTCTTCTAGATCAGTGGTGTAGCTAGAGTTTGGAGCGCCCGCAAATGAAGTCAGTTTTTGCGTCCTCTCCTCCTCCCCCTACTGTGTCCCACCCACACAGCAAGGGGGGGGGGCTAGATCCTGGGGGAACAGTGGGGGAGGGGGAGAAAGGTCTCTCCTTCTTGTGCCCTCTTTGTAAGTCTCCTTTCCAGTTAAGGCTCTCCTGTGCAAACCGCACAGTGTGCGGATAGAGCCAAGCAGGCAATGTTTTTCCCCAAGCATCACTTCCGTAGCATGCTTCCCCCTCCTCTTTTCCCCTGGCTAAGGCTTGGCGATAGTTAACTTGGGGGCAGGGGGAAGGAGGAGGGGGGCAATAGATGGAGGTGCTGCTTGGAAAAAAAATTGCCTGCTTCCCTCTCCCCCCCCCAACTAGCGGGGCGAAAGGAGGACTGCTGGCAGGATGGCACATGGCTTCCTCCTCACCCTCCTCACCCAGCCTTAGTGGGGCGAAAGGAGGACTGCTGGCAGGATGGCACATGGCCTCCTCCTGCTCCCCCCTCCAGATGCCCCCAGATTGCTGTGCACCCCGGGGGAAATGTACTCTTCCGCCCCTCCCTAGTTACGCCAGCACTCTAGATGAAGCCTAACCAGTGGTGAATTGAAGGGGACTAGTACCTCAAAGAATTTGGAGGTGACCTGTCAATGCAGCTTTCTTTCTTTTTCTTTTTCTTTTTCTTTTTCTTTTCTTTCATTCTTTCTCCAACCACATTGCATAATTGGCCCAAATTCTGCTTGTCATCTAGACTAATCCCAAGATCCTTTTCGCTCATAGTATTATAGAACCATGTATCCCCCATCTTGTAACTGTGCATTTGGGATGTTTTCCTAGGTGTAGTAGTCCTTTGATCTTGTCCCTATTCAATTTCATTCTGGTGTTTTCAGCCCAAGCCCAAGTCTATAAAGATCATTTAAAATTCTGTTCCTGTCTTCCAAGACATTAGCTGTTCCACCCAATTTTGGGTACCAGAGGACTGGGGAATAACAGAATTCATGCTATTATTTTAAAATGAGTGAAGGAAGCCTGGGAAATGAAAGACTGGTTAGCCTAATGTCTGTTCCATTGAAGATGTTGGAAAGCCTCATCATCCAAGATAAAATCTTAAAGCACAGAGAAGAACAAGCCTTGCTGAGGGAAAATCAGCATGGCGCTGGTAAGAGTAAGTCTTGCCTCACAAACCTTTTAGGTTTCTGGAAGGGTAGGTTGTGCCTCACAAACCTTTTAGGATTTTTGAAAAGGTCAACAAGCACATGGATGCAGGGAAACAGTGGATATTGTCTATCTGGATTTTTGGAAGGCAGTTGACTCGGTCCCTCACCAAAGGCTGCTGAGAAAAAGCCACCATCAGGTGATAAGAGGGTAGGTACTCTTTGGGATTGAGAACTGGTTCAGAACCAGGAAATGGAGAGTAGGTGTCAATGGGCAATTTTCACAATGGACAGAGGTGAAAAGCTCATCTCTGCTGCACTGTTGAGGTTGCCCAGACTATTTCAACGTGCATGCAGGGTCTGGACTGTCTGGTATGCCTCTGGAGTTCATGATCACTATGAACCTATCTCAGCATGTCACCTGCCCCCACCAATAGGCTTGGTCACTCACTGGACTTTTCCTCCACATCTGTGGATTATAATCTGAGGGTTGGGAATAGTGTAGCCCAGCCTGTGTTGTGGTCAGAGCATTGCCTGCTGACTTTCTCCCTGTTGACTGCAACCCCCCCCCCTTGGGGGGGAGCCAGGACCCTCCATTTCTCCCCAGAGGTTCCTGGAGATGCGCAGTTTTGGAGGGCCTTTGGGGGCTTTCCGGATGGCCTGCCTGATGATCCAGTTGAAGCCCAGGTGAAGAGGTGGCATGAGGAGGCCACCCGGGCAGCTGACTTGATTGTTCCCAAGTGGCTCCTCCTCTGCAGAGCTCATTCCTCGCAGTGGTATTTGGCTGAGTTGAGGGCGATGAAGCAAGAACAGAGAAGGCTTGAGTGCAGATGGAGGAAAGTCTGGTCAGCTGCTAATTGGGCTGCTGTTCATTTGCTGACCAGGCAATATGTTAGGGCCATTAGAGTGGCAAAAAAGCCTTTTCTTCTTGGAGAATTGGTGCAGCCCTGAACCACTAGGCATAATTGTTCATGTAGTTCATGATCTTACCAATCTTGGTCAGTTGGGACCTCATCCTAGTTATTTCAGAAGCAAGTCCTTTTCAGCCCAGTTTAGATCTAAAATTAAGGCCATCTGATTGGATCTGAACTCTGATTGCAGCAGTTCTCACCTGTTCATCCCCAGTGCGGAACCCCTTTGGTCTCCTTGGCTTGTTCAGTGTGGGCCTGTAACATCAGTTGAGGCCTCCAGGGTTTTGTTGCATTGTAATCTGGCCAGGGGGGAGCATGCTGGAATGGGCTTCTTCGATTATTAATGCCTTCTTCAGGGAGGAGATACTTCCCGCCTGTCTGAAGGAGATAGTCGTGAAGCCCAGTCTTAAAAGATCCATCCTGGCACCAGACCATTTGGCCAACCATCGTCTGACTGCCATTGTTCCTTTCCTGGGCAAGGTGATTGAGCATGTCGCTGCCGAACAGCTCCAGAGGTTCCCGGAGGATGATAATGTCCTGGACCCATACCAGTCCAGGTTTAGGCCACGTTTTGGGACTGAAACAGCCTTTGCCGCACTGCAAGATGACCTTTTGAGGCAGGATGATAAGGGATGCTCTTCCTTGTTGATCCTCCTATCTCTCAGCGGCTTTCAATACTGTTGACCACAGTATCTTGGAGTATCCTCTTGGGGGTTGGAATCTGTGGCTCAGCCTTGTGCTGGCTCCAATCCTTCCCTGGGGATTATGTTCAGTGAGTAAAGCTGGATGAGGAGCTGTTGACCCCTTGGATCCTCAAATGTGCGGTGCCCCAGGGATCAGAAATCTCTCTTCCCCCCCCACACACAATGCTGCTTAACATCTCTGTGAAGCCACTGGGGGAGGTCATCCAGAGATTTGGGGTTAGCTGTCATCAGTATGCTGATAACACACAGCTCTTATCTCTCCTTTTCCACCTCTGCAGTGGAGGCTGTTCAGACCCTGGAGCGCTGCCTGGCTGTGGTCATAGAGTGGACCAGGACCAATCGGCTTAGGTTGAACCCCGATCAGACGGAGGTTCTATTCTTTGGAGGGGTCCCCTTATGGTTTAAGTGGTCCTCTCCCCAGTTTGGTTGGGTCTTTTATTTTATTGTTCTTTGGTCTTGTTGACCACCATGAGTTGTTTTTAGAGAAGGAGATGGTATATAAAGTACAAGCAAAGCAAAGTAAAAAGTGGCATGCTGCCCCAGGGATCTATCCTGGGACTGGGGCTTCTCAGCCTGTTCATAAACTATCTGGAGACTGGGATAAGTAGGGAGGTGGCCAAGTTTGCAGATGTCACAAAACTTTTCTGGGTGATAAAACCAGAAGGAATTGTGAAGAGATCCAGAAGGATATCTCCAACTTCATAAGAATGGGAGGCAAAACCATTTCAGTGTAAGAAAATGTCAAGTAATGTACATTGGGGCAAAAAAAAAAAAAAACTATCAGCTCATGACAGCTCCATGACAGATCAGAAAAGAGATCTTGGTGTGTTGGTGGGCAGCTCGATTAATGTGTCAACCTAGTGTGTAGCAGCATTTAAGGCCAGTTCCATGCTAGGGATCATCAAAAAGGGGATTGAACATAAACCATCCAGGATCATAATGCTGTTTTACAAAACAATGATAAGGTTGCACCTGGAGTATTGTGTACAGTTCTGGTTGCTGCATCTCAGAAAGGTCATCGTGGACTCGGAAAAGGTGCAGAAGAGAGCAACTAAAAAGATTACTGGGCTGGGGCAATTGCCTTTTGGGGAACGGCTACAGCATTTTACAGCTCTTTAGCCTGGAAAAAAAGGACATGATTGAAACATTCAAAATTGTGAGGGGATGGATCAAGTGGATAGAGAGGGACACTCCTTTCCCCCTCCCATGAAATGCCAGAATCAGGGGGGCATCCACTCAAACTAAGGGTTGGAAGAGTGAGAATAGATGAAAATATTTCTGCACCCAGCATGTTATTAGCCTGTGGAACTCCTTGTCACAGGATGTGGGGATGGAATCTGGCCCAGATACCAGATTGGACCAATTTCTGGAGGAACAGTCCATCACAGGTAACAGGTCGCGATGGGGACCTGTGTTCGCTCCAGGCTTAAAAGGAGAAAAGAAAATATTTTTTCACCCAGCGCGTTGTAAGTCTATGGAACTCCCTGCCACAGGATGTGGTGATGGCATCTGGCCTGGATGCCTTCAAAAGGGGATTGGACAGATTCCTAGAGGAAAAGTCCATCACGGGTGACAAACCATGATGGAGATGTGTGTCATCTCCAGGCTTAAAACCGGGGTACTTCAAGGGCCAGATGCAGGGGAGTGGTATCAGGAGACAGATATCTAGTCTCATGCGCTCCCAAACGCATCTGGTGGGGCCGCTGTGAGATACAGGAAGCTGGACTAGATGGGCCTTTGGCCTGATCCAGCATGGCTCTTCTTATGTTCTTATGAGGGTCCTCCCAAGTGCCAGGCTCAGGGGAGGGACATCAGAAGACAGGGATCTAGTTGTGAGATGCATGGAGCTGGACTAGATGGGGCCTTGGCTTCACCCAGGAGAACTCTTGTGTTCTCGTGTTATGTTGTCTGATCGATTGAAGTGTAATAACGGTGGGCGTCCCTGAGCAGACACTGGCCAACTAAAGGGTGTCTTATGCGGGGGTGGGGTGGGGGTGGGGGTGGGACTGTGCCTTCTGACGCAGGGGCCCTGACCCACACAGAGAGTGGCCCAGCTAGGGGCTCTGCAGTAGGAAGAGGGGAGGTGCCACCCCTGCTGTGCCCAAGGCTGGCACCCACTGGGCACTGCTGCCTCCTTTTACAGGTATCTCTCTTTAGTGAAGCCAACAGACGGGCCTGAATATGCCGCGACAGAATTTCAAGCTTCTCGTACGGAAAAATTCAAGCTCTTTGTGGTCACCAAGTGTGGCCATCTGCCACAGGAGCTGCTGCAGAGCCTCCTCCCGGTCGAAGTAGTCCTGTCCAAGAGCAGTCGGTAGGCGGTGCCGCCTGAGAGGCCACCTAAGCTGGAGGTGTACGTTACGTGAAACCCTGGCCCCGGAGGGCTCAGTGTCCCTCCCTCCCGTCCCACCCCGTCCCTTCTCCAGGGGACAGAGAGCACCTGGGCTGCCACGGGGGGGGGGGGGTAATGAATCCCAAGAGGTTCCCCGTCCCCCTCGCTGTGGTGGCCTCACTCAGCCTTTGCTCCCCGACAGAAGGAGGCGCTCTCGAGGTGACCAGCTCTCCCAGAAGCTCTCCTTGGCCCTCTGAAAGTCCAGGGCTGATCGTGCACAGCCTCTGGGTCCCCCCACCAAGGCTGCCATGGGCAAGGAAGAAGGCAGCCTTGACTGCAAGGAAAATAAAACTTTCACGGGGAAGCCACTTTTGTGCCCCTCTTCTGTCCACCTTCGGTAGCTAAGCTGGCCCATGCTCTCAGGTTGGAGGGGACTGCCTTGGCCGCTTCTTCTCAGTGAACCTAACACTGCCCCCCCACCCCCGCCACATCCATGCCATGAGCCTCCGGAAGGGACCCGGGGCTTGGCTAGAGAAGGGAAGACATGGAGGTTCTAAAAGGTCAAGTAAACTTTATTGTCCTGGAACCAGAAAATAGATCTCTTTGGTTGTATGAAGGTTGCTAGTTACAGTCTTGATTTCCCTTGGAGTTTCCTCCTTGGGGAGGACAGAGACACACCACAGCCCAGCACCGAGAGAAGTCCTAAGTCAGTTGCTGACACCCTGCCTGGTCCCTCCCCAAATTGCTCATTTAAAAAAGCAAATGCTAAAATTAGATTAGAATCCAAAAGCTCTATGGCTGATGTAGAAGCGGTTCTTCTGTGCAGCTCGGATAAAAGGCAGTTGGGGGCCTTCCCTTCTCTGGCCCCTTAAAACCAAACCTCCCCACTAAAATGGCTCCTGGATGGTGCGGGCGCCTGGCTCCCCGCCCACCCCTCCCTCCCACTCCTAAGAGCCGGCCAAGGCGGGAACAGGATGCCACCCCGTCTCCTTCCAGAAGGGAACCAAGGACCTGAAAGAAAGGTGCCTGGCCTCAGGCCTCAGGCCCTCCCCATCTCCTCGGGTGTGCCTCCCAGGCCCCCTGCCATCACCCTGGCCCCAGTGCCCCCAACCCCCCTTGTACCTGTACCTTCTACCTGCCTCACCACGTCCTAATGCAGCTAGTCTGCCCCTATTCACTGTCCCGCTCTGCGCTACTTGTGCCCCCCTTGCAACCCCTGGGCAGCTCCAGCACATGCCCTTGGTGAGCTCCACCCTCCTGAGCGATATGTCTGCCCCTGCCTGGCACCCCTCCGCCTGCCCCGGGCCCCACCAGTGAACACCCAGGCTCTGCAAACGGAGAGGCAAACAGTGGCCACCTTAGGGACAGGACAGGCGGCCGGGGGGGGGCGCTTCCCCTCAGGCTCCTCACCCAAGGAGGTTGCCTTGCCCAGATGTCCTGAAGGGGTCTTGGGGGCGGGGGAGGCAGCAATAGCAGCAGCAGGAAGAGACGGGCAGAGGGGCAACCTGCCATTGGGCAACTCTCTCTCGAGCCCAAGACCCTGCCCCCCCCCAGCCCAGTAGCAACCGTTAACCTACAACAGCTGGCAACACACCCCTTCACACTCCCACATAGTATTTACACGCAGGGGTGCCCTACATGGCACTCCACGGATGGCTGCTTACGCCTGCCACCCCCAAAAACGTCACAAGGGGGGGGGGAGGAAGATCCGCAGCCTCGGCCTCTCGCTGGGCCCCGAGGGCCTGGTCCTTCCCTGCCTGCCGGGCCAACCGGCCACGTCCCCTACGCTGCCTGCAGAGCTGCTGCCGCCGCCATCGCCTCCTCCTCTTGGCGCTGTTCTCAGCAGCCCCCCCAGGACCTCTTCGTTATGTGGGGACGGCTGTCTCCAAGCTGGGTGGCGTGTGGCGCAGCTTGCGTTGGCTGCCACAGAGGCCCATTTCTTCCCGAGGGGGAGGCGTAGGGGCGGAAGGGCTGAGGGCCAGGGAAGCCTCCTGCGCCGCTCCGTGGGTCTCGTTCATCTGGCTCGTCATCGTCACTGCTGGCGGAGGAAACGAATCAGGCAGAAAAAAAGACCCCCCCAACCCCCTCTAGCAGGGGACACCCTCCTCTCCCCCATGGGGTCTCTCTGTGTGCTCCTGTCACACATTTGAGGTGCGAGCAACCCAGAAGGAGGGCTGGCTTTTCCCTGGAGCCTTGGCACCCACGAGGTGTGAGGTGGGTGGGGTGGGGTGGGGGAGAACAGGCCCCCCTGAGTGGGAAAAAGATGACCCGGCCTGGCCGGAAGAAGCCCGCCCCAGTGCAAGGGGGAGGGGGGCAATGGCAGGTGAGTGATCCCCAATGGCCAGCAGGGGGCGGCCTTCGTGCCCTCCCCCAGCACAGGCTCCAAAGGGCAGCAAGCCGCTTCAGAGCAGGTGGTGGTGGCGGCGGCGGCGGGGTGTGTGTGAGGGGGGAATGGCTGTCCTACTGCTCCCCACCCCCAGAGCAGAGAAAAGGGGCAGGTCTTCCGAGGGGCGGCCAGCGTCCGCCAGTAGCCACCCCTGAACCCTGACCCTGACCTGCTGTAGGGTGCCAGCCGGAGCAGAGCAACCACAGCACACACCCACACCCACACTGCCTCCGGGCTCCCTGTGGGGCTGTCATCCCACTCTGGCACCAGCTGAGGCGGGGAGCCCCCGGGTCATACAGGATCGCGCTCTGAGGAGACCCAGAGACTAGCCCCCCCCAAGCCAGAGGAACAGAGAATGCAGAAGACCCTGCTGCCCCCACCTCCCGCCTCCCACCCGCTCACCTGAGCCACCGCCGGAAGCGTCAGTGAGGAGTCTGCCTCTGCTGCCCCCACCATCTGGGGTCTGGAAGAGCAAGGGGTTGAGGGGACCAGGTGAGATTCAAGCTTTCTTGTCCTGTCCCACCCCCCCCCGAAAACTGGGTACCGCAGAGGAACCTCTTTCTATGCTGACCCGGGAGGGGGGATGCCACGATGCCACTAGGAACCCCCAGGGGATGCAAGGGCAGGAAGAAGGGGGGCCAGGGGACAGGAGCAGCAAGGATGCCTGGCGGCTGCCTCAGGGAAGAAGGGAGGAAGCAAAGCAGAAGAGAGCGGGGGGGGGGCTGCTTGGGCCAGGCCGCCAAGGGTTGACCCCTCCACCTCCCAGCCCTTTGGCAGCTGGCCCTTTGTCCGCCAAGGGCCGGCAAGGCAAGGGCCCAGACCAGAGGCTGCCCGGAAGAGGCTTGCTGGGACCAAGGGCACACGCACCACTGACCAGGCCTGGAACTGGGACGTTCCCACCAGCCCAATGGTCAAACCCTTGGCTGGCACAGGGTGGCTGTGGGTGTGGGTATCGGGGGCACAGAGCAGGCGAAGAGGCCTATCTCTCCCATGGCGGGAACCCTCAGCCAAGGAACCCAAAGGAAAGCATCTGTTGCCGCACGGCACTTGGGGAGCCCTGCAAAGGGCGGAGCAGCCGCCCCGGTCTACCCATCCTCAGCACGAGAGCGCCTCCCTCAGGCAGGGCACGTTGGGGCAAGGGCTGCCAAAGGGGCCACGGTCGGATGCCGAGGCTGCTAAGAGAGACGATGCCACCCTCCTGGGGGTAGGTGGCTCCTTCTTCTGCGCAGGAGCTTAGCCAAGGATGCTTACCCTAACCCTAACCCTACCCCCGGGCGGGAACCACCTCTTGCAACCATGGAGGGCTCCCCCTCCTCCGTGGGGGGCTTCCCAAGGCATGCAGGAGGTACCTGGATCTGATAAACAGGTTTGGAAGAAGGAATGGCAGCAAATTCTCTGTAGAGAAACTTCTTTTCAGGCACAGGCTGGTGGGGGCAACAGAGAGGGGTCACAGGCGACCAGGAGGCGAGGCCAAGGCAGAGGCAGAGAGAGGGAAAGCGTGAGCCAGAAGAGCCCAGGAGCGGCCCGGGGGGGGGGGCAGGCAGGATTGGGGGGGGGCAGAGGTCGGGCTGGAAGAGGGTACACTAGGCCCCCAAACCACTCTCTCCCTCCGCCTGATCTTGATGCAGGATTGGGGGCTCTTAAGCCCAGCCCACCCCGCCCAGGCCCAGGGACTCCGGAGCCAGAAAACTCCAAGCTCTGATGAAATGGGGTCCAGTGGGAGGAGGGGCAGGGAGGGAGATTTGGGGGAAGGCAGAGCAGGAAGGAGTGTGGGGGGCATTTTAAGGCCAGCCTCACAAGCACTGCCCCCACCCCACCCCCCTCCAAACTCTCCATGACCAGCACTGCCTGGAGCCCACGCTTACCAGCCTGCCTGGGGAAGCTGTGATCCGGGAGCTGCTGAAGTCTGAAAGGAGAATGGAGGATAAATCAATAGACGCCTTGCAGAGATCCTGAGATGCTTCCGTAGGCCGGCACCCGCCCCCCCCACCCCCCATGGTGCAGCCACACAATCCCACCCCCGTTTGCCAGAGAGAGCGCTTCAAAGTCCCAGGGGAAAGTGAGGCCCACCGTCCAGGGGTGTTGGTGACGGGGTGGGGGCTGGCGAGGGGGACTCGGCCAGCTGCTCCAGGGTGCCCCGCTTCTTCCCCTCCTTGGACCGGGCAATCACCATCTGGGCCTTGAGGGCGTCCTGCTCCAGGGACTTCATCCTGTCCAGGGGAAAAGCAGAAAAGGGAAAAAGCTCAGGGAAAAGGCCGCTGCCCGGGATGGGTAGGGGGCATCAGTGTGCCGGGGGGGGGGGCAGGATGCGCACCAACCTTCCCCAGAGCCAAGCTTTCAAGATGAGTCGGGATTTCTCTTCTGGGGTGCGGAGGGGCCCCTCATGCACAAGACCAGGGCAGCTGGGAGAAGACCCCCATCGGGAGGGAGGGAGGGCAGCTGAGCTACCGCTGGGGAGTGGATGTGGCCAAGAGCCTGAGGGCTATTACACAACACACCTGGGCAACCCTTCCACCCATCTGGCTCAGAAAGGGCAGTTCATGGCCCTGGACACAGCTTTGTTGCACCTTAAGTGGCCCATTTGTACACCTGACCCCCAAGAGAGTGCTTAAGTGCAATGGGGCGGCATATAAACAGCATGCTCTTATTTTTCACTTGCTTTGCCTTGCTTCTTTGGGGTCTGCTCCTTGGAGGTGGGTACAGAGGGCTTCTTTGCTAGCCATGGGGCAGCGGCCAAAACCCCATGACTGCCGTAATGTGTTCCTCTCTGGTCAGCCATGTGTGGGAGCGCAAGGAGAACAAGCAGAGGCTGCCTCCAAGAGACGCAGACAACGGGCTGCTGACGGAGAACAAGGAAGCAGGGGAGCTAAGGAAGGGCACCCCCCTCCCCTGCTTCCTCTCTCTGTGTGTGCCCCATGCAAGAAAGAGGGTGGGAGGGTGGAGGCAGATGCAAGGACCAAGAGCTTGGGTGAGCTGGAGGTCAGCGTGAAGGCCTCCCTCTCGGAGGCTTCCTGGCACTTGCCCCAGGCAGCGGCATGCTGTTTGGGAGGGCAGTGGGCACCAACTGGCAAGATCCACCCACACCCCTCCGAGCACCTAAATGAATAAAAAGGTTGTGTGCCTGGCTGCCCCCCCTCCCGCCCCGCCCCCAGCTGGCAGCTCCAGCACCGGTCAGCCTCTTCTACGCCAGGCCAGGCCAGGCCATCCTAGGCCGGTTTGAGAAGGACCCTGTCCACCCTGCTGTTGTGGCTGTGGCTGAGACAGGCAAGCTGCATATGCTCCCCCCACCTCACTGTGGAATCATCTCCCTAGTGAGCTGTGCCTAGCTCAGTCCCTGCCCGCCTTTAAAAAGGCCTTAAAACCTCTGCTTTTCAAAGAAGCAAATGGCGAGCTTTTTACTTAATTTTGTTTGTTTTTCTTCCTCGCCGCCCACGCCATCTTTTGTGGAGGGTTTTAACCCTCCTTATTTTATTACTTTCTTTTTTGTTGCCCTTTTGTATCTCTGATGTCTTGTTTTTAATTGTAAACCGCCCAGAGTTCCATTCGGAAGACGGGCGGTCTATAAATATAATAAATAAATAAATAAATAAATAAATATGTGCGATGGGAATGACTGCCCCCTCTCTGTGCCTTGACAGTCAGCAGCAGCTCCGCCATGTCACCAGAAGGGCTGCCCCTGGAGCCATGGAGGCCTCTCCGCTCCCTCAGATCTGCACCCTTGGGATGTTTCTGGCCACACTTGACTCCACTCAACCCGCGGCTGACGCCCGAGCTGCTGGCTAGCTTTCACCTGGTCTGGTGTCTGCAGCGATGGTCTTCAAGGTGGCTGCACTGGCAACCCCCTCCCCCCCCCAGGTCTGAGTTCTCGCCTGGAGCCACAAACTTTCTCTCCCTGTCTCTCTCTCCCCCACCCACCCCAACACACTTCCTCAGGCTCGCCTCCCCTGAGTTTTCTGAAATGGAACAGCCCAGGGACTCCTGAATCGTTTTATCCTCCTGCCAACTGGATTCTGTAAGAGCTGGGCTGAAAAGGAAGGGCACAGAGGAGGCCAATGTTGGAGCAGCCCTGAAAGCCTCCCCCCACCCTGGAAAGCCAGCAGTTTCTTCATCAAGGCTGGAGGTGCCATCAGTCTGCCATGGTTTAGCCGGGCAGGTCCAGCTTTGGACCTCAGGTGCTTGACCTGATGACCCATGGGACCCCTTTGGAGCCTCTACAGGTCTGGGATTGGGCTTCAGACCCCTCCCATTCTGGGGTTTGAATAGGTGAAACTGTTCAGAAAGAAAGACATGTCAGATGATGGAAGTTTTTAAGCTTGTAATGAGGTAAAATAAGTCCAGCCATGGACAGAAGCAAGCCCGCAAAATTGGCCTTGAAAGGAAGTGAAGTGTCCAAGGACACAGAAGCGAAGCTCAGAAGTGTAGATGTGGAAAAGCATATGTCATGTGATTATAAAGTGAAATCTTTGGTAATAGGATCTACATATACTGTATGTGATGTATAATGTTCTTGCTGTCTGCTGTGGACTGCCATGATGTTGATGCCATGATGTTGCTGCTTGCTGTGATGGGTAGTAGCTGATGGGTGATAGCTGCTGATGGGAATGAATGGTGACTGAAAATGAAGAAAGGCTGAAATACCACTGTTAACTATGAAGAAGTGGTGGCTGATGTACTCTGAGCAAAGGTATTGCCAACTGTAAATATTGTAAATAGACTGCACAAAAACCAGCAACTGGTCTGTCATGTTTTCTCTAACCTGGACATCGCTGCTTACTCTGCTATGAAGCTACACATGATATACTTGACAGGTTATGGGCCCTGTCAGCATGTTGAGTGGTTACAGCAAGTAATGAGTTTGCTGTTGCTAAGTTTGGCGCTGAGAGGTTTCCAGGCTGCTCTTCCGTGAAGTCTAAGAAGGAAGAAAGTGGAGAGGGCTCAGAAAGTGAGAGTGAGCAAGGGAGCCTGGGCAAGACGCAGTCTAACACAGCAAGTGGAGTGTTGCCTGTTCCAAGGCTTAATGAGTCCAATTTTCTGGCATGGTGCATGTTGATGGAGATGTTCCTGAAACATGAAGATTTGTGGAAATGTGTTGAAAATCCCAGAGCACTGGATGCTGACAAGAGGGATGAATTGAATAAAAAAGCTTAGGCTACAATGTGGTGATGATAACCAGTTACTAACAGGAGACAAGGAAAAGACAGAACTACTCAACACCTTCTTTGCCTCCGTTTTCTCCAAAAAGAAAGAAAGATCCACTGGAACAAAGAGTAGATGAGGTAGGATGGGAATTGCAACATAGAATAGGTAGAGAGGTAGTACAGAAACACCTGGAAACATTAAATGAATTTAAATCTCCTGGGCCAGAGGAATTACACCCAAGGATATTAAAAGAACTGGCAGAAGTAATTTCAGAACCAATGGCAATAATCTGTGAGAAGTCCTGGAGAACATAAGTCCCCATTGATTGGGGGATGTCTAATGTTGTCCCCATTTTCAAAAAGGGGAAAAAAAGAGGACCCAAATAATTACCAGCCAGTCAGCTTGACTTCAATTCCTGGAAAGATCCTAGAGCAGATATTAAACAGGCAGTCCGTAATTATTTTTAAAAAAATGCTGTCATTACAAGAAGTCAACACGGGTTTCTTAAAAACAAGTCATGCCCAACCAATTTGATCTCTTTATTAAAATTACAGGCCTGGTGGATCAGGGGAATGCTGTGACCATTGCTTATCTGGGCTTCAGTAAGGCCTTCGATAAGGTTCCTCATGGTATTCTTGCTAAGAAGTTAGTAGAAAGTGGGATAGATAGTACTAGAAATGGAAAAATGGAACACTGACTGTTAAGTGGATTTGTAATTGGTTGACTGATCACACCCAAAGGGTGATCATTAATGGCTTCTCTTCAGCTTGGAGAGATGTGACCAGTGGGGTGGCCCAGGGTTCTGTTCTGGATCCAGTGCTGTTCAATATCTTTATTAATGACTTGGAGGAAGGAACAGAAAGTAGGCTAATTAAATTTACAGATGATACCAAATTGGGAGGGGTTGCTAATTCCCTAGATGAATATCCAAAATGACCTAGACAGATTAGGGTGCTGGGCCAAAGCTAATAGAATGGGTTTCAACAGAGGGAAATGTAGGGTGCTACATCTAGGTAAAAAGAATGAATTGTACAGATATAGGATGGGAGATACCTGTCTGAAAAATAGTACCTGTGAAAGGGATCTGGAAGTCTTGGTGGACCACAAATTGAACACGAGTCAGCAGTGTGATGCGGTGGCCAAGAAAACCAATGCGATTCTTGGTTGCATCAACAGAACCATAGTGTCTAGATCAGGAGTCCTCAACGTTTTCAAACAGCGGGCCGGTCCACCACACCCCAGACACCACAGGGGGCCAGACCACAGTCAAAAAAACCCAAAAAAGCCCGACATAGAAAAGGGGGGGAGGGGCAAGTGGGCGGAACCCCCCACGATTGGCCCATGATCATTGTGTCTCCAGGCCCCCAGCAATGTCTCCTGCTCCAGATCACCACCCTGAGGTGATACTGCTGGGATCCCTCTGCTGCGCCTCCTCCTCCACGTCCTGCTCCTCCTCCTCCTCCTCCTCCTCCAGTGGCAGCGGCTGGAACAGCTCTCCTTCCTTCCTTCCTTCATTGCATCAGGAAGGAGGTGGCAGCCCAGGCAAACTCAGGCCCCTCATCACCTTCTGGGCGGCCACTCAGGATGAGGAGCAGCAGCTGCAGCAAGGCTGATGCCACTGCACGCAGATGCAGCCGTGTCCCCTGGCCATCACGTCCTCACTGTCCCTGGAGGGAAATCTGCCTCCTCTCTTGGCCTGACCCGACTTGGTGCGCTACAAGGGAGGGAGGGAGGGGAGGGAGCAAGGGCTTGGAAGGAGGGAGGGGAGGCAGAAAGGCATGCCCAAAGCCACCTGCAGCGCGCTCACTGGCCGAGTCCAGCCAGGCTGCGGTGCTCTCTTGACTCGCCAGCCCGCCCATCACCAACTGGGAACAAATGCAGCCCCGCTAGCCTCCCAGGAACCAGGCCTGGGCCACCGTTTGGCCTTCTCTTCCCTTCTCTTCTTTATCCACCACCTCCTCTTCACTGGTCTCTAACCCGGTGATGGTGGTGGCAGCTTCAGCCTCTGGCCGTGGCTGTGCTCCCTCCTCCCCTCCCTCGCTCAATGGAGCAAGGCAGCAGCTCGGAGGGGGCTGGGTGGGTGGGAAGTAGCTCTGTTTCCCCCTTGGTCCCCTGCCATCCATCCGTCCAGTGGTCCACTTCCATGGCTGCTCTGGCTCGGAAGGCTGGCTGGCGCTGCCTCTGCTTGCCCCCTTCATTCCTCACCACTACAATAACACAGGCGGCAGCCACACAAGGAAGGCAGGTGGGCAGGGGGGAGGAGGAGCAGGGGTGGGGCCTCAGGGCCATGGTGGGAGTGGGAGACTTTGCCACAGCCCTCCTGTTTTAAATTGCCCCGGTCGGCTGCACCCGGCGCCCCAACCATCTGGGTGGTGGGTGGGGGGACTGGGGGACCCTGCCGTAACCTTCCCACTTTGAATGCCCCACTAGCCAGTATGCTGATCATCTGGGTGGTAGTTGGGGGGAGTGGGAGAAGTGACATAGCCCACTGCTTTGAACTGCCTCAGCAATAGAAGCAGCTGCGGAGGGTGACTTGCTCACAAAGCAGGGGGTAGGTGGGGGGTTGGAATTGGTCCCGGGGGCCGGATTCAGGACCTTCGGGGGCTGCATTCGGCCCCGGGGCCTTAGGTTGAGGACCCCTGGTCTAGATCAAGGGAAGTGATAGTACCACTCTATTCTGCTCTGGTCAGACCCCACCTGGAGTACTGTGTCCAGTTCTGTGCGCCTCAATTTAAAAAGAATGTTGACAACCTCAAGCGGGTGCAGAGTTCCCTTGGGAAGATGGGCGGGGTATAAATCCAACAATAAATAAATAAATAAATAAATAAATAAACAAACCAGGAAGGGTCTGGAGGAAATATCTTATGAGGAACGGCTTAGGGAACTGGGAATGTTTAGTCTTTCAAAAAAGAAGGCTAAGGGGGGATATGATAGCTACATTTAAATATTTGAAAGGACGTCATATTGAAAAGAGAACAGGTTTGTTTTCCATGGCTTCAGAGACTAGTGTGTTGTTAGTCTGAGGACCTCCCAGACACAGGATGTGGTGATGGCATCTGGCCTGGATGCCTTCAAAAGGGAATTGGACAGATTCCTGGAGGAATTGTGAATCACAGGTTACAAGCCATGAGGGAGATGTGTAATCTCCAGGCTTAAAACCAGGGTACTTTAAGGGCCAGATGCAGGGGAGTCCTATCAGGAGACAGATATCTAGTTTAGTGCACTCCCAGACACATTTGTTGGGGCACTATGAGATATAGGAAGCTGGACTAGATGGGCTTTTGGCCTGATCCAGCATGGCTCTTCTTATGTTCTTATTACTTGGGGCAATGGTTTCAAACTACAGGAAAAGATGTTCCTAATTTGAATATTAGGAAGAACTTCATGATGGTTAGTGCTGTTCGGCAGTGGAATATGCTGCCACAGATGGTGGGAGGAGTCTCCTTCTTTGGAGGTTTTTAAGCAGAGGCTGGATGGCCAGCTGTTGGAAATACTGTGATGGGGGTTCCTACATGTCTCTTCCAACTCTATGATTCTATGAACACTTGAGCTTCATGAGACAGACATTCATGCAGTTGGAAGAAGCAGGTCTGAACTACAAGGAAAGTTACAGAGTCTATGTGATATTGAGCAGCTTAAATCAAAGTTGGAACTTTTTTTTGCTCAGTTTTGAAGTGCTCAAAACCAGGACGTGACAGTGGATTATTTGTCAGGCAGACTCCTGGAAGAAGAGCGAACGTGTATGGAGAGCAGAGGAACCAGAGACGAGGGTGGTTTATGACCCAGGACCAAGAGACAGATTGGGCAGCCAGGAGTTCAAACAGAAATAAGAAAGTTTTCTTAATAAAGCGGTGCTACATTTGCCAGTCAACTAAGCATTTGATGAGAGACCAGGACCGGAGGTTTTCTGGAATGCATCAGTGAAAAGAACAGCTGCTGAGGAGGGGTTTTTCCGATAGCCAGTCCTATGTTGTTAAAAGTACCAAGGAGGACAGAGTTAAGGCTTGGATTGTGGACAGTGAACGTTCAGAGCATATCTCTTCGGAGCCCTCAGAGTTTGAAGTTTTGCTGCCAGCCAGCAGGAGATCTGTGACTCTGGCAGATGGGAAAAAGGCAGCAGTGACTGGAGAAGGGTCTTTGTTTGTGCTGGGATTGGGTAAGATACAAGGTGTATGGTGTGTGCCCTCGTTAGAGAACAATTTGTTAAGTGTGGGTCGTATTGTGGAACAGGGGTACAATGTGGAATTTAATCAGAAAGGCTGTGTCTTAAAGAAATCCAACAAAGTGTGTGCAATTGCTGACAAAGTAGGGAATTTATATCATTTGAAAAATGTGGGTGCTGAAAGCACCACATGTTACACACAAGGAAATGTACCACCACACAATGATTATGTTCATCTAATGCACAGGAAACTCGGGCACATTAATTTCAGAGCAACTCAAAATATGAAAGTTTTGGTTGAAGGTATGAAATTGCAAAAATCTGACAAATTTCTTCCCTGTTCAGTATGCAAGATGGCAAAGTCAAAAACACATGCTGTAAGCAAAGACAGTGATAGGCAAGGAGACCATTTCAACTTGTTCATGCAGATGTGTTAGGGCCATCAAACATTGTGAGCATAGGAGGGGCAAGATATAATTTAATTCTAGTGGACGACTTTATGAGTATGGGTTTTGCTATCTGCTTAAAACCAAAGCATAAACATTTGCAGCACTCCAGAAGTGGTTAAACTATGTAGAGAACAATTTCTCAGCCAGAGTGTCATGTTTCCAATCCGATTCATGAAGGGAGTTTTTATCAAATAAGTTCCAAGAGCTGATAGATAAAAAGAAAATTTCTAGAAGTTGCTGTTACGTGCACCAAAAGAATGGCCTTGCTGAACAGAGAATAGAGGTTTCAAAACAGATGAAAAATGCACTCTTAAAAGATCCCAGTCTTAATCAAAGTTTTTGGGGCGAAGCCTTGATGACTGCAAACTATCTGTTAAACAGGACTTGGAATTCCGTGGTTAATTGCTGTATAGGAAAAAGGCATCATTGAGCCATCTAAGAATTTTTGGGTACACAGCATGGTTTCACATACCAGAAGAAATTAGGGGGGAAATGATCCTAAGGCAAAGAAAATGGTTTTTGTTGGTCAATCTGGAACAAAAAGTCATAGATTCTATGATAAGGGAAACAGAGTTGTAGTAACAATATCTGCTAGCTTTAGAGAACATGCAAACTTGAACAAGATACACACAAACTCAGAGGTGTTGTTGCCAGTTACTGAGAAACAATCACATGTACATTAACCACTTGAGGCAGAACAGGAGACAGAAAATAAAGAATCTATGTCTTAAAACGGCCACAGTGCCGGAGGACTGGAGGATAGCAGAGGTCACGCTAATTTTTAAAAAAGGAAGGAGGGGGGACCCGGGAAACTACAGGCTGGTTAACCTTACATCTGTCCCAGGGAAGACGGTGGAAAGCCTCATCCAAGAGAAAATCTTAAAACACATAGAAGAACAAACCTTACTGAGAGAAAATCAGCATGGCTTCTGTAAGGGTAAGTCTTGCCTGACAAATCTTTTAGAATTCTTTGAAAAGATCAACAGGCATGTGGACTTGGGTGAACCGGTGGATATTGTCTATCTGGATTTTCAAAAGGCTTTTGACACAGTCCCTCACCAAAGGCAGCTGAGAAAATTGCACAGTCAAGGGATAAGAGGGCACATCCTCTTATGGATTGAGAACTGGTTGAGATCCAGGAAACATAGAGTAGGTGTCAATGGGAAATTTTCACAA
The DNA here is from genome assembly GCA_029282475.1 of Phrynocephalus forsythii. Lineage (NCBI taxonomy): Eukaryota > Metazoa > Chordata > Lepidosauria > Squamata > Agamidae > Phrynocephalus > Phrynocephalus forsythii. The sequence continues at coordinate 126,801,309 of JAPFRF010000003.1, read as the reverse complement.
TGGAGAGAGGTGAAAAGCGGTGTGCCCCAGGGATCTGTCCTGGGACCGGTGCTTTTCAATCTTTTCATAAATGACCTGGAGACAGAAATAAGCAGTGAGGTGGCCAGGTTTGCAGATGACACGAAACTTTTCCGTGTGGTAAAAACCAGAGAAGATTGTGAAGAGCTCCAGAAGGATCACTCCAAACTGGGGCAATGGGCTGCGAAGTGGTAAATGTGTTTCAATGTAGCCAAATGTAAAGTAATGCATATTGGGGCGAAAAATCAAAACTTTATCAACTCATGGGATCTGAGCTATCCGGGACAGATCTGGAAAGAGATTTTGGTGTGTTGGTGGACAGCTCAATGTTTGGCAGCGGTGAAGAAGGCCAATTCCATGCTAGGGATTATCAAAAAGGGGATTGAAAATAAAAGAGCCAACATTATAATGCCATTATACAAAACGATAGTAAGGCCGCACCTGGAGTATTGTGTACAATTCTGGTCACCGCATCTCAAGAAAGACATAGTGGAACTGGAAAAGGTGCAGAGGAGAGTGACTAAAATGATTACTGGGCTGGGGCACCTCCCTTATGAAGAAAGGCTAAAACATTTGGGGCTCTTTAGTCTGGAAAAAAGGCGCCTGAGGGGGGATATGATTAAGACATACAAAATAATGCAGGGCATGAGTAAAGTGGATAGAGGGACGCTCTTCTCCCTCTCACAAAATACCAGAACTAGGGGACATCCACTCAAATTGAGGGCTGGGAGAGTAAGAACAGAAAAAAGAAAATATTTTTTCATCCAGTGCATTGTTAGTCTATGGAACTCCCTGCCACAGGATGTGGTGATGGCATCTGGCCTGGATGCCTTCAAAAGGGGATTGGACAGATTCCTGGAGGAAAAGTCCATCCCAGGTTACAAACCATGATGGAAAGATGTGTAATCTCCAGGCTTAAAAATCCAGGGTCCTTCAAGGGCCAGATGCAGGGGAGTGGTATCAGGAGACAGAGATCAAGTCTAATGCGCTCCCATATGCATCTGGTGGGGCCACTGTGAGATGCAGGAAGCTGGACTAGATGGCCCTTTGGCCTGATTCAGCATGGCTCTTCTTATGTTCTCATGTTCTAAGATAGAGACATACAGGAGGAAGAACAAACTTTAAGATGTTCTGAAAGCAATAACAAAGAGGTACCTCCAGAGAGGTTTCAAGTTCAAAAAGTGGGTTGTTGTTTGCAACTATATTGAGCATGTAAGAAGTGTACATACAAAATGGGAATGTTGAAAATGACACAGGTGTCTCAAAGTGATTAAAGCAGAGTCTGAGATAAAGCCATAAACAACCTAGGTTGAGATAAAGCTGCTTGTATGAATCTATGGCATCGAGACTGAGATAAAGCTGATGCACAGTAAAATGGGAAAGAAATGGATGAAGACAATAAAATTAAAATTAGATATATAAGCTGGAAATAGAGTGGTACTTTGACTTATGGTTGCTTCCACAACCAAATAATTCAACTTGTGAACGCTGCTCTCTGCTCCGCATGACTTTGACAGGTCTTACTGCAAGCAGCCGCTTGCCTTTCAAACTGCCCGGGCTGGGTGAACATGCATCCGTCCCAGAAGATCCTTGGGACGGAGGCATCTTCGCCCAGCCCGGGCGCCTTGGAAGGGAAGTGCTTACTTTTGGGTAAGTGCTTCCCTTCCAAGGTGCCCGGGCATCTCCCTCAATCAAGAGCAGATCAAAGGTGCTCTCCGCAACTCCACCCCGCAAGCTGATTTTGACAGGTCTGACTGGGGGGGGGGGCTAGCAGGCACTATTCCTCCTACTACTTTGCCAGTGCCGCGGAGCTGAGTGGGTGGGTGGGTGGGGAGAGGGCGTGCACCACCACCACGGTACTTGGTGGGTGGGAGTGAGTGGGCTCTCCGCCACTGCCGTGAGTGCTGCGAAGCTTAGTGGGTGGGGAGAATGAGTTTGCCGCTGCTGCCGCCGAGCTTGGTGGTTCGTGGGACAGCAAGTGGGCATGCTTCCACCAGCACCGTGAAGCTTAGTGGGAGGTCAAGCGGGCACTCCACCGCCGCCGCCGCCACTAGTGCCGCGGAGCTTGGTGGCTGGATGGGTTGGGTGAGCGGGCACGCCGCCGCTGCAGAGCTTGGTAGGTGGGGGAGCAAGTAGGTGCTCCTCCCCCACCGCCGTGAGCACTGTGGCGCTGGGTGGGGTGGGGGTAGGGTGAGCAGGCACTCCACCGCCGCCACCACCAGCACAGCGGAGCTTGGTGAGTGGGGAGACTGGGCGCACTGCCGCTGCGGAGCTTGGTGGGGGGGAGTGGGTGCTCCTTGTTCTCTGCTGGCGCTGGCGCCACGAGCGCCGCAGAGGTTGGTGGGTGGGGCAAACGGGCACTCCTCCTCCTCCTCCTTCTCCTCCTCTGCCACCAGCGCTGCAGAGCTTGGTGAGTGGGGGTGGAGCAGTTGTGAGGACTTGGGAAAGGAGCCTGCTAAATTGCACTTGAGAAGACCTGCTGAATGAACTGTGATGTTGGGAAAAAGTCCACGTTCTCCACCTCCATGGATCCATAGGGACCTACTGTCCAACCAGGCCCCTTTGGATCCATGGAATGTAGTCCACTCACTCAGTGGGACTACTCTAATGCCACTTACTGTGCTAAACAACCAGATTTCCGCCCAAGCCCTACCCCACAGGCTCTGGTCTTCACTGTTCGTCCAGCTGGCCTGAGCCGGCTGTCCTGGGGGTGGGGGGTGGGGGGCTTCAGTCCTTCCTGACAGCTTCTGGCCTGCATGGACCCCAAGGAGCATCATGCCCCCTCACCTTGCACCACACCCTTCAAAAGATGCTGGAACACCCCCTCCCCGAGATGGGGCCCCTGCCCCACTGGGGGTTCCTCCTCTTAGAGCCACATGGAGGCAGCCAAGAGCCCCCCCCCCTCCGCCGCTGCAGGCACTTCCCAGAGGAGGCAATCCTCAGGATGGGAGGCTGCTGCCCCAGGCCGTGCCCGTCCTTCACAGCCCACACTCCCTGCCAGCATGGTCATTTTGCCACAGAAGGCAGAGGTCCTGGCAGAAGGGAGCAGGGAAAGGCCTCCGGGAGAGAGGCTTCCCCTGATGGGTTGGCCTTGTTTTGTAGAAGCCCAACCCCCAAACCTTCACCGAGAGCGGTCCCTCTGCACCCCCTGGCCGGCAGCACCGGGGGCCCCTGGTGAGTGGGTCCTGCCTCTCAAAGCAACACCCCCTACAGCCCACGACTCTTTCCAGCCACAGGGGCCCCTTTAGAGGCCTCCTCAGAGGCCCTGGCTGACCACTTGGGGGGGGGGGAGGAAAGCGACGTCACAGCCCACAGCTGACCTCAGGGCAGGTAGGGAGGTGGGGAAGGGCGGCTCCCATGCCCCCCCTCTTCCGCCTAGGGTCGGTCCCCCGAGGAGCAGCCACTGCACTCCTAGCCTGCCCAGGCCCCGTCCCCTCCTCCCACAAGGTGGTGGCCACCCGCCCAGCCCTCCCCCCCCCCGGGCTTACCGGGCGGCCCGCCACATGGCACGCTTCTCGGCCTCCAGAGCCCGCCGCTCGGCTGGGGAAAGCTCATTCTCGTGGGCGCTGAGGAGCTCCGGACTCTGCATGCGCAGGCGCTCCTGGTGTCGCCGCTCGGCCTTGGCCGTCCTCACCGGCGCCCCCGACTCGCCCCCTCGGGGGTAGGCAGGGCTCAGGCTGGTGGGAAGAGGGAGGCCATTCAGAAGGACCAAGGGCCATCGGGATGGCGGGGTGGTGGTGGTCCCGGAGGGTCTTTGCTCTCCGCTGTCCTTACGTACCCAGCCAGGGATGGGGCCGGCACCTCTGGTCTCAAGCCCTCCTCCAGGGAATTCCCCTGCACTCCGTTGGACTCGCCGGCCTCTTGGAACCTGGCAGGAGCACCAAGAGGATACACGAGTGAGGGGCCCCCAAGGGACCTGGCAGGGAGGCAGGGGGCCACGGGGCCCAAGGACACCCTGGTGGTGGTGGTGGTGGGGAGCATCTTCTGCCCTACTCCAGAGTGTCTGCCAGGGCAACAGACCCTGGGCAGCTCTGACTCCCCCCCCCCCAGTGGGGCATGACAGGCATAATGAGCCATCATCCGTGGGTCTCTGTGGCCAGGAGGAGGCTACGTTGGACCCCTGCACGCCACAAGCCACACCCTCCACAGCAAGTCTTTCCACCACCACCCCACCTACCGATTCCAAAGTATCTGGCACCAGAAGAACTCTCTCTCTCTCTCTCTCTCTCTCTCTCTCTCTCTCTCTCTCACACACACACACACACACACACACACACACACACACACACACACACACACACACAGATATTCTAAAGAAGGACCAGACTGGGCCCTGGCCTGCAGGTCCCATGCCAGCCTGCCAGTGGAGGGGCAGGAGTGGTGCCGGCACGAGCCCAGAGGGCTTTTGGTCACAGCAGCCAGCAAGGGGGAGGAGGGGGGGCATTCTGTCTGGCCCTGCTTGGCCAAGGGGGGGGAGCAAGAGGGGTGATTCAAGTGGCTCACCAAGTTGAGGGAGACCACAGGCCCCCGCCCTCCGCCTTCTGGCCCGTGTACTCCACTCCTTCAAGGAAGACCCTGGAAGGGAGGCTGGTGCCCGGAGGGGCTTTCTGCCGGCCAGCCTCCCCCTCGTCCACCTCCTCCTCCTCCTCCTCTTCCTCTTCTAGCAGCTGTGTTCGCTTCTGTTGCAGCTTGCGGGCTGTGGGGCAGAGAAGACCATGGTGACACAGAGTGAGGTTGGGGGATACTACTTCTGCCCCCTGACTCCCCCCCGCAACCTAACAGGCCGGGACGAAAGGCACGCTGGGTCTCGGCAGGAAGGGGTGTCCAGACACCGCCTGAACTGCTTTGGGGAGCAGCGGGGGGGGCACTCTTTCCTCAGAGCTTTTCCAGCTGGGGAGGGCAGGCATCTGCTGAGGGCCCTTCAGCTGGGGGCAGAGTGGGAGGTGGGGGCTGGACGAGAGAATGAGCCTCTTTGGGCACACGAGACCTCCCAGACCCACCCCACCCACTTTGGTGCTCCTATCTCCACGTGGAGTATGCTTTGCACGGCTCCATCTTTTGCAACTGCACACTTTGCAGGGCAACGAGGGTGCATCCGCCCACCAGCCTCCTGTGAGCTCTCTCCCCTTCCCCAGGAAACCCTCTCCGACCAGGGGCCAACCCAATGTCCCCACAGGAGGCATAGAAAATAGAATCATGGAAGGACAGAGTTGGAAGAGACCTCAAGGGCCATCCATGTTGGAGTATCAGATTTGGTACTTACAGGGGGCAGTGAAATGTTGGAGAGGAGATAAAAACTCCAGGTTCTTTCAGTTAGTTAGAGGGAGTTTCAAAGAGAGTGATAGTTAGTGATTTCAGCTGTGTTTTTCTTTGCTGGCGTATGTTGCAAGACGCTGAAATGCCGGCTTGTAGTCCGGTGTAAATATATGAGTTAAATGTAAATAAACTAGGCAGTAACTTATCTCAGACTGATTTATTCTTGTACACTGGCAGAAGACCGAAGTCCGCTGTGCTGAATCTCCAGAAGAGAGAGCTACTCTGCTGACCCCTGTGTCTGAAGATTGCAAGATAAGCAGAGACACGCAAGGGAAGTGTGCTGGACCAGCTAAGATTCTCTCCCAGCTGTATGCTGGGGAGAATTTTTTTTGCTCAACGGCCGCTCAAAGCTAACAAGGGTTATGGCCCAGAGTTAAGGACAGTATTGATAATTTGCCAGTGTCAAGAAAGCAGTACAGGAGTTATATGTGCGTGGTGAGAAGAGGGCTAAGGCAGAGAATGGAAGCCTGGAAGCCAATAACGCAGGAAACCTGACTGCAAGCAGTTTTGCTGGGCTTGAGTCTTTGTCTGGAGACAGAGAAAAAGAGGTTGGGATCTCTTTGCTTCGGGGTGCAGTCGGTACCAAGGCAAATAAGAGGTCGCCTCAACTGGAAGTCTACACTTGGAGCTTCGAAGCTGTCTTGCTGGAAGGAGACGTGAGTAGCAGTCCCAGAGAACCCATTGCTGTTGGTGAATAGCAGAAGGGGGGGATTGAAGCCCAAGATGAAGGCAGGACAGGAAAGTTTTACTGTGCCATTCCAACATCTCAATTCTGAGAACTATCTGGACTGGAGTGTCCGAATTCAAGCTTGGCTGGAAGCCAGGAATTTGCTGGACTGTTTAAGTAATTTACCTACCGATCCAGCTCAGCTGCCCCAATAAGCCACAGCTGAACAGAGAGCTGAAGCACTAGCCTCAGTGCGAAGGAATGCAAAAGCTAGGGCTATGTTGATTATGAGTTTAGACTCTAATCAGTTAGTTTATGTACAAAGTCTGAGAAATGCTAAAGATATATGGGACAGTCTTGAGAGAGTACATCGCAGAACGACCCCAGGTGCAAAGGTCCATTTGTACAGACAGCTATTTGAGATGAAACTAAAGCCCGGGGGAGATATCAGAGAACATATTGCTGCAATGGTGTCTATTTTCAACCAGTTACGTTCTCTGAATATGGCTTTCACAGAAGACCAACAAGTTTGTGTTCTTCTGAGCTCTTTAGACAAAAGTTATAACACGCTGTGTTTAACTATGGAGGCTTTACCTCAGGACAATTTCAATATGTCCTATGTGTCGGGACGTCTTGTCCATGAACAGCAACTGAGAGCCAATGAAGGTGGGCAAAACAAAGGAATGCAGGCTGCTTATCCCCAAGAGGGGAAGTGAGAGTCTACGCAGCTGCAAGGAAATGTTTCAGGTGTCAATCACCAAGCCATGTTTTAAAAAATTGCCCGCAGTCTCCAAACTCCAAGGTTAACTCCCATAGCAACCAGATAAGAGACAGTCCACAGTGTGGGATGCCGAGGAAAGCTGCAGCTGAGAGAGGCAAGCGCGGATATAGAAGAAGAAGAGAAAACATGTCGGTGTCTATGGCAATGTTTAAGAAACAATCTTCAAGCAACTGTGTTTTCATTTTAGACAGTGGAGCCTCGCATCATCTAGCGCCACCTGGTGTTCATAATGAGAACTGCAGGAAACTTTCTCAACCAAAGAACATTACAATGGCTAATGGGCAGAAAGAGTCTTTGAACACTGCTGCAACAGTGTATATTGAATGTTTGGATACTACTGTTGATGTTTTTGTTCTAAATGGCATGACACGTGGTATTTTGTCTATATCAGCTCTAGTTAGAGATGGTTTTTCTGTATTGTTTGAAAATAACATATGTTCTGTTTCTAGGAATGGGAAGCTGCTGATACAAGTGCAATGTAAGGATGGTTTGTATGCAGTGAATGCAAAAGCAGTTCCAGAGGGATACAGCAATGCAAATGCAGTGCAGGCGCAATGTGCTAACATTCCTAACAACACAGCTGTGCCCATTTACTCCATCGTAGAATGTGTCAATTTAAACTGGGGGTATTTAAAGAAAATGCCTGAATGTGTTGAAGGGTGCAATGTGAAACCATGTTCTATTTTTTTTTGGATTGTAGGCCATGCAAAGCTGCAAAGGTCAAGAGATGTAGTTATCCTAAGTCAACCAGGGTATCTACAGAACCTTTTCAACTTGTACATGTTGATATTTGTGGACCAATGTCAACTGTTTCTTTGGGAAATGCTAAGTTTATTCTTTCAGTAGTTGATGATTTTTCCAGAAATGGTTGGGTATTTCCTCTGAAAACCAAGGGAGAAGCAGCTCAGAAACTGAAGGATTGGATAGTGGCAGTGGAGTGTGATTTTTCCACAAAGGTTAGACAAATTCAATCAGACAGAGGAGCTGAATTTACAAATACAACATTTCAGAATTTTCTAAGACATAAGGGCATAGCACATAGATTGACAAATCCTTATTCTCCCGAGGAGAATGGCGTTGCGGAAAGGAGAAACCGAACCCTGCAGGAAGCGGTTGACGCTATGTTGAGGGATTCGGGTTTGCCAAAAAGCTATTGGGCTGAAGCATGGCAGACTGCGTCACATGTATTTAACAGAGCTTACAATTCTGTTGTAGGTCAAGCTCCTTACACGTTACTACATGGTAAGAAGCCAAAGATAGGATATTTCAGAGTGTTTGGTTCTGAGGCCCATGTTTTGATTCCAAAGCCACTACGTAGGAAAGGAGGACCAAGATCCAGAAAAATGATTTTTTGTGGATATGAACCATTGACAAAAGGTTGGAGATTTGCCTATCCTGATGGATCCAAAATACTAATCAGTAGAAGTGCAGAGTTTTGTGAGCAGAAAGGATGGACTAGGGTTCATGCTAATCCTGAGGTGTTAAGTGAAAATTTTGACAATGTAGTAGGACAAGATGAAGCAGGTGCAGGTCCTGAACCAGATGCACAGGTAGATGACACTTATCAACAAGAAAGTGTATCTCCAAGAGGTGTGAAGTCTGAGCCAACATCACCACAGTCTAGTCCAGTGGGACAGAGAAGGCGTGTCAAGTCAGAAGGTTCAGGTAGTACTAGTAGTTCTGACGCTAGTAATTCCAGAATTGTGCCCAGTAGTCCAACTGGGTCAGAGGGGGCGTCTGAGGTTTGTCCTAGACGTTCAGCTCGCACAACAAAAGGTAAACCGCCAGAGAGATTTTCTCCTTCAAACTACTCAGCCGTGAGTGTTTGGATAGGTTTAGCTCAGTGTGAACCAGAGAATTATGAGGAGGTTTTGCAATTGCCTGATGAGGAAGCTAGTAAATGGCATGCAGCAATGGAGAAAGAGATGGAATCCATGAAGACTATGAAAGTATTTACACCAACAACACTGCCAGAGGGCAAACAGGCAGTAAGTTGTCGTTGGGTGTATAGAATTAAGACTACAGCAACAGGTCAGACACAGTATAAGGCAAGACTTGTCGCTAGAGGATTTACTCAGAAGAAAGGGTTGCATTACACTGAGGTGTATGCACCAACTTCTAGAAGTGAGACATTTCGTATGTTGTTGACTGTAGCAGCACAGAGAGGTTTTCAAGTAGCTCATTTTGATATAAATGTTGCTTATCTAAACTCAGATCTAGAAGAAGATTTGTACATGTTACCACCACCAGGTTTTGAGGTCAAGAAACCAAATCAGGTGTGGAAATTGCACAAATCGATCTATAGACAGTCAGCAGGAAATTGGAACAAGTGCCTAAATGATGTTTTGGAGAATATGGGTTTCCACAAGAGTCTAGCTGATAACTGCCTGTATCTGAAAGGATCAGGAGACGAGCAGGAGATAGTCCTGATTTTTGTTGATGATATTTTGTTTGTTAGTAAAACACAGAATCAGGTAAAGAAGTTTGCAACAAAGCTTGGAAAGAAGTTTCAGCTTAAGAATCTAGGTGATGTAAAGATGTATCTAGGAGTACAGATTAATAGAACTGAAGATGGAAGTTTTTTACTTTGCCAGAAAAGCAAGATTGAGCAGTTGTTACAGAAGTTCAGAATGTCTGACTGTAATGGTGCTAAAACACCAATGGAGACAAATTTTCAAAAATTTGTCTCCATTGGTGTTTTAGCACCATTACAGTCAAACTAGTCAAACTAGTAATGATGAGAAATTTGAGAGGCCAGAAATTTGAGAGGCCAGAATTGTTTCAGTCAGCTATTGGAAGTTTATTGTATCTGTCTCAGTGGAGCAGACCAGATATTGCTTTTGCTGTGAATTTGCTAAGTAGAGAGGCATCAAATCCCAGTAAAATTGCCTGGAATGGTATCAAGAGAATACTGAGATATTTGAAAGACACTAAGGATTTCTGTCTCAAGTTGTCAGCAGAAGGTGAATCGCAGTTACAGTGTTGGTCAGACAGCGATTGGGCAAATGCTGAGGACAGAAAATCAGTGTCAGGAATAGTAGTGAAATTTGGAAAGTCTCTAGTTGGGTGGAAGTCCCGAAAGCAAAGTCTGGTTACACTTTCCTCTACAGAATCTGAATACAGTGCTCTGTCAGATCTCTGTAGGGAACTAGAGTACTACAGATGTTTGGTCCAAGAAATCAATGGAAATTGCTGTCTACCTATTACGGTATGGGAAGACAATCAGCCATGTTTGAAATTGGCAGAATCTGGTCAGTTTAAATCCAGAACTAAACATCTGGACATCCGTTACCACAATGTATGTCAGAGTATACAGAATGACTTGGTGAAACTGAAGTATTGTCCAAGTCAGAAGAATCTTGCTGATGGGTTCACCAAACCATTGAGCTTCCAGAAGCATGGAGAGTTCTGTGAAGGTTTGGGTATGGAATGAGTGAAAAACTCACAATGTTTTTCCCAACATTCACTGCGAGAGGGGGTGTTGGAGTATCAGATTTGGTACTTACAGGGTTAAAGTCAAATCTGTTGTCATGCGCAGTGAAATGTTGGAGAGGAGATAAAAACTCCAGGTTCTTTCAGTTAGTTAGAGGGAGTTTCAAAGAGAGTGATAGTTAGTGATTTCAGCTGTGTTTTTCTTTGCTAGCGCGTATGTTGCAAGACGCTGAAATGCCGGCTTGTAGTCCGGGTGTAAATATATGAGTTAAATGTAAATAAACTAGGCAGTAACTTATCTCAGACTGATTTATTCTTGTACACTGGCAGAAGACCGAAGTCCGCTGTGCTGAATCTCCAGAAGAGAGAGCTACTCTGCTGACCCCTGTGTCTGAAGATTGCAAGATAAGCAGAGACACGCAAGGGAAGTGTGCTGGACCAGCTAAGATTCTCTCCCAGCTGTATGCTGGGGAGAATTTTTTTTGCTCAACGGCCGCTCAAAGCTAACAATCCAGTCCAACCCCCCCTCCCGCCACACAGGAACCCCCGTCACAATATTTCCGACAGATGGCTATCCAGCCTCTGCTTAAAAACCTCCAAAGGAGACTCCACCGCCCTCCCATGGCAGCATATTCTACTGCCGAACAGCTCTAACTGTCATGAAGTTCTTCCTAATGTTCAAATGGAATCTCTTTTCCTGTAGTTTGAAACCACTGCTGTGAGTCCTAGTCTCTGAAGCCATGGAAAACAGACCTCTTCCCTCTACAATATTACATCATTCAAATATTTAAACATAGCTATCATATCCCCTCTCAGTCTTCTTTTTGAGAGGCTAAACATTCCCAGTTCCCTAAGCCGTTCCTCATAAGACATTTCCTCCAGACCTTCAACCATCCTGATCGCCCTCCTGTGCACCCGCTCAAGGTTGTCAACATCCTTTTTAAATTGAAGTGCACAGAACTGGACACAGGACTCCAGGTGGGGTCTGACCAGAGCAGAATAGAGAGGTACTATCACTTCCCTTGATCTAGACACTATGGTTCTGTTGATTGGCTTTCCTGGCTGCCGCATCACACTGGTGACTCATGTTCAATTTGTGGTCCACCAAGACTCCCAGATGCCTTTCACAGGTACTATTTTCCAGACAGGTATCTCCCATCCTATATCTGTGCAATTCGTTCTTTTTACCTAGATGTAGCACCCTACATTTTCCTCTGTTGAAACCCATTCCGTTAGCTTTGGCCCAGGACTCTAATCTGTCAAGGTCCTTTTGGATTTCATCCTACCCTCTAGGGAATTAGCAACCCCTCCCTATTTGGTATCATCTGCAAATTTGATCAGCCTATTTCTATTCCTTCCTCCAAGTCATTAATACAGATATCAAATAGCACCGGACCCAGAACAGAACCCTGGGGCAGCCCACTGGTCACATCTCTCCAAGCTGAAGAGAGGCCATTAATGATCACCCTTTGCGTGCGATCAGTCAACCAATTACAAATCCACTTAACAGCAGCACTATCTATCCCACATTCTACTAACTTCTTTACAAGTATACCATGGGGTACTTTATCGAAGGCCTTACTGAAATCTAGATAAGCAGGACCCACAGCGTTCCCCTGATCCACCAGGCCTGTAATTCTATCAAAGAAAGAGATCAAATTGGTCTGGCAAGACTTGTTTTTAAGAAATCCATGTTGACTTCTCGTAATGGCAGCATTGCTTGTTAAATAATTATAGTCTGTCTGCTTAATAATCTGTTCTAGGATCTTTCCAGGAATTGAAGTCAATCTGACTGGGTAGTAATTATTTGGGTCCTCTTTTTTCCCCTTTTTGAAGATGGGGACAACACTCACCCTTCTCTAATCTATGGGGCCTTCCCTTGTTCTCTAGGACTTGCCAATGGTTTTGAAATTTCTTCTGCCAGCTCTTTTAATATCCTTGGGTGTAATTCCTCTGGCCCAGGAGACTTAAATTCACTTAATGTTTCTGGGTGTTTCTGTACTACCTCTCGACCTAATTCTATGTTGCAATTCCCGTCCTACCTCATCTACTCTTTGTGCCAAGGGAGCTGTTTTTTTCCTTTTTGGAGAAAACGGGGGCAAAGAAGATGTTGAGTAGTTCTGCCTTTTCCTTGTCTCCTGTTAGTAATTGGTTATCACTGCCATGCAGAGAGCCTATCATTTCCTTATTTTTCCTTTTGAGGCCCACCATCTGGGAACCCAGCTCCCCTGGGCACCCTCCAGCAACTGGGGAAGTGGGGCTGGGGGGCAGCCTCTCTTTCCCCAGGCATCTTCTTCGGCCCCTCTCAGCTTGGCCAAGCTGCCAGCCTTCTGACCTCCAGCTAAGAGGGCAGAGAGTGACCAAGAGGCGCTCTCCAGGCTCTCCAAGAAGCCTTGGCCACTGTGTCGCTTCGAGGGCTGACCCCACCCACCACACTCCAGCGTTGGGTATGGGGAGGGATGTGGGGGCAAGAAGGGTGGCCCATACCTGATTTTGTAAACTTCTGCTCCGACAGGCATTTCTCTAAGTGAAACAATGGCAGGTCCCACAGGAGGACCGCAGCTCCAGCCCCAGGACACCCCCAGCTTCCAACTGCCACCTCTCTCCCGACTCCCAAAGGGCTCTTCAGAAGGACACCCAGCCAGCAGTGGGGGCCACCTGTGGCCAGAACTAGATGGGCCTTTTCTGGAGGCCCCTTCCCCCCTCAAGGCCAAGAAGGAGCCACAACTAGGCCTCACTGCCTTGCTTATCCCACTGGGAGCGCCGGTGAAGGCAGGCTGGGCAGCTCCCGAGAGACGCGTTCCCTTAGAGAACAGAAAAACACACACCCGTGTGTGTGTGTGTGAGAGAGAGAGAGAAAGAGAGAGAGAGAGAGATCTAGCAACAGAGCAAAGCTCCTCCTTAGCTAGTCTCTACCTGGCAGAGGATTTCTTTTGGAAAGGCGGCCACTGGCAAGCCCCCGGCAGCTCCCGCTGCCCCAGGTGGGAAGAAGCTCCTTGCTGTGCTGGGGGCTGCTCCCCTGGGGGCTGGGGAGGGGAGAGGCAGCCAGGAGGAAGAGGAGCAGAGGAAGAAGACCCGGCAGCCCTGGCCCCCTCCCCCTTGGCCCCAGGGAAGTCCCCCCCCAACTGGGTCCTGAAGGACAGGCTGCCACCCCACAGTCCTTACCTTCCTCCTCCTTCATTTTCTTCAGGTCGTCTTCCCCCACCAGGGAGACCCGCTTGGGGGGCTTGTCGGACAGGGGGGGCTGCTTCAGTTCCACCTCAAAGTACTTCTGCCGCTGACGGAAGGACCGTTGCTCGGGGCTGTGCAGACCCCCGGGGGAGGGCACCTGGCGCAGAAGGGACATCCACCGGCTCCATGAGTGTTGGCCCACCCCCATTGCCAGCCCCCTTGGGGAGGGGCCCCTTGCCCCCTCCCTTCCCCCCACCACCGCATTTACCTCCAAGGGGGCTGGAGGCTTCTCTGCCATCTCCTGGCTCTGCAGCTCCTGGGGGGGGGAGGGGAGGGAAGTGGAGAGGCAACTGCTGTGGCGGCTGAGACTGTGGTCCCCCCCACCCACTTAGCCCCCTCCCAAATGGCTCTCCCGCCTCACCTCTGGCTCCAGCAGCAGGTGAGAAGCAGGGACAGCTGCAAACGCCTTGTAGGCCTGCTTGGCACTGGCAGGGATCCCGTCTGGCGAGGGGGGCAGCCGAGGCTGCAGGGAAGGAGGCCACGGTCAACACACAAGGGCACCACCAGAGAGCATGATGGGGGGGCGGCCAGGCTGCTCAACGGCCATCCCGCCTGGCTGCCACAGAAGCCCACGGCCCCCAGGGGCAAGCAAACCAGAGCCCCCCTTCCCAGGAAGACGATGCCTCTCCCCCCCCGCACCTCCTGCCCAGGGCTCGGCCACTACTGGCCACCTGGCCCTGAGGGTCCATGGGGACTTACAGAGCCATTGGCCTTGGAGCGTGCCTCTGGAGGATGGAACGGATTGGGGCTGTCCCGGCCTTCCGAGGCGGGTGCCTGGGGAGGGGCTGGACGTGGGCGGGTCACAGGCTGGATCGTCCCTGGCTTGGTCTGTAAGGACAAGAAGCCGCCCTGTCTGTGGGGGGGGGATGAGCCCAAGAGAGACAGAGGAACCCCCCCCGGGCTCCCTGGATGGGATCCAAGGATGCTGGGGGTGGGGGTGGGGAAGAGAGAGAATGCCCCCCCGTCCACACCCAAGGGGGGGAGACCAAAAGATCAAAACGGGCAATGCTTACGGACTTGACCTCGTGCTGCACAGGAACAAAGCGGACGGAAGCCTGGAAGCAGAAGAAGGGGGGGGTCACTTCATGCGCCTTGCGAGGCATTATTTTATTCATCTCTTCAGTTATCTATTTATCCCATCCATCTAGCCATATGGCCACTCGGGGGGGGGGCTCTGCCCCACCTCCTCCAAGAAGGCCTGGCCCCTCTCCTGAACCTTCTCTGCCCATGGCCACTGCCCCCCACACACACACCGCAAAGCCACAAGCTATCCTGGCCCCCCTTTGAGCCCTTGCTCCCCCCTCAACTCCACCATTAGTGGCGGCTGCCGGAGGAGTCTGATAGCTCAGCACCCCCAAAACACTTGGAAAGACCTTGCCAGCAGCAGCAGCAGCAGCAGCAGCAGGGGTGGGTGCTGGAGAGTGCAGCATCAGCCTTGCAGAAAGGGAGGAAGTTCCCCCCCCCCAAGCAGAGCAAAGGACTCAGAGCTTGCCCTCTCCCCCCCCCCTTATCAGCAAGGCACAGAAGCCGGACAGGGGTGGGGGCAGAGAGCAAGAGCAGGCCCACGACACCAAGGCAGCACTTACAAAGCGGGTCTCTCTGCCCACCAGATGAACAGGCCGGGGCCCCCCAAGAGACTGGAGGAGGAGGAGGAGGAGGAGGAGGAGGAGGAGGAGGAGGAGGAGGAGGAGGAGGGCGAAGATGGAAGGAGGGAGGGAGGGAGAAGCAGAGAAAGAAGCTGACTGAGGGCAGACCCTAGACACACCGACTGAGACCCCCACCCCACCCTCAGCACCCACCCCTCCGCCTCCCCACTCCCAGGGCCCCCTACCTGGTGGCTGCCTGGAGAGCCACGCTGCGTGGCCAGCTCCCCCTGCCCTCCTCCGGCCGGGGTCTAAAAGATGGAAGGAAGCAACTGAGAAGCAGCAGCAGCAACCCCTGTCCCACAGACCTCAAATCAGAGACCAACCCCCCCCCACACACACACACAAGGACACCGCACCACTCCAAGAGTCCATGCACAGAAAGCACCACCACCACCCCTCTCCGTGGGCACCGAGACGCCATAAAAGCTAAGCCGAGCCCGGCTGAGCCCTCCCTGCCACGGGCGCAGCTGCAGGAATGTTCAGCGCTTCTCACTGAAAGGACAGGAACCCCCGGTATCACCTGGCCTGGTCTCTCCCTCAAAGAGGGGGAGGGCTGAGGGGTCTGGGCTCAGGGCCCTGAACACTCTCCCTAGGCTTGGAGTCTGGCCGGGAGGGGGGGGGGGGCGGCGGAGGCCCTTTGGCTGCTGGGCTCTTGCTCCCAGCATAAACCCCGTGACGACAGAAGCTGTTCTGCCGACACGAGACCCAGAGAAACGTGCTTTAAACGAAATGTCCAGTTAATCCCACTGCAGCACCACACAGTCAGAGTTAAGGTGAAACCATTAGAAACCAGGCAGACACAAGGGAACCGGATTGGAGGATGGGCACGTGGAGCCCTCCCAGCTGAGGCGGGCGGGCGGGCGGGCAGGCAAGGGAGCATCTGCTCGCATCCTCATCCTCATCCTCATGAGAGCAGGGGGGCCACCCAGTCGTACTCCCCGGGATGGCTTGGCCTTCTCTGCCCCTCGTGCTCAGCGAAGGAGGGGTGTGTGTGTGTGTGTGTGTGTGTGTGTGTGTGTGTGTGTGTGTGTGTGTGTGTTCGAGAGAGAAGCGGAGCCCACACACACAGGAAGGGGCACCCAGGGCTCCCCCAGGGCAGGGAGCCCGGCCCCTCCGGCCCGTCCCTCCAGCAGCATGCAGCAAAGACAGGCACACACGGCTCGCCGGAAGGTCCCCTGGCCGGCCAGCGGAGGGGGCTTGCCTTGGCACACAGGCTGGTCTTCAGGACTCCCCCCTTGCCATAGCCGAGGGGAGGACCCCCCAGGCCTGCCCCTCCCTGCCGATTGGCCACCACAAATGGGTTGGCGTGGAAAGGGATGGGCTGGGAGTCCACCAGGCTCGGCGGCGGCTGCTCCTCAACCAGCGGCAGAAGGGCTGCCCTGCCAGCCACGAGGCTCCCCTGGCCCGGGTCCGAGGCGTGGGGCTGGCCGACGGGGGTCTGTGGCAGCCCCTGGGAGCCCATGTCCACGTCACAAGAGGGAGGCTGAGAAGGAGAGACAGGGGGTGGGGAGGCGGTTTGAGAGGACTGCAGGCAGGCAGATGAGGAAGAGGTCCCTGGGCCCTCCTGCGGCCTCACACCGCACAGCCCGAACAGGTGAGCCCTGAGCCACGCAGGCTGCCCCGCCAGGAGGGGCCCAATCCCCCAGCCTCCCACCGTAGGAGAGAGGGCGGGCCAGCCAGGATGCGGTGGCAGCCCTCAGACCCAGCCATCAACAACCGAGGGATGGGACAGGTGGTGGGTTCTGGGAAGACCCAGCCTCACCCCCCCCCCGCAAGCATGCTAGGAATGGGAAGTGGGGGGGGGAGGTGCTTGTTGTGGTCGGGGCGGCGGGGGGGGGGGCTGCAGAGTGGGACCCCCAAACTAGAGGCGGCCAGCCAAGTGAGGATCTGGGCCTTCTTTGAGCTGGAAACAGAAACACTCTTCAAGCCAAACCCAGGCAGTGTTTGGGATCAACACCTGCCCATCCTGCTCCACCCCCCACCCCCACCCCCAAACAAGAACCCAAGAGACCCAGGGAGGCAGCTATGCAGCAGCGGGAGAATTCCAAAACCCACCAGCCACAGGAAAAACCCCGCCCCCGCCCACAAGAGAGGGAAAGGCACCTAGTTTGGTCCTGCTGCACCCTAACCCCCACCCCAAGAGGGATGCATGGTGATGCAGCACACCCTGCATGGGCAATTCCACCCGCCTGCACACACACACACACACACAACAGGGCGGGCAGAGGGGGAGACCCAGCTGGACAGGGGCGGAGTTGTGGTCTCCCTCCACACAACAGCATCCTCTGGGGAAAATGTTTTCCCCAGAACCCAGTGCCACTGCAGGCACTACAGCGCAGGACACACACACACACCCCGGTCTCCGAGCCCAAGGGAACAGCCCCCCCCCGCCCATGGCCTGGCCCGGCCTGGCCTACCTGTGCCAAGGGAGGTGGCCCAGGAGGTGCCCGGAGCTCCCCCAGCCAGGAGGAGAAGGAAGAGCCAGAAGGCTGAGCTGGCTCACCCTCTGGACAAAAGGAGGCTCCCACTGGGGGGCCGGGCCACGCAGCCCCCTCCCACCCCACCAGCTGAGCCCAAAATAGGCCTGCTCCAGGCCCACGGCATGACGGGGGCTCTCGGGAATCTGAAGCAGCTCCAACAGCTGCAGAGGCAGGATTAGGTTTCCCGGACGGCCCACCGGCTCTGCCTGCCCTCGGAGGCAGCTTGGGCACAGCCTGGGTCCCTAAAAAGAGGAGCTGAGCTGATCAGCCCCCCACCCCCACCCCACCCCCACCCCCACGGAGAGGCAAGGAGTAGCTCCAGGTCTGGTGACTCCTGAACGAGATGGAGGAAACACGCCCAAGAGCGTTGAGCTGCGGCGTGAGAGGGCAAAGAGCCCCCCCCAAACCCTTCACTCAGTCACTTGCGCAGCCGTAGCAGGCGGGAGAGAGAGAGGGTGTCCAAGCAGCCCCCCCCTCCCCAACTGCTCCTCCCCCAACACGGCCAGTGAGCGCCGAGGGGCTGGTGGGGGCCTCTCCTTCCTTGATAGCCCCCCCCCACGGCCTTGCTCTCACTCCACACGCACCCCAAGGCTGCTGCCGCTGCCGCTGTCCCGGGTAGATCGGTGGAGGCCGCTGCTGGGCAAGGCGGCCAGGGTGCGGTAGTCCAGCTGCAGAGGCTCCGTGCCGGGCTCCTGCAGAGATGCGGCCAAAGGGGGAGAGAGGGGTCAGAGGGGGTCCCACGGGAGGGGCACAGCCCCCTCCTCGCTCGACAGCTGAGGCCGGCCTCACCTCCCCCTCTTCCGCGAGGCGTTTGGTGGCTCCCCCTTCGCGCTCCCTGCGCATCCGCTCCTTCTTCCCCGGGAGAGACGACGGCACAAGGCAAGAGAGAGAGAGAAAGAGAGAGAGAGAAGGAGGCAAGAGGTCGTCAGCGGCAGAAGCCCGCGGTGGAGGGAGGGGGCGCCTGGGTCAACAGGGGGGCCCCAGAGCACAGGGCCCGCTCTGGGCTTGGGCTTGCCTGCCCTCTGCAGGCCAGGGAGCCCAACCATCTCCACCCCACTGAGTGAGAAGGGGCCCCTCCGGCCCCACAGAGGATGCTGCTTGGGCACCCCTGTGGCCTTCCTTCCGAGAGGCCCACGGCTGCAGCGGGAGGGACCCAAGGGGGGAGGGGGGAGCAGCACAAGGCCCCAGGGCCGGGAGCTGGGAGGAGGGGCAGCCAGACCATTTACCCCCCACCCCACCCATCCGGCCCCCTCTCTCCTTTGGCAAACCTCCCAAGCCAGGCAAGCAAAAGGCACAGAAGGGAAGGGGAGCCAAGGCAACGAAGCGGCAGAAATGGGGGGGGGCTGCCTGCTGTCAAGAGACACCCCCAAGCCCCCAGGCAGGCAGCAACCCCCCACACACACCCACACACCCAAGAGGATCTCACCACTTTCTCCATCTCTTCCCTCTCCCACTGGGTGGTCTCTCTCACCATCTCCATCTCCTGGAGGAAAAGGAGCCCATCAGAGACCCCCACCTCCCTCCCCAGAAGAAAAGGGGTGGGAGGGAGGGAGGGCTTTAACCCCTTGGTGGTGGTGGTGGTGGGGAGATGGGGCTGGGAGAGAAGGGAAAGGAAGGAAGGCCCTTCCCCCTCACCTTCTGAAGGATCTCCAGCTCCTCTGGACTGAGGTCTCGGTCAATGGAGGAGAGACTCTCCAAGCTGTTCTTACGGGCCAAACCAGCTGCAAAGGGATTGGCAATGATCCCCGGAGACATCTGGGGGAGAGAGAAAGGGACACACATGCGGACGTGCTTCTGTGGTGGGGGTGGGGTGGGGGTGGGAGTGGGCGAAGGAGGGGCACATCAAGGCAGCCCCCTTCCCACCCCACCCCCTGGCTGCCCACCAGGGCAGGCCACCCTGGCTGCGGCTGACACCCACCTCCACGGAGGCCACGGCCTTGGGGTCAAACCCCTCGCAGACCAGCACCAGCAGCACGTCGCCCACGCTGCGCAGGATCTGGACCGCTTCGCTGTGCGTCATGCCCAGCAGGCTCTGGTGGTTCACTTCCAGGATGCGCATCCCCACCTTCAGCCGGCCGTCCCGGGCCGCCGCTCCCGTGGAGCTGACCTGAAGGCAAGCGCGAGGAAAGGGCCTGAGACAGGACCCCCCCTCCCCTCCACTGCCTCCCTGACTCCCCGCTGGCCCAAGGCTGCCTCCAGCTTCCCCCAGGGGCGCCCGGGGCTGTCCGTCTCTTTCTGACCCACCCACCCCCTCTTCTTGGGAGGAGGCCGGCTTCGGGCAAGGCAGCAGCGCCGGTGCTCCAATGCAACCCAGCCCTCACCCTCACCCTGCACCCCACACGCAGCGAAGCGCCCCCTTCCCTTAGAGGAGGGCGTCTCGGCCTGCTGCCCGGCCAAGGACGACGCCAATCAGCCCACTGGAGGGCAGGGGAAGGTGAGAGGAACCCCTTCCCTCCTGCGCAACCCGGAGCGCCTGTGTGGCTGAGTGGCCTTGGCTCCCAGGTGGGCTCAGGGCGTCCTGCGCTGGGTGCAGTGGGATACCTTGGAGATGAAGATGCCCTCGTCTGTCGGGTCGAGGGGGTTCCCGGCGTGGCCCTTGGCGCCGCCTCGGATGCTGATGCCCAGTTTCTCTCCCGCCTTCTTCTCAATCCGGATCTCCTGCAACCCCAAAGGAAAGCAGGCCGGGTGAGGCACCAGGGCCAGGAGGTCCAAGGCAGGGGCCCCCATCGTGGCCCTTCACACCCCAACGGCTCTGCCCCTTCCGCCAGCCAGCAGCAGCAGCAGCAGCCAGGGCCCGCCTCCCCAGAGCAAAGGTTGCAGTAGAACAGGCAAGACTGCAAAGGCAGCCAAGGAGGGAGGCCAGCGCCCCGCTCTCTTGGGGGAGACCCCTTGCCCAGCCCCCTACCTGGCTCCCCTCCTCTGCCGCTGGGGACTCCGGGAAGGCATTGGGCAGCTCTGCCCAGTGGAAGGCGCAGCCACTGGGATGTCAGGCCTGCCCCCCTCTCCCTCTTGCTGACAAGGTTGCAAAAGGGATCAAGAAAAGTAGCCGACTCCAG
This sequence comes from Phrynocephalus forsythii, assembly GCA_029282475.1. NCBI lineage: Eukaryota > Metazoa > Chordata > Lepidosauria > Squamata > Agamidae > Phrynocephalus > Phrynocephalus forsythii. The sequence goes on along the minus strand of JAPFRF010000003.1, from coordinate 126,780,682 downwards.
GTGGGGGTGGAAGAGTAAGACCTTTGCCAGAGCTGCGACCTCTGGAATGAGGGATTCCTAGCAGAGGATGGAGGGGCAGCCAGTCCGGAAGGGCCTCCCACTTGCCCGGAGGCTGGAGCCACTCCCAGCGAGGCCAGAGACAAGGGGCCAGATGAGAGAGTAAAGCAGGGGGAAGACAGGACAACCGCGGCCCCGGGCATTGGGTGGCCAGAGAAGTAACGGCCCCTGGCCACAGGGAGCAAGCGAGTGCATAATGGCTGGCTAGGTGGCCCTTCTGCAAGCCCAGGAGGCGGCAGGGGCAGCCCCCGCTGGGGAGGGGGGAGGGGGCTCCTGGGGTCCAGCAAGGCTGCTCAAAGAGGGACCCCCCCAAGTGGCCGTCGCTTGGGAGGGCCCTGCCAAGAGCCACCCCGCCTAGTCCCTCTGTTGACCTCCATAGCCACAGCTGTGAGGGGGCCGCTGGGTCTCTGGAAGGAGGTCCTGGAAGTGCCGCCGCCACCACCACCACCCTGGTCCTCCTGAAACCCCATCTTTGCTGGAGGAGCCCACCCTTCCCCTGGGGCTGGAGGGGGGCAGTCCAAGAGAGGGCAGAGTGCTGGGCTGTAGGGCAGAGCCGGTCACAGGAGGTGGCCTCCTTGCCTGCCTGCCCGCCTACCTCCATCCCAGGCGGGGGAGGGTCCCGCCGGACCATCATCCGCAGCTCCTGCGTGTTGGAGAGCAGGGCACTCACAGCCTCCTGGTGCGCGGCACGGCGCAGGTCAATGCCGTTCACCTCCAGGATCCGGTCCCCTACGCGCAGCCCACTCCGGGCAGCCAAGCCCCGCGGAATGACCTGCAATGACAGGCCCACTCAGGCAGGAGGGCTCCCCCTCACCCGGTCCCACCCGCCCGCCCACTCCCTCCCTGGCCTGCTCCACTCGGCCTGCCGTGGGCCCTCGGAGGCCAAGGGGGCCCAGGGGCCACAAAGAGGAGGATACCTTGGAAATGAAGACCCCAGGCTCCTGGATCCCAAAGGGGTGGCTGGAGTGGTCGCTGCCTCCCACAATGCTGAGCCCCAGAGGCCCCCCGGCCTTGAGCAGGCACACCTCCTGCGGAGAGGAAGAGGCAGAAGTCAGCACAGGGCCAGGGAGGCGCCCAGAGCCAGCGAACAAGGCACACACACACACACACACACACACACACACACACACACACACGGCCACAGAGGTCCCGTGTGAAAGCAAAGCCAGAGGCCAGGGCCGAGGGCACGAGCCGAAGCAGAGCTTACGGCCAGGCCAGGGTGGGGGGCACAGAGAACCCCCAAGGAGGCACCTCCCTCCCCTGCAGCAGCTCCCAGCCAGCTGGCAGGCCGCCCCCACCCACCCCCTCTGCCCACCCCTTGACATGGGTGTGCACCTACCTCCACCGGGTACTGGCTCTCCAGGCTCTGAGGCGTTGGGGGGCTCCTGGGGGGCAGCAGGCGTGTCTCCTCCTCAGGAGGACTCTCCCCCTCCAGGCTGGGCAGGGGTGGCGGCGGGGAGGGGGCCCGCTGCCCTCGAGGCCCGGCCGGCGGATCTCCTTCTCTGCCCGGGGGGCCATTCTCCCTCTCCACCAGCAGCGTGATGGCGGGGGAGGCGGTGGTCAGCAGGGCCACAGCCTGATCATGCCTGGCTTCCGTCATGTCTACCCCATTGATCTAAAATGCCCCCAAAATGGTGTCACCGAGGGGGAGGGGGAGGGGGCGCAAACACACCCCAACCGCCTGACCCCCCCCCCTGCCAAGCCTGAGGGCAGCCCCAGAAAGGAAGGAAGGAGCAGAGGGAGGAGGAGGAGGAGGAGGAGGAGGAGGAGGAGGAGGCCAGGGCAGCCCTGGGGCTCAGAAGGGAAGCACTGGGTGGGGGGGCACACACCTCAGCAGGAACAGGGGTGCCCCCCCCCACCAACACACTGTAAGCCAGTACAAGCCGAGAGGAGCAGAGGAGGAAGTGGGGGAGGGGGCAGAGATCAGAGCCTCCCTCTCAGAGGAAGAAGGAGGGAGTTCCCAGAAGGTCTACCTGCTTTTTGGGGGCTTCCACCCTCCCCCAGAAAAGAAACCAACCTCCCTCCTTTCTCTCTTGCTCTGCTGTACAGGAGGCAACTCCCAGGGAGGGAGTTTATGGGGCTGGCTGGCTAGCTGGGGGGTCCCAATCCACCCTCCCCCACGCCTACTCACCAGAATGACCCTGTCCCCCACGCGCAGGACCCCTTCGCGATGGGCAGCCCCGCCCTCTGCTATCCGCGAGATGAAGATGCCCTGAGAAGAGACGGGCCCTCAGTCCCTCGTTGCCCCCAACTCAGGAGCCCCTGCTCGGGCCCCAGGGGGAGGGAGAGGGGAGAGACTGTGACGGAGACCTGACCCGTCCAGCTGGGAGCCAGAAATAGGCTCTCCCAGGCAGAGATCAAGTGGCCCTGGAGTCCTGCCCGGCCGCTCGCTGGCTCGCCCGTGCCCACGGCCCGCTGCCCGTCCTGTCCAGCCGAGCCCTTTCCAGCTGGCCCCCGCCCACCTGCCCGCCCTCCCTTCCTCCCTCTCACCGTGTCCCCTGGCCGGTAAGGGGTGGAGCCCTTGCCCCCCGCGATGCTGAAGCCCAGCCCCCGCTCGTGGCGCGTCAGGCGGGCAGAGAGCCTCTCCGTGGTTGGGGGCCCCCTCCAGCCTCTCGGGAAACTGCAGGCCCCCCCGCCGCTCCCGGGGGCTGTAATCGTCTTCCGGCCGCAGCGGCGTCACCGTGATGGCGTTCTCGGGCTCCACCATCCGCTCCCGCAGCACCGTCATGGAGACGCTGCTGCCGGAGCCACGCAGGGCTTCCACGGCCACGTGGTGTTCAGCCGAGTGCAGGGACACCCCGTTCACCTGCCGGGGGTGGGGGGAGGAGAGAGAAGGTGCTACACTCCAGCTCTAAGCCTGCCCTCCCATATGGTGCTGTGCCCACGCCTGACCACACACACACACACACACCCCAGGCAGGAAGAAAGAGTCATCCGGCTGCTACCCTCCCCACGAGACACAAGCCACGGTGGAAACATGCCAGGCCCACTCGGCCCTCAGGGCATGGCCAAGGCAAGCAGAGCACTGGGGCTGGCATGCAAGGGTGGGAATGGGTGGTGGTGGTGGTGGTGGTGGGGAGACGGGCCCCTCCTGCTGCCCCCTCGCCCTGGCAGGCAAGGGAGGCAGGCCCCCAAAAGGGCTGCCTTCTGGAAAGGGGGGAGCTGCATTGGGACACCCCTCTCCTCCCCCACCCGTGCACACACACACACACACACACCAGCAGCGACCCAACAGGACCACACCGGAGGGGGAGGGGGCATAGAGAGGCAGGAGGAGCCCACCAAGGTCCTTTGGGGCAGTGGTGCTGGTGGGGGTGTTGGCGAACGAGATGGCAATGGAACCCCAACCAGGCAGACTCACCTCCAGGAGCTTGTCCCCCACTCGCACCCCCGCGCGCGCTGCTGGGCCATCGTCAGAAACACGGGAAATGAAGATGCCCTGGAGGGAGCCCAAAGAACCAGGTGCTGAGAACCCCCTAGGACCCGATGCCCCCAATTGCAGCAAGGGGGGGGCACCCCAGCCCCTCCCCCCAGCTGGGCCCTGGACAGCCATGCCTCCTTCCCTCCCCACCAGCCTGACCCCCCCCTCCCTCCCTCCCTCCCTTGGGAGCCATGACCACATGCACACACACACGCACACACACACGCTCCCCCCCCTGATCAAGCCACGGTGGACGTTACCTCGTCATCCCCCTTGTAGGGAGTGGAGCCTTTGCCTCCTGCGATGCTGATGCCCAGCCCGCCCGTCTGCCTCAGGATGGTCAGTGTCAGCTGAAAAAAGAGTGGGGGTGGGGGGTGGGGGGGCGCATCAAGGGAAGGAAGAGGATTCCCCCCCCAAGGCAGCTGGGAGGCTCCAGGAGCCCAAGCGGCCCACGGGCAAGGAAGGTGACAGGCAGCAGGGCTCCCCCGCCCAAGGGCCAGGCAAAGAGCACCCCCCCACCCACCCTGAGCAAAGGCTCCTCTCGCCGCCGCCCCCCCCTCCCCTCGCAAGGCCAGGCCCCTCCCCTGCCCCTTCCCCACTGGCAGAAGGGCAGGAAGAGCAGAGGAGGCCGTCTCCTGCTGCCGGCCTGCCAGAGGACATCACTGGCCAGGAGCAGAGGGACCAACTGGTCAACTGTTTCCCCCATGTGGGGAGGGTACGGCCACCCAGAGCCAGAGGGCTCTTCCATCCTGTGAAACCCCCCCTCCCACAACTAGAAAGGCCACCTTGAGGGACTTAACCCCCCCTCCCCGAGGAGCACCCCCTCTCAGAATGCCCCCACCCAGGGCTCAGTCAAAGCAGAGGAGGAGGAGGAGGAGGAGGAGGAGGAGGAAGAAGAAGAGGAGGAGAGGCCCCCGCTGCCTGCTCGGGTTCTTCTGGAGGGAAGACGGGGGCCCTCCAGAAGGACCTGAGAGGCCTGTCGGGGGGATGGGTGAGGAGGGGTGGAGAGCACCCTGGGGGTCCCCGGAGGGCTCTCAGGAGGCAGGTCAAGGCAGTGCGCTAGAGCTGGCCGTGCGGACTCTGTCCCTCCCCCTCGACCCAAACCCCAAACCCCACAGTTCTGGCTGAGGGCACAGATCTCAGACTCAGGAGGGGCTAAGCTTAGGGCAAGTGGGCGGGGGGGGCACAAGGTTACTGAAGGGAGTTGGGGTGGGTTGGGTTTCCAAGGCTGCTGGCAGGTGGGGTGGGGTGGGGTCAGCAAGGTGTCCGGAGCATGTGCGGTCTCTGTGTGTGTGTGTGCGCGCGCCAGGGGTGGGGTGCAGGGGAAGAGGGCTATGCTCCACCCAGTGGCCCCTGGAGCCCAAGCGGGCAGGCAACGGTGGTGCCCTTCTAGATAGGGGTCTCCGGAGCCAAACCCCTTCAGCTGGGCGGCTCCCCTGGGGCTAATTCTGGCTGCAGCCGAGGGGTAGGAAGAGCTGACAGGACCCAGGGCACGGCTGGGCGCTGCATCTGCCCACGGGCCCAGATAGATCAGGCAGCAGGCCACCCCCCCCCTGCATGGAAGGGGGTTGGGCAAGCCAAAAGGGTCTCTCCCAGCCCCACCTGGAGAGGTTTCCCGCTGGCGCTCAGCACCACAGGGCTTCTTCTGTTCAGCACCCTCAGCTCCCAGGAAGAAAAAGCTCCCTGGCTGGCATCCCCCCACACACACGCCAAGCACCAGACCGGAAGACAGCCAAGAGGAGAGATGCCACAAGGGAGGAACAGGGATGGTGGTGGGGGGTGGGGTGGGGGGGTGAGGTGGGGGGGTCAGCTAGCAGGGTGGTACAGACCTCTTCCTCCTCAATGCGAGCAGGCTCAATCAGCAGATTATTGGCTTGATCAAACGACACCCCCTGTTAGGACAGGAACCAGCAGAGGCATGCAGATTAGTGGGGAGGAGCAGACCGCCACCAAGGGTAGGCTGGGGAGGGGGAGCGAGGGGAGGGGGAGAGGTGCAGGCAGGCCCCCTCCCCAGGCACCAGGGAGCCCTGCACCAGACCAGGCCGGGGGAGGAGGAGGAAGAGCTGATGAGGAAAGGGGGAGGGAGGGGAACAGTGAGCCAGGAAGGAAGGAAGGAAGGAAGGAAGGAAGGAAGGAAGGAAGGAAGGAAGGAAGGAAGGAAGGAAGGAAGGAAGCCACCCCATGGCCCCAAGAGGAGGCGAGCGCTCCAGCAAGGGAGGCCTTCCAGAGACATCTGGACAACCACCAGGCAGAGCTCCTTGGAATGGTATTCCTGCCTGGAGCACCAGGGGGTGGGGGGGTGGGACATGATGGCCTTAGAGGGCCCCCCATCCATCCAACTTCACTATTCTCAGATTCTATGGGGAAGCTGATAAGGGAGGGGGGTGAATGAAGGAGGAGGAGGAGGAGGAGGGAGAAGCTGATGATGAAAGGAATGGGGGGGGGGGTTGACAGAGCGGGCCCAGCAGGAAGAGACCAGGGCAGGCGTACAGGAAGGCTGCTTAGCCAGGGCAATTGGGGGGGGGCAGCAGTGGCCTCCCCTCCCCTTCTGCCCGTCTTCCTCGGGCCCCTTGCCTCCAAGGCCATGCGTGCCAACTGGGCAGGCCATCCAAGAGAGAGGTTAACAACAGCTTGTGCAAGAAAGCCACCCCGCCAGTCAGCCCAAGGGGGTGAGGCAGGAACGGAAGCGCTGCCAGGTGGAAGCCCCACTACAGCTGATGCCCCCCCCAACCACCACCACCACCAGCAACCACCACCACCAGCAACCGCCTGCGGGGGAGCCTGTGGCCATTCTGTGCCCTCAGCGCAGGGAAGGCACGGCCTCTCCTCTCCTCCAGCGCCCCTGCCTGGTGCCTGACTAAGCCGGGCCGGCTACCTTGACAGACGTCGGGGCAGCAGCGGTTGCCCCGGGCTTGGCCTCTTCCTCCTCCTCGTTCCAGGCTGCCTCCTCTTCCTCCTCCTCTTCTTCTTCCTCTTCCTCCTCCTCTTCCTCCTCCTCTTTCGCCGCCGCCGCCACCGCTTTCTCTGGACCCCCGTTGGCCCTGAAGCCCTGCAGGAGCGCCACCACCGCCTCAGGGCGGGGCAGCTGAGCGATGCGGAAGTGCTTCTTGTAGTGGGGGGTGTCCTTCCGGATCAGGCGTTGCTTCCCCACCGGGAAGAGAGACTTCTCTCCGTCCTCCCTCTCCTCCTCCTCCTCCTCCTCCTCACGGCGGACCAGGGTGTCTTCCGCAAAATGCACTGTGGGCTGCAAAGGGAATCCCCCGTCCCCACCCCACCCCAAGACAGGCGCTGAGTCTAAGGGAGCCAGTCGGCTGAGTGGACCTTGCAGACCTCCCCCTCCCACTGGCTGCAGAATGCCCCCAAAAAGAATCCTCTGATGGGCACACTTTCTCTCTGGCACTGCTGCCAAGTTAAAGCTGCGGCTCCCCTGCCTGCCTTCTCCCCCCCCACCCCGCCCCGGACAGGCCAGCTGAGCTCATGTCACGTGGACAACGGCTGTTCTGGTGCTGATCAGCACCACTTCCGCGAGGATGTTCCGCTACGAGGGCCGTGCCCCTCAAGGCCCAGCAAGAGGCATGACCACACATGATGGACCCTTCAAGAAGGCTCTCTTTAAAAGGCTTCAACGCTGAGCCAGATCCAGGGGCAGAAATACTCAGAAGAGAGGGGTTTCTGCAAAGAGAGATTGCCATGGCACCCTCTCTGCAATTCCCCAATGGGGAGGCGTCCAGAAAAACAAGCCAGGATGTGCAGGCCAACTTTCCAGGCAAACGGAGACCTCAGAAGCCTCAGAGAGAGGAAAGGGAGGCCAAGCCAAGACCAAGAAATGGCCAGAAGGGCTGGAGGAGGAGGAGGAGGAGGAGGAGGAGGAGGAGGAGGAGGATTCTTTTTCTTCTAGGAAAAGTGCCTCCTCTGTGAAGAAGACTCGAGTCAGGCCGAAGTGTGACCAGGAGACCTTCTCAAGCAGAACATTCGACAAGCGGTCTCTGGGTTGAAAAGGGCACAAGAATCCCAGGCCCAGCCAGTGAAGGCCAAGGCGTCTCATCAGCAGCGGGCAAGGCGGCACCCCTTGGCCTCAGGGAGCCCTTCGAGGAGATGCCCTGTGATCAGAGAGGGTGCTGGCCTTGCAACAGCCCTGCGCTTGACTCTCCAGCTGGTGGCTTCCTGTTTAGGCAGCCCCTCCCTCCGACACGTGGTCTTCCTCTTTGCCCAGTGGCGTCATCGCCTCTCCCAGAAGACCTTGCCTTCTCCTGAGGTGCCCAAAGCAGGAGACCCGCACTTCCCTCCCTCCAGCAAGCATTCCAGCTGGATTTGCTCTGCTGCCCGTTTCTCCATCTCTCTGGCCGTCCAAGGCCAGCACAAGGTCCCCGCAAAGCTCTCCTCCAGCACCACCTTTCAAGTTAATGCATTTCTGTTCCTGGGGATCTTCTTTCCTGGTTCCTTCATTGCTGCTCTTCTGAGTTTCTGTCTCTAATTTCTTGGATGCCGTCTTCTTTGGAATTGATGACTGAACCAAAACATACAGATCTCATAACTATTTCATATTCTTTCATGGTTCTTCTGTAGTCACAACCACCCAGAGTGGCCTCGTATCCAGGTAGGCAGTATATATATCTAATAAATATATAATTGGAAGTTGAGTCGTTGCAACTGGACTTCTTGAGAGATCAAAACATTTTGCTGCTCATCCAAGCAGCTTCGTCAGTCTGAGGAAAGTTGGTGGCGAGTCCTCCATTTTATAGTTCATCTCAATTTCACATCACCCTGGTCTGAACAAGCTCATAAGTTGGACAATGGCGTGCATAGCGCCTCAGACTGACAAAGCCGCTTCGATGAGCAGCAAAATATTTTGATCTCTCCAGAAAAGAAGTCCTGTTGGTGTGATTCAACTTCCAGATACACTCATTTGAGAATCTTCACAGAATAAACATAAAGAAGTATTTTCCCCCCTTATTGTTCAACTGAAGTCCTGTTTTGGAAAGTTCTTCTTCCACTTTCACCAACAGTCATTTCAAGTCATGGCTGCTTTCTGACAGTAAGACTGAGTGTTGTCTGTATACCTTGAATTTGTGATGCTTTCTTTCAACAAATTTTCACTCCCCCCTCCTCTGAATCCCATCTGCCTTCCTGCATTGCACGTTCTATATGTGCAGATGGAATCAAGTCATGCAGGGGCTGAAAAACACTTTCCCTGGATTTCAATTTGGGGAGGCCAGAGAGGAGGAACCTGAGAGTGGCTCCGCATGCGAGGTGGATGCTTGGCATATTTCATGATTACCTACGACCCCTTTGACGGCTCTGCTATGGGGGGGAGGGGGAGTATGGCTTTCCCCACAGCCTCCCTTTGCCCCCTTCCCTCGTCACTTCCAGGGAACAAGAGGGCGGGGGTGGTGGTGGTGCCAGAACAGCGTCGGAACATCAAACGCTAGTCAGCCACCCCCCCAAAAAAAGCCATAGAGCTTTGAAAAAAGCAGGGTCCCTTTCCTCTACAGTCGGGGGGGGCGTCGGAAGCACGTGGGACGACACTTTCTTCCAAGGTAGGTCTTGAGGGTCTTGAGGGGCAGAGCGGATACCAACGTGGGTGTGACGCTCCCCATTCTTTTCCACACTCGCCCTGGACTCTGGTGGGTGCAAAACCTCCATTTTCCCTCCTGGGCCCATTTTGGTGCCGCCAGCTCCACTCGGGAGCCCACAATGTGACCCCCAAGTGCTCCTCTTGGCATCCTCCGTCGTTCCTTCCAGGGCCACCGATGTTCTGGAAAAAGCTCTCCCTTGACCTTCATGTGGGAAGAGCAGGAGGGGAGCCCCAGGGTGGGCCCGCAGGGGAGGGGGCTGCCGCCACCGCCCTTCCCGTGTCCCTGCCTGCAAGGCCTGCCAGGTGGCCGGCTTCACCAGTGAGGGTTTGGATCAAGGTTTCAATCTAGTAGTTACTCACAGCTTTGTCCAGATTTTCAGAATCCCGAGAGTGTCAAGACAATTTTTAAAGCAACTGGCGACATCTGGTGACCCTATGAATAAGGGATCTCCGGAATGTCCTAACATCCACAACCCTCCTCAGCTCCTTCAGATTCAAGCCTTTCTATCTATCCACCACGGGTTTGGTCTTCTTCCTTTCCTGCTGCTTCCTGCTTTCCTTGGCACTGGGTTGTTGAATGGGTTGAAAGGTCGATCAAGTCAGAGTTAGTGACACTCTCCGCTGAAACGAGGATTTGACTCAGTGAGGGACCTGGATCTCTGATGCCCCCTTCTTTGGGTACCGACTGCCACTGGAAGCGCTTACAGATACCTGGCCCGAGGAGCCCAGTCTAGTGTGGCTACTGGGAGCCTTTTAAGAGCTGCCCCAACCTCATTAACTCTGCTGGCTAAGCCTGGAGTGGCCTCCAAACCCAATCTTTTCCATCCAGTAGGCAAGCAGACAAACCACGCTGGTACGAGATCTACGCTGATGACCCCAGGGGGCTGGAGGGGGAGGTGCCCGCCTGCTTCTGCTCTGACGGATTAGAAGACCACGTTGGTTGAGAGGCTCCCTGTTCGCAAAAAGGCCTCGGACGCCTTACGATCCCGAGGTTGACCTAATTAACCGATCGTCCTGATACAACCTAGCACGGACTGGGACTCGTCAGGCAAAGCTCCGAGTGGCTCCACGGTCTCTGGGAGATGCAGAGGGGCTTAGCAGGAGGGAGGGCTCTGCTTTGGAAATGCCTCCCTGGAGTAGGCAAGCCTGAGGTGCTCTCTACAGGGAGGGGGTCCTGGCGCCGGGGGGGGGGCACTTGGCAAGCTATGAAACAAGGAAACCCGCCTAACCTCAGCAGCCTGGCCAGCAGCAGCAAGAGACATCAGGAGAAGGGGAGCAAGTCGCCCCCTCCAGAGTCCTTGCGCAAAGGGCCCCCTCGGGTTCCTCCTCCTAGGATTGGCTCCGGGGACTCCACCACGGTGGCTCTGGGTCTCCCAGGGACGGATCTGGTGTTGGTGAGCTTTCAAGCCACATCTGCCAGCCTCGGGGAGGAACTGCCGGCCGTGCCCTCGTGCCATGGAGGGGCTCATCATCTCAGCGCTGCCAAGCTGGAAGGGACCCTCTTTCTCACGGGAGCCAGCCCAAACCTCTGGTGCCACAGCCAGAGGCAGAAACGGCAAGCCGCCCGGCCCTTCAAACTGGGCAGCCCAAAGGCCGCTGCCTGCCAAAGAGGCGCAGGCCGTCATGCTGCCCCGGGAGGGTCCCTGCCTGAGGCCCTCCGTTCCGGATGCCCCTGGCCCAGAGGTAGGCGGCCCTCCTCGTGACGGCTGCAGCCAAGGTTGCCTGGGCTTTTTAGAGGCCGGGCTCTGCCTTCTGACCGTCCAAGGCAGCCTTCTCTACCTGTGGGAAGCACGCAGAGGAAAAAGCAGCCGCGGGGGTCTGTGCCTCCCAGGGCCTCCCCATCCGTCCTGATACCTTTTAATACTCCCGGTCTGTCAGCAAAGCTTTTAGCCCCTTTTCAGCTCAAGGGGAACTCCGCTGCAGCCGAGGACTCGCAGGCCACTTCCCGGAAGGGCAGCCACGGAGACGCCCGGGAAAGGAGGGCCTGCCTTCCGGCTTCTCGGGGGGCTTCCCCAGCAGAGCTTTCCAAGAGCTCTACAGATCTGAGAGATGCTTTTGGCCTGGCTGAGTGGAGGCGAGGGATCCCTTCCGCTGCAGAGTTGGGTGTCCAGGAGGAAACCCAGATCCATCACTCCAGGACTGGGCAGGAGGGACCTCTCAGGGGCCTTCCCTCCAAGCCTGGGGGCAGGGCCAGCCAGGCTCACCTGCCTGCTTGCACCACACTCCTAAGGGGCGCTGCTGCTCCCCCCCAAGACATGGTGTCCTCAGCGCACTCCGGAACCTTCCATGCATGCATATGATCTTTCTAGCTAGGGAGAAGATGAAGCCACCCCCCCCACTCCTCTTTCCCTCACTTCTTGGCAGCTTTTGAAGACTGGGGGGGGGCAGCCTCTCATCTCCCTCATTTCCTGCATCTTCTCGGCCAAAATGCTGGTGGGCAGAGACCAAGTTCTGTGGCTCAGCACCCCTGCCTCCTTGACCCCCGACCCAAACCTCCAATGGCTTCATCTGGGAGGAAACTCCAGATTCAATGACAGGCAACTGACTCGGGGGGGGGGGTAGCCCTGACGGCTGGAATTTTGGATTCCCACTTGCTGGGTCTCACTGTGGCACTTGGTAGGATACATAAGAGAGGTATTTGGGAAACGTAGTTTTCTCCACCACCACCCTTTTTTGGTTGAAAGAAAAGGAGAGGACACTGAGCTCTCCTGGGGAGGCCAGGGGGCAGCTGGGCCCCTCAGGAGTGGCCTGAAAACGCTTGCCTCGCAGAGTGGAGGAGGAGGAGGAGACGCATCCCCCCCCCCGCTCTTCCATGGCCGAGGAAATGGGGATGGCACTTGAGGGGAAGGGTGTCTCTGTGCGCAACCAGGTGCACACAGAAGTGCTCAAATGAATGGCAAACCCCTCCCCCTCCCCCAGAGCACTGAGGGCTATTTCTGACCTGGGCAGAAAACCTCCCAGGGTCCTGTCCTCTGCAGAGTGGCCCCAGCCTCCTTCCATGGGGTGGGGTGGGGGGTTGTCAGCCCTACTGCAGCATGGAACAGCCTGGAGCCGACCACACACCACTCCTCCCAGCCCAGGGCCTAGGCAAGCAAGCGGGCTTCAGCAGCCCATTTTCTGCAGGCGTCCATCCAGGACCAAGCCCCCGGAGCCCCCAAAGGGCAAAGCGGGAACCCTAAGCCTGACCCCGAATGTTCTCATCGCCCAGCAAGCCTCCAGGCCGGCTTTGATCCATTTCCTGGTCTCCCTCCTCCCTCCCTCCCTCCCACCACAGGCCCTACCTCATTGTACTCCATTTCCAGTTCGTCCTCCGGATCGGTGCCTGTTTCCGCCTCGGCAGCTGCCGCCACCGCCACCACCTCTTCCTCCTCCTCCTCCTCCTGCCCCGGTGACCCCCTCTCATCCTCGGGCTCCGCAGCGTCCATCTTGGGCCTGGCAGCGGCGGCCTCGTCCTTCTCTTGGCAGGTGGCAGACAGAGTGCCGCCGGAGAGGCGGGAGTCCTCGCTGCGTGTGGAAGCCCCGCTCAGTCTCTGCTGCTGCTGCTGCTGCTCCTACACCAGGGGGTGGGGGGAGGGGGCATCCGTGAGGGAACCCCAAGCGGGCAGGGCCTGCAAGGCCAGCACCCCCTGGGGCAACGGAGACCCTGCCCCTCAGCAAGGAGGGCAAGGAGGAACCCCCGGCCCTCCTGCCCAGGGCCTCGGCCGCCACCCCCGGGGCTCCTCTTGCCAGCCTGAGAGAGGGCCCCGCTGGCCTGGCAACTGCAAGAGGGATGGGCCTCTGCTGGCCTCTGACCCCCCCCCCTCTCTCAGGCCCTCGGGCCACGATGGTCCATCCGCCTGCGAGGGTCCCTTGGGATGTTCCTCCGTGCCCTGAGAGAGTTGGAGGGCCAGCAGGACCCTTGGCGCCCGGGACTCCCGCCCTCACCTCTGAGCTGGGCGAGTCCGGCTGCTCCCCCCATTGCTTGGCAGCCAGGGCCTCACTGCGCCGCCCTTCCATCACCTTCTTCATGGACTTCAGCTCGCTCGGGTGGGGGGTGGCCCGGCGCTGCAGGCCCTGGAAGAGAGCATGGGAGACATCGGGAAAGGGCCCTTCACTAGCTTAGAGCAGCAGAGAGGGAGGCGGGCCCCTTGCTGCCCCACCACTCCAGGCACAGAGCTGAGGCAGGGAGGGAGGCAGGGGAGGGAGGGATGGGGACCATGCTTCCTGCCCAGCCCTCCTGCCGTTCCCTGGTGGCCTGGGCGGGAGGGCCCTCCTTCTCCAGACATCCTGGGGGCAAGGGAAACCTCCTTCCCTGCTTCCCGGGGCTCCTGGCCAAGATCCACCAGGCACGGCACAGGTATGTGGCCACGCTGCCGCCCCTGCCACCCCGCTCTCCTTCCCTCACCCTCCTCTCGGCCCCGGCCTCCTCTTCCTCCTCCTCCGTCTTGGGCTCGTCCACAAACTGGATCACGCTGACCCGGTTGAGGTTGGTGTCGGCCCAGCTCTCGTCCAGGCTGCTCTGCAGGAGGTTCTCTGCAAAGCAAGAACAGGGGGAGTGGGTGGGTCCGCGCGGCAGGCCTGGGACACCCCGGGGCTCCTGCACGCTCCCTCACCATACCCACTCACCCGCCCCCCCCAGCCCCTCCCAACCCCAACAGGCCAGCCCAGGACGGTGGGGGCCTGCCCCCTTGCTCACCGAGGCTGGGCGAAGGCTGCTGGGGCAGGAGGTAGCAGGTGAGCACCTTCTCCCCAGTCTTCTCATCATCCTCCGCCTGGAACTTCAGCATCGGCTGCGACTGGTTCTCGGCCAACCAGAGCGCCTTCAGGTTGAGGTTGGTCAGGGCAAAGGGCAAATGCTGCAGCCTGGGTGGGAAAGCAGGGCTGGCATCACTGCCTGAGGGCCTTTCCTCCTCCTCCTCCTCCTGGCGCCCCATCTAACTGGAGGGTCCTGGGACCGGGCAACCTCAGCTGAAGGGCAGCGTGGACCAATGGAGCATCGAGTGGCTCTGCAACTACAGGCCAGCTCCACCGAGTGCCTCAGACGTTTCTGCCCTCCTGGAAATGCTTATCAAATCAACTCTGCAGCAGAAGTGGACGTCACTTCCCTAGAGGGACCTCGAGTCAGTGAATAAACACAAGGTCTGAGGGAAGAACGCAACAGAGAAAGGGAAGCTAGTCCCAAAAACCCAAGGTCTGAGGCTCCTGCGGAGGCCACTTTGCCAGCCACGTAAGTCACCCAAAAGCTAGGTGCCACGATGCCTTCTTAGGAAGGGCCTGAGCGAAGGCAGCCCCAGGGCTCCGAAGCACCGGGCAGCACGCTGGCACTGCTTCAAATCTCTCAGCATGTCCCTCCATCACGGCTGCCCACCCACAGGAGGGAAGTCCTTAACGTGGCACCAGATCACTGAACTGGGCAGATGCCAAGGTGCTGTGGTGTTGTCCCTGCGTTCGGGGAGATGAACCACCGTCCAGTGTCTCTGTGCCCCCTGCTGGTGCCCAAAGGCTTATTTTACATTACAACCTTGGCAATGAAGAGGGCCGCCTGTTGCAACCCAACTGAGGAGGGCCCTTACAAGGATTATCAGTCTCTGGCAGTGCAGCTTGTAGACAACAACTACCTCCCGAGAGATGTTCAGCTACAGGAATACGCTTTTGGTAGAAAATGATCCACCGCCCCTCACTTTCCTCCCCACCCCTCTTTCTCTGTCTGTGTGAAAACAGCACTATTCTGTTTTTGGACCCATGCCATTTCCATTTCAGCCCTCCTTCTTTTTGTAGTTTCTGGTGGTGGTGGGGGGGGATGGTGTTTGTTCTAATATAAAACAATTCCACCAGTCGTTCCCCCCCCCCCGTCTCCCAGGGAGGGCTCAAGGCAATCCTCTCCTCTGCAGCCGCCCTCCCCTCCCGGGTGCCCTTCCCTTCCCAGCCAGGGCTCTGGGTGCCCACACAGCCCCCTGCCTGCCCCACCCCATCCCTTGTGGGCAGCTCCCCAGTAGGAGGAGGAGGAGGAGAGGGAAGCCACCCAAGGGCTCTTGGCGAGGGCCACCGACTGTGTGGCAGTGCAGCTGCCGTGGGACTCCTGAGGGTGGAGACGGTTCAGGGGGTCAAGAGACGAGCTCCTCCCCTGCTTCTCTTTCCCAGGCAGCCATGCAGAGCAAGGGGTGGGCAACTGGGGGGGGGTGCAGCTCTTCACATCTCTACCTCCCAGGCTTTACCGCAAGGCCTCCCTGCTTGCCCAGCCCAGGCCCAGCCGAGGAGAAGTGGCCGAAACCGCCTCTGACCTAGACTATTCCCTCCCGCTTGGCCAGCTGGTGCAGACAGACAAGCCAGCAAAGATACAAGTTCCCCACACGTTGCCTTTAAGGACTGAGGCAGGAGAACGCCCCTGGCAGCTGTCTTGTGGAGGAGCCCGGGAAGCGGGGGTCGTGGGCTGGGATGGGCTGGCGGAGAACTATGAGAGCCGGGCCCGGCGACAGAGCCTCAGCACCCAAACCAGGTAACTCAGGACCTTCCCTCCTCCTCCTCCCTCTCCCCCCCCCCCGCACCTCCTGCCCTGCCTCAGGCTCACCGGTTGCCGGCCACATCCAGGACATGCAGTTCTGCGGTGCCGGCCAGCTCGGAGGGCAGGAACTCCAGCCGGTTGTCCCGCAAGGAGAGCACATTCAAGCTGACACAGCCCCCGATCTCCGGAGGAAGGGCCACCAGCCGGTTCCGGTCCACGTTGAGGTTAGTCAGCTTCGTCAGCCTTCCCAGGGCTTTGGGCAGAGTCTGGGAAAGGGCGACAGAGTCACAAGGGCTGCCCAGCCCTCCCCCCTGCTGGCCAAGTGGACCCCATGGCGTGGCCACTTGAACTTTATTTTTTCTTTCCCTGACCACCATCAAGTACACCCGCAAGTTAAAAAATGAACAGGTCATGTGGTCATGTTTGGTTAATGCAAGTGAAATGTTCCCCTCTACAACTACACAAGTCTCAATTGCAAAATACTTATCAAAGTAAGAGACTGAATATCAGCGCCTTCCACCGTTAACTGCACCAACATCTGTTTTGCAGTTGCACCAAAAATTACACCAAGATACTAACTCCAACTAAAGTAAACTCGTTTTAAAATTGCAGAAACTGTCAAATTAGAGCTGCTATATTTCAGTCTCAATTCCCCTGACTGTCCCGGGCCAATTTCCCTTTCTCTGCCTTTTCCAGAAAGTAGCACCACTGCCTTGGAGGTGGGAGGCAGGGATGAGGGGAGCTGCCAGTAGAGGAGCTGCAGCAGCCACCTGGTGGCCACCCAACTGTCCGCCCGCCCGCCCGCCCGGCCCATCTACCTGCAGCAGGTTTTCTGTGAGGATGAGTTCAGAGAGATTAGCGCAGTCCCCGATGGCTTCTGTCAACTCCACCAGCCGGTTCTGATCCGCTTTCAGGATGGAAAGCTGCTTCAGCTGACCTGGGCGAGAGGGAAGGTGGTCTTGGGGGCTCACCAGGGCGGGGGAGAAGGAGCCCGAGCCCCCGCCCCCGAGGCACTTCCACGGTTTCCCTTGGAGAAGGAGCAGCCCCTTGTTTTTCTACCCAAGAGGTGGAGTGGAAATGCCCCTTTACTCACAAGGAAGAGACCCTCACCACCCAAGGACTGGAAAGGGCCACGGTCTGGGGCCACCAGCAGACACGGAAGTTAAGTGTCTACCAGAGTGGAACGGTCAGCCAGCCCTCCCATGAGGCACTGGGGAGGGGGGGGAGACAATAGGAGAGCCCCCCCCACTCCCTTAAAGGACAGAGCTTGGGGTGGGGGCAAAAGCTGAAAGGAGCCCAATGCCCTCCACTCAGGGAGACACCCTCTGACACTGGCCTGCCTCTCCGGCTTCACATTATGTCCTCCAGCTGGCTCAAAGGCAGCCCCCCCTCCCACCGCCTCCAAGGGGCACCCTGCAAAAGGTGGGAAGGGGGGCAGAACGCATGCAGGCTCCCCCACTCCTGACACGCATGCCCCTTGGATCCCAGCTCACAGCAGCTCTGTAGCCAATCCGCCCCACCCCCACCCCACAGCAGCCTTTCTGCACCCTTGGGGGCCTTCTTTGCTGCGTCTTCTGCCCTCAGAGGGACAGCTGGGGCCGGGGGAGGGGGTTCTCGGAAGCTGGTCCCCGACTCTGAACGTCCTGCCTGGCATGCCCCCCCCCCCCGCGAGGACCACCATTGCAGAGCTTGGCTCTAATGGCGATGCCTTCCTAGTTGCCTTTTGGGATTTCAGCAAAGATAATCTTTTTGTTGCGCCAACTTGCCCCGACCAGGCTCCAGGCCAAACAATGAAGAGGAGGAAAACAGAGGACCAAAGGACACCCACCCCTCCCCCTCCCCTGGGATGTGCGTGTGTGTTCCCAACAGGGCCTGCTTCAGCCAACACCCTCCCTCGCTCGCCCCTCACCAATGCCGTCCGGAATCGACTCCAGCAGGTTCTGGGACAACAGCAGGTCCGTCAGGGCCACCAGTCCACTGATCTCGTTGGGCAGCTGCTCCAGCTTGTTCTCCGAGACATCCAGGCACACCAGCCGCCGCAGGCTGCCCAGCTCCTGCAAGGGGAGACGCGTCAGGCCGCCAGCCCCAGGAGGGGGGCCCACTCACTCACGCTGCCATCCCCCCCCCGGGAGAGCCCTTCTTATACCACCCACCCCGTGCACCCCAAGGCAAACACAGCTCTTCTTCAACAGGCCCTATGAAAGGGGCCCTCAGAGGCCAGGGGAGGTGGGGGATCAAACAAGGGAAGCACACTTACGGATGGCAGGGCCGAGAGTTGGTTCCTGTCAAGCCACAGCTCCCGCAGGTTGGGCAGCGCACCCAGCGTGTCTGGCTGCAGGCGGAGAGGAAGAAGGACATGAGGTCCCTGCAAAGGCCTCCACGGAGCTCCCCCCCTCAGCCCATCAAGCCCTGCTGGAATGCTCCCAGGTCAGAGCAGGAGCAGTGCGTGCGTGTGAGTGCATGTGTGTGTGTGTGTGTGTGTGTGTGTGTGTGTGTGTGTGTGTGTGTGTGAGTGAGAGAGAGAGAGAGAGAGAGAGAGAGAGAGAGAGAAGGTCCCTGCAAGCCCAGACAGGCTGCCTTGACCAAGGATCCAGCGCCCCACCCCACCCCTTTCCCCTCTGAGAGGGGGTGGTTATGGCCACGCCTCCTGCCCTACCAGCACTTCCAGGTCATTTCCTCCCAGATCAAGCTGCTCAAGTTTCACAAGGAATGAGAGGGAGCTGCAAGAGAGGGGGGGAGATGTGGAGTGAGCAGAGGTGGGGTGGGGGTGGGGTGGAGGGAGGCACAGGCAGACCAGCTAGCCACTGGTACCCAGCCCACCCCCATCCAGGTTGTCTGAAGGCCAGGAGGCCAAACAATGCAGTGGCTGCCCGTCCATGATGCTAGTGGGGCCAGACCCCCTTCCGAGTGAACCCAGGGCTTTTGCTGGAGGGCCTCGCCTCGCCTCCCCTCCCCACCAGCCAGCGGCCCCCGCCTGCAGCTGCTCACCCCGGGAGAGATTTCAGCAGGTTCTCACGCAGCTCCAAGGTCACCAAGTTGGCCAAACTGCAAGAGAGGAGAGAAGCGTGCCCATGAAGGGCAGAGCAGAAGGGCAACCCTGGCACACACACACCGCCGCCACCTTGCTCTGCCTTGGACTTTGAAGCCCACTGGCCCACTAGCCACTCACTTGCCAATGTCGCTGGGCAGGCTCTGCAAGGAGACATCATTCAAGGCCAGGTGGCCCAGGCTGCGCAGCTGGGTGAAGCCGTCCGGGAGCCTGAGGGAGACCGGGAGGGGGAAGAGGGGTGGCCAAAGAAAAAGCCAGGCTCAGTCCCTGGCAGCGGCATCCTCCAGGCAGCTCTTGTGCTGAGGAAGGAGGGGGGGGCAACCTCCAAGGGCCACCTCTGGGCCAGCTCTTGGGACTCTCTTCCTGCTGGGTGGCTTCGTAGGAAATCAGAAAGCAGGCCAGGCCGGGGTGGGGTGTGTGGAGTGTGTGTGTGTGTGGAGGGGGAGGGAGGGACCAGCTAGCAGGCGAAAGGGGCCCTCGGCTTGGCCCGAAGGGAGAGAAGAGACACTGGCAATGGGGCCTTCCGCCCTCCACGGCCACAGGGCCAGAGTGGCAAGTCCTTGAGAGTGGGAGGGGTGGCTCTCGGCAACACCAGGGCCGGCCCACCATCACGAGAGAGCCACTCTCTGCCTGCCTGAAGGGCAAGGGCCCAGCATTCTCTGCCCTCCCTCCCACAACCCCCCAGCAGTACCTGGACAAGGGGTTCCCGCTGAAGTCGGCAATCTCCAGGGCCTTGCAGAATTTGATGCTCTCCGGGATCTCAGGGATGTCTGTAAGGAGGCAGGGCAGGCCGTCAGGCAACAGGGGAGGGAGGGAGGGTGGGTGGGCGCATCCCTTGGGGGATGTCTGAACAGCCCCCTCCTCCTCCTCTGCAAGGCTCTGGTGCCAATGCAGGGCCCAAGTGGGGCTCAGCTGGGCACCAGGCGCTGCTCATTTGCAGCACCGGCACTCGGCTCTGCTCAGCGCCACTCCCCCCTCCACCGTCCCCCCTCCACCGCCCCCCCCAATGAGGGTGAGCTGGGCTGATGGTGAGCCCTAGAACCACGGAGCTGGAAGGAGCCCCCAAGGCCAGCACGTCCAAACCTCTGATCTACGCAGGCATCCAAATCGGAGGAGATCAGGCAGGCGGGGGGGGGTTCCAATTTCCCCTGGGAGGCCTCCAGCGTTGGAGCCCTCCCCACTGAACACCCTCATGGGCCCTACCAGCCCCCCCTTCCCCAGAGGGAGAGAACGTGAGCCCCCAAAGTGGTCACAGAAGCCTCCTCCCCCCTCCCCCACCAACCCCTTACCAGGGAAAACTCACACCGGGGCCATTTGCTGGACAGAAGCCCCCACCTCTATTGGCCTCTCGCCACTCCCCACCCCCACCCCAGCAGCTGGGCCGGGTCCTGTTTGGGGCCCCTACTCAGTGCCCCCTCTGCCCGCAAGAGGACGTCCCCTGCGCCCTTCCCTCGGCACCCACCGTTGCGGGAAATGTCCAGCTCCACCAGTTGCATGAAGTTGGCCACCTCGGGTGGAAGCCTCTGGATCTCATTGTCACTCAGGCCCAGCTTGCGGAGGTTCAGGAGTCGAAAGAAAGGCTGGTTGGTGGGGGGGGAGAGGGACACTGTCACCCCCAGGAGACCGCTGTCGCCCACAAGGGCCACTGCCTGCCCCCAACTCAGTGTCCCCAAGCAGTCCAGCACGCCTCTCCTCAAGGCCCAGGAGCCAGTGGCGTGGAGCAGCACTGCTCCGTTCTGCAACGCGCCATCCCTGAGCCCAGCACAAGGGGCAGAAAGGAAAGCAAGGAGGCACCCCCATCCCCCCCCACCCCCTCCACAGCCAAAGGGCACTTCTGGACCCATCCATGTGAAAGGACAGAAGGCAGCCGCGGGCGGGCAAAAGAGACCACTCCACTAACCACCCTCTCTCAAGGCCGCCCTGCCCCAACCTGCTCCAGGTTTCCTTGGCCTGAGTGACCACTAGGGCACTCTGCCGCCCATTCTTCTACTCAGAATCCGACCTGCTCCCTGCAGCGAGAACACCCAGTGGCTCAGCCCCCCCCCCCCGGATCGGGCCCTTTCCTTCGCCTAGCCACCTGCTGCTGCTGCTGCTCCTCCTCCTCCTCCTCCAAAGGTGACCCCCCTGCCCAAGGGGCAAAAGCGGCAAGCCCCGGGGGTCGCCGGCAGCTCCCTGCCAAGAACCCCCTCCCTCTGCAGGGAGAGGCCAGGGCTGGCTCCTAAGGGAGAGCCTTCTGACCAGGAGCGCCTCCCAGGGGAAGAGGCACACCGGACCTTCTCAGCCAGCCCCGCGCGGGCCCTGCAGAGAAAGCCTGGCTCGAGCAGGCCGGCCGGCCAAGAGCTCTCCCTCCAGCACAATATCATCTGACGGCCCCCTCCAGGCTGTGCTGAGAAGACCCCTTTGGCCACAAACACCATTTGAGGCGCTAACACCTGCAGCACAACTAAGCACAAGGAGGACTTCCACAACTTCCCAGAGACCTGAGAGAATACGGTGGAGAAGAGGAGTTCTCATCCGGGCACACTCCCGCTTGCTAGACGACTCTGCCTGCAACCAACACCCAGGGCTCCCCTGGCTGACCCATGCCTGACACACACACACACACACACACACACACACACACACACACACACACACACACACACACACACCAGAAGGCAGCGGGTGGCACAAAGGATTCCCGTGCCACAGTCACGCTACCACCCGTGGTCTTGTTAGCAAGGGGGTGGCCGCTGGCCCTCCAAACCACGGAAGTGCCGAAGGCTCTTGTCTCAGAGGCCACTGACGGTGCCCCCTTCTCTCCGAGAGGGCACGCCACTCACGAGGGCCCGTGGGCAGAAGGCCAGTGGCTAGCTCCCCCTAAGAGCCCCCCCCATCCCATCCACAGCTATCAGGGCTGGGGGTGCAGCCCTCTGTGGCTTTGCCACATTTCTTTTAAGCATGGCTGCCCAGAAAGCCGTAGGGCAGCCCCCCTCCCCTTCGCCCCCCTCTTCTCCTTCCCCTTTCCAACTCCGGCAACAGAAGGAGGGCACAACTAGACTCAGAGTGGCAGGCCTCAAGTCGCGTTCCTCCCCTGGCGGATCAGCCCCACCCGCCCAGGTCCTGAGAGAGCACGGAGACCCCTGCGACCGCCAGCCCCACCGATGCTTCGTCCCCACAGCACGAGAGAGCAGCCTCCCCACGCCTGGCTCCCAGCCCCGTTGGGCCAAATCAGCTCACAGCATCTTCTAGCCCCTCGTCATCGCAGGAATTAAAACAGCAGCTGCTTCAGCCCCCCCCCCCCGCCGCCGCCACCCTTGCCAGAAGGACCTTCCTCCAGAGGAAGCTGCTCCACCCAAATCTGCCAGGCTCCCCGGCCCATTCTAAGTCCAGCAGCCAAACGTCAACAGGCAAGGGAGGCCCATGCCACGGGCCAGCGCCAGGGAGGCCAGGCAGAGGCTGCAACACACCCCACGGGGGGCGGCAGCAGGAGCCCTCACGCTGCAGCCCAGAGATCACACACAAGCCTCCTTCTGAGAAGAGGGGTGCACGTGGCACGCGTCCAGGCCAACGCCTGTGGAGGGTGCGTTGCCCTGGATTCAGAGGTTGCCAAATACTCTTCAGGGGTAGTCCCACATAGGCACAGTCAGGCGGCCACCGGAAACCCCTGCCCGGGCCCTCCGTGCTTTTCCTTGTCACCAAGAAAAAGCAATGTCCGATCGTGACAGACCCCCAAGGCCCGCCTCGAGCTGAACTGGTCCCGCAGCTGGAACAGGCAGGGGAAACGCCACACACACTCAGGCTGCGGCCTCTGGACTCCCCTGGGTGCCCCAGCACCAGTATCCCCCTCTTCCTCCTCCTCCTTCCATGCCACCAGAAGCGAAATGGGCATGGGAGAAGGCAGCCAGCCAAGGGCTCCGACACACAGTGCAATTAAACACCATGGAAGTGACCACCACAAGACACAGCTGGTACACAACCTCCTTAGGCCAACAGGTGTAAGATAAAAACACCAAGAAGAGGGCCAGGAAGCAAGGAAAGCACATGGGGGGGGAGGGCCTCGTGCTGAGCTCCCTTGTCTGCAGCCTCCCCCTTGGCCACTCACCTGCCCCCCCCCCGGCATGGAGGACTCCCTGCTGGCCTCTGTCAGAGAAGCACTCCCTCTCAGTCCCTGGTGGACTGGGACCTGGCTGCTTCCGGTGGGAGGCTTACTGACCCATAAGTGTCCACCACCCAGGGTGAAGCTCTCTCTGCAGGACACCCAGCAGTACTGAAAAGGCAGGCAGGGAGGCAGGCGGCCCGTGGCCCCCTATCTAGGGTGGCCCTTTCCCAGGGCTTTCCGGGTCTCGAGGGCTGGGAAGTGGTTTGCCTTCCCCTTCCTTCCTTCCTTCCTTCCTTCCTTCCTTCCTTCCTTCCTTCCTTCCTTCCTCCTGCGGGTTCCGCGCAGCTTGCCAAGGTGGGCTCTTTCTAGGGCGCGGGGGGGGAGGGGGGAATGCTGGGGGACGGAGCTCCCAAAATCTGGCTCCTAAGCCCAGTGAGCAACCCAGCAGCTGTCTTTAAAGAACAAAACAACCAGGCAGCCCCCCCCCTCGCACCAAGGGATGGCCGCCCATGCATGCCGCAGAGGCTCTGCCTTTCCAGACGGCTTGGCACAACGGAGGCACCACCATTGCTGCCTAAGGTAGGAAGAGAGCCCCCCCCCCCGCAATATGCCCTTCCTCCACTTCAACTCCCACCCCCCCCCACCCACCCCCAGGGCTGTCCAGAAGGAGAACCTGCCTTAGGCACAGAGAGAGCCCTCTGAAGAAGGAACCACAGCCGGCTGTTTCAAATTTACCTCCTCCCCTTCGCCCCCCCCCCACAAGGAAGAGCCCCAAACGCAGGCACCCGCCTTCAGCCTCGACCCCCCGCCCCTCCCCCAGGCACACACACACACACACACACACACACACACACACACACACACACACACACACACACACACACACACAGAGGACCCACCGCCCCGCCCCCCCTCCTCCTCCTCTTAGGCCAGGTCCCTTGTTCGGGAGGGGGGGGCGAAAGTCTGGGGAAGGGACGCAGGAGGGGATCACGGGGGTCAAGCGGAGCCCTGGGAACAAAACCGTGGGGCCGAGCAGGGGGGCCAGGCGAGGCCAGGCGGGGGGAAGAGAGAGGGGATTAGCCCCGGGAGAGAGAAAGGGAGGCCGCGCCAGGAGGGAGGGAGGGAGGGAGGGGGCTGCCCTGGGCCTGACCTCCCCCCACCCCCACCGCCAACCACGCATACCGAGCGAGGGAGGGAGCGAGCGAGCGAGGGAGGGAGGTCCGGCCGGGACAGCCCCCCCCCTCTCCCCCGGCAGCCGAGGAAGAGGAGGAGGAGGAGGAGGAGCAGCAGCAGCAGCAGCAGCGAGCGAGGACAACCCCCACCCCGGCCACCTCCGCCGCCGCCGCCTCCGCCTGGCCTGAGCCCTGCCCTCCCCCCCCCCGGGGAGGAATGGGGGGGGGGAATGGAAGGCACAGAAGGAGGCCGCCTCCCCAGAAGCCGCCCCCCCCTCCCGCCCTCCCTCCGGCAGGTGCGGGTCCGGCCGCTCGCTCAGTCCGACCCGGGCGGGGAGGCCGCCCCCTCCCCCTCCGCCGCACACACGGGGGGGGGGATCAAAGGGAGGCGCCGCTTGGTTCTCCCCCTCCCCTCCCCTCCCCTGGGCCCACGCGCGCCCCGCGCCCCGCCCGTGTCCTCCCCGCCCCCCGCCCTCCAGTCCCACGGAGACCTTGGGCAGTTCGCGGAGCTGGTTGGCGTCGAGCAGGAGCTCCTCGAGGGAGCGGCCGTAGCGGAAGACGTCGTCGGGGACGGCCTGGAGGGAGCAGTGCCGCCGGTCCAGGGCCTCCACCTGCCGGTTGCAGCGCCACAGCGGGGGGAGGCAACGCAGCATCCTTCCCGCCCCCGCCCCCGCCCCCCACACACCTCCCTCCCTCCCTCCCTCCCTTCCCACGGGGGTGGCGGTGGCGGTGGCACCGGGCAACCCCCCTCCCCTGCACCTGCGGCGGCGGCCTCCTCCTCCTCGCCCGGCTGGGCGGCTCCCGTCCCTCCTCCCCGTCCCCCTCCCTCCCAACGGGGAGCCCCCCCCCTCCTCCTCGACCACCACCACCACCACCACCTCCACCACCGGGCCCCGCCGGCGCCCGCCCCGCCCTCTGCCCCCGCGCAAGGCGCCCTGGGAAAGGAAAGGGCGGGACCGGGCCGGGCAGGCAGAGAGACTACAAGTCCCGGCAGCCCCCGCCGCCGCCCCGGAAGGAGGGAGGGAGGGAGGGGAAGAGCCCGGCGCCCCCTTCCGGCAACCTCCGTCCCTTCGCCGGCCGGCCGCCCCCGAGCCTCCCCTGGGCGGCGGCGG
Organism: Phrynocephalus forsythii; assembly: GCA_029282475.1. Classification (NCBI taxonomy): domain Eukaryota; kingdom Metazoa; phylum Chordata; class Lepidosauria; order Squamata; family Agamidae; genus Phrynocephalus; species Phrynocephalus forsythii. The sequence continues at coordinate 126,755,734 of JAPFRF010000003.1, read as the reverse complement.
CGGCGGCGGCGGCAGCAGCAGGTACCGCAGCCCCCCCAAGGCCTCCTCCTCCTCCAGCTCTTGCTCCTGGATCAGGCCCGCTCCCCAGGCTGAACCTAGCGGGCCCCCCCACCCCCACCCCCACCCCCACCCCCACCCCCACCCCCAGAGAAGGACGGCGGGACTGAAGCTGGAGCTCCGGGGCCAACCCCGGCTCTTGGAGGAGCCACCTGGTGCTGCTGCTGCTTCCGTAGGGTTGCTTGCTCTCTCTCTCTCTCTCTGTCACTTGGGAGGGGGGGGGCAGCGGGGGCAATTTGGCGACCACCCCTCCCCTCCTCCCCCCCCCTGAAAACCAACCCCTCCTCCTGCAGACAGGTTTGTCCCCCCATGCCACCCGCGGTGCCCTGTCAATCGCTGGAGCTCACAAGCAGGAAGGTGTTGGCTGCTGGGGGCATCGGACTGGTCACTGCATCTGGAAGCTGAGTCCTGGCAAAGGGACGTCTTGAGAGATCAAAACTTTTTGCTGCTTATCCAAGCAGCTTTGTTGAGTCTGATGCCCCCCAGGGGTCAAGGCCAGCTGGTTTGCCTGCCCCAGGCTTTCCTCTGACCAGGAAGGAGCCAGAGCCCCCAGGAACCAAGGCCAGGCCAGCCTCTACCCTCTCTGTCTGGTGAGTAGCAAAAGGTTTCGATCTCCCAAGAAAAGAAGTCCAGCTGCCATGATTCTACTTCCAGATACACTCACCTGGATGACAGAGAATCTTCACAGACTGATCACCGCCTGATCCCATCTAGTTGCCCTCCTGATCCCCTCACCTGGAACATTTACCTGAATGGCGTGTGCACAAACACACACACACACACAACTGAAAAGCAGAGAATTTCCCAAATCCTTTGCTTTAAACACACACACACCGAGGGTGAGGCCTTAACATGAAGTACTCTCCCCACCCCTCAAGCAAGCATGTTGATTTCTAGCTGGAAGAAACAGCCTTTTCCAGTAGATGCCACCTCGAACAAACAAGTTATTAAGCACTTGTTGAGTCAGATCCCAAAACCCCTGTTATCACCTCTGAGGTGATCCTTAAAAAGCTCTTGACATTCGCTGTTCTTTTTCCAGTGAAGAGACATGCACATGATTCATCCGAATCAGGCTCTTGTACAAGAAATGCCCCAAAGCCCCACAGAGGACGATGAAATGGTTTTTGTTCCTGCATTTTTATCCAAAACTACACAAACATCACGAGAGGAAGCAAGGTTGGCCCAGAAGCATGAACCCTGAACACAGGGAAATTGGAGGAGGACAACAGACAAGTCTCTCTGAAGTAGAGTTCACGCGGAGAGGTCACTGTTGTCAAATCTCTCCTGGTCATACACCTCAGCCACCACCTTCCGGCCAGCAAACCAGCGGCCATTTAGGGCCTGGATGGCTTTGTGAGTCTCTGAAGCCATGGAGAACTCCACAAAGATCTTCACAATGATCTCGGCATCCTCTTCCTCCCCCTGCTTCTCTTGGTAGATGATGACTCGGTTGACGGCTCCAAACTTGCCACACTCTTCGGTTACCTCCCCTTCCAAGTCATCGTCAATGTCCTTGGGGTCCACCATGTTGCGCAGGACCATCACTGTCGACTAGAGGAAGAGAGAGAAGAGCTCATGGACCCAGAGGCCTCCCATCCCAGAAAGCCCCTCGCTTGCCTCCCGCAGTGAGGAAGGTCGTTGGCCAAGCCGGATGTGTGTGTGTGGGGTGGGGCACCTTGCTGCCCTGGCTCTAAGGCGTGATAAAACTTCCATGGTCCAGGTTCCTGACTGCCACAAAACACCTCCCACCTGGCCTCCCGCCCCTGATTCCAGTCATGGGCCTCCTTCCTCCACTCACCTCCTGCTTCCGAAGGAGCTTCTGCATCACCATGTGCCGGGCGCTGCTCCCCCGAGATGCTCATGTGCTCCTGCTCGCTGAGCATCTCCGGCCTTTCTGACTCTTGGAACACCTCTTCTTCCTCCTTTTCCTTCTTCACTTCCAACAGGCCCAGCGTTGGGGGGCTGGCCAAGATGGGGTTTACCACGCCCACCTGGGGAATGGTGATTGGAATGGGCGGGCGGGCAGGGGTCACGCCTGTGAAAGAGACCGAGCTTTAAGCAGGGACTGGAGCAGCACATGGCAGGTCAGGAGCTCCAGGGCCCCCTCGCCCAACCTCCCTACTAACAGGGCCAGGACCATCGGAACATGTAGCGGGGACGTGGGCCTGCGTGGACCCTCAGTGCCGCTGAAATATAGGTGTGGTAGGAAACCAAAGGCAAGTAAGCAGAAGAGGAGGGGGCAAACAAGAGTGGGAGGGGGGATGCGTGCCAGCCACAGGACTTCACGAGCGGGAGGGGGTGCAAGGCCAGGAAGAGTGTGCCAGCTACGTCAGGGCCAAGGCCTACCAGCCCTGCAGAGGGTAAGCCACCAAGACCTCACCGCAGAAGTTCCATGTCATTGTTGCCGCCAATGGCGCTTCAGAACCCTCATGCTCCTTCCTGCACTTGTTTGTTTGAAATGTTTCTGGCGATGCCCTCAGAAGAGTCTGCACACTACTCAAAACCCGTGGCTTCCCTCTGGTGTTGGCTCTTCTTCTCCTGCAGCCCTTCCATCTCTCCCCAGATGGCTGTCTTTCCCACACAGTCTTGCCTTCTTATGAGGTGCCCAAAGCAGGGCACCCTCCTCACTTGCACCGCTTTGGCCTCCAGCAAGAATTCGGCTTCGAGGAGCTCTCAGGCCCGCTTCTTTATCTGGTCCTTCACGCAAAGCTCTCCTCCAGCACCGCATGAAATCAAATTTTTTCCTGTCTGTTTTTTTCACTGTCCAGCTTTCTCCCCTACATGGTGATCGTAAATACCAGTGTGGGTGATCTTAGTGTTGACCTCCAGTGACATGGCCGCCTACTTGATATTTTCTAATCCTTTCGTTGCTGCCCTTTCTAGTCTGCCTTCTGATTTCTTTACTGCCATCTCTGTTTGGATAGAGGACTGAACCAAGGTATACAAAATCTCTATTTCTATTTCTATTCACTGTCAACACTAAAGTTGTGTGGGATTTCTGTAGTCATTACTTTTGTCTTCCTAACATTCAACTGAGATCCGGCTTGGGCGCGTTCTTCTTTGAAGCAGCCATTTCAAGTCATTGCTGCTTTCGGCCACTACGAGGTTGTCACCTTGCTACCTTCAATTAGTAACTAACTCTTCTGCCAATCTTCACTCTGAATCTACTCTGGTTTTCCGTGTGGTTCGTTCTGCGTACACACTGGACCCAGAAGGGGATGAAAGATCTACCTTTGCCTCTAGGAAACCCTCTTCTCTCTCCCCACATTCTGGTCCTAAGGGGTAGCTTCTTGGCCACGATACAAGCGGTGCATCAGGACGATTGAGTGGGGATGATGCTCATGATTTACACAGTTAAACGTTTTGCTGTAGTCTAAAAAGAACAGACTGATCTTCTTCTGAAACCCTTTCATGTGCTCCCGTGGCTGGGCTGCTTCCCTTTCAGAATCCAGGTTGAGCATCAGGCATTTATCACCCCACACGAGGGAAAAGCTTATGTTGCAACACCTACAGCATCACTTTGCTTGCATGGGAGATGAAGGTGATGGTCCTATCGTTACTGCACACGTAGACATCTCCTTTCTTAGGGATTGGATCATACATTGAAGGTTTCCTGTCTGCGGGCCAATACTTTGCTTTCTACATTTTGATCATACTGTTGGGCCAGAACCCAAGACAGTTTTTCAGCAACTTTCATGAAGAGACAAAGAGAACTACCATTTCGAGTTCACAGACATGGATTTAAAAAAATGGGCAGAGGGACTAAGGTCCCGAGTGAAAGAGAAAAGGGACCGAGCAATCAAACTTATTTTCTCACCTGAGAAGACACCCAGTTATTCCTGAGAGCAAGACCGAATGGTATGAAGAAGCAACTGAATAACCACCAAGAACAAGTTCCAAAACAAAGGAGCGCATCTAAACCAAGAATCCTATTTGACGCATTCAGAGAATACAGAATTCAAGGGGTCGGGGTCGTGCCCGGCAAAGAGCGAGCTGGCTGGGAAAGGTCAACTCACGTCTCCTGCAACAGAAGAGGAGGAGGAGGAGGAGGCGGACCGTTCCAGGCTTGGACCAGAAGCGGCACTCCGCCTCCTCCTCCTCCTGGCAATATTCTCGCGGCAGCCCTGGTGCTGATTTGGCAGCCCCCGTCTTGTGAAGACCACTGGTGTGCTGGGGAAGGCACCGGAGGCAACAACCAAAGCAGCCAAGAGGCTGGGTCCTCTCTCTCTCCCAGGGGAAAAGATGGGCGGGATCAACCGGGCCTTGCAGACCCAGGAGCGAGAGGGCATCCCGTCAGGAGGACAAGCGTGGAAAAAGTGAACAAGCAGAGATCTGTGTTCCTTCCTTTCTTGCCAGGACAAAACCCGAGCCTGGGACCCTACCCGGTCAAGCCCAGTTCATGGGGAAGAGAGACTCCGGCTGCCGGGCTGAGGGGAGGGGGGGGAGCCCCAGCTCCTCCTTGTGCCATTTCCAGCAGCCGTTTCTGGCAACAGAAGCCTGGTGAGAACTCTAGATGCACATAAGGCTTCCTCCTTCTGGACTCACCTGTGATCACACCAGGTGCTTGAGCCGCCATCACGGCCTGCGGGAGGGCTCCCAGGGGCTGTGCTAGGGTCAGTGCTGGTGTCACGAGTCCTGGAGTGGCTAAGGTGCTCAAGACAGCAGCACCCGTCACGCCTGCCACCGCTTCCTGCAACACAAGAGTTGGCAGCAAACCTTCAGCTCTGCCGAAGCATTTCGCCCAGGAGGCAGGCACTGCCCCCCACAGCTGGAGAGAGACCCACCCACCCACCTCAAGCAGAAGGGGCTGCTTCTCCCAAGAGGACCTGGAGCAGGCAAAGACAGCAGCTACTGATACACTGCACAGGTGAGAACAGCTGCCGCTGCAGGACCCCCAACAGTGGTAGCCAAAAACGACCCACTGCCCCTGAGCCCAGGTCCTCCCTCCCCACCCCCACCCCAACGTGGCTAAGTGCTGAAGCCTCTCCCGTGCAGGCCTGGCTCATCACCTGAGCAGTGATCTTGGCTGTGGCAGCAGCTGCTGCTACTGCGGCTGCTGGAGGAAGCCCCCCAGGTGTTGCAGGAGTCAGGAGCGGCATGGGGGGAGTGACTGCTTTGCCAACGCGTAGGTACTGGCCTCCCAGGTCAAAGAGGTTCATGGATGAGACGGCATCTTGAGACGACTGTGCCTTCTCATACTCTGCCAAAGCAAACCAATGAAAGCCAGGGCTTTATCAGAACAGGCACCCCAGCCACACCCTTCAATCGCCCTTCAATCGCTGTCAATCATCTCAGGGATACACCAAGACAAGAACACCCCTTAACCTAGAGAGCGAAAATGGTAGCACTCGATGACAGGCAAAGAAAACTGATCTGAGCTGCTACTGCAACTGAGAAAACCCCAAACACCAGCTCAAGAGCTGCCTCTTGATGCCCCTCGCCTCTGTGGCAGAAGTGGAAAGAAGGGCCCTAGTCGCCCAGGTGCCATCAGCAGGAGCAGCAGCGCAGGCTGCGGCCACACCATCGTCGCCAACTTGCTTACCAATGAACCCATAGCCCTTGTGCTTCCCGGTCGTGGGGTCTCGGGCCAACGTGCAAGACTTGATCTTTCCAAAGGCCTCAAAGACGCTCTTGATGTCATCATCAGAAAGGTCCTGGTGGACTGAGGCCACGTAGATACGGTTGAAGGCCCGGGCCTCCTCGGCCAACTGATCGATGATGGGTTGGGCCTGGCCAATGTTGCTGGGCCTTCCGACCTGCAAGCACAGAGAACTCTCCTTCAGGGACAGGAGCCACTCCCATGCCCCCCCCCCGGCCAGAGAAGCCCCTGGCCCCCTACTGCCTAGGAACACGCCCTCCCAACCCCCGCGGCCTTCCCAAGGGGCTCTCATCTCAGGAGAAGCTGAGACCACTTGGGGGAGGAAGCACGCACACCCCACACCTCTTCTCCAGCAAGGCGGCGGCAGCGCTGGTGGGGTGGGGAGCAATTCTTCACCCAGTCTATGGAGCACCCTGGTAGGTCCTGCTCCCCAGGAAACAGAAGCTGCCAGCCTTGATGGCCCGAAGGGCTTGTACGGAGAGGCCACCATGCCTGCTGTGGCACACCACGCCCAGCAAACAAAGGATGCCGTGCCAGCCTCTTCTGTTGCTGCCCATTTTTACCTTGATGTTCCGTCCTCCCAGCATCACCGAGTTCATTTGTTCCAGGGCCAGCTGAGCTGCTTCTGGCACCTCGTACTCCACAAAAGCGAAGCCCTGGGGCGCAGAGAAAAACGGGGGGCTGAATGGGCAGCGGCAGGCCCGGGCCCCCTTTCCCTACCCCAGCCCCCTTCCCCGGCCCCTGGCGAGCGCGGGAGGCCTCCAGCAGCCAAGCCAGCCCACCTTGTGCTTCATGGTCACCGAATCCCAGGACATGTCGATGCTCTTGATGGGGCCAAAGGGGGCGAAGGCCTGCCGGATGGTGTCCTCGCCCAACTCATAGTAAATGGAGCCCACGTAGACCCGGCACATGATGGCCAGGGCCCGCTGCCTCTGGGCCGCCATCTGCAAGGGAGAGAAGGCCTGGCCGGTGAGCTCCCAGGTCAGGGAGAGCGGGGGGCGGCGGCAGCGGTCAGGCAGAGGACAGCCCTGCTGCCCCACTGGTCCCCCCTCCCCCCTCCCCCCTCCCCAAGGAGCAGCCCAGCTCTCCGGGCCCAGGCTTCCCTCCCTCCCTGACCACCTCCTGGCACGAGGAAGCAACCCAGAGCCCCCCCCCAAGGGATCCCACCCTCCCCCAAAACAGTATGAGGCCCACTTTGGGGTCCTGTTCTCATGGGACAGCCACTCCCCCCACCCCCAAGATCCAGGCTCTCCCTCTCAGCAGGCACTTTTGGGAGCACACAACATTCCACGCACGCACCCACCCACCCACACAGACACCCTCCTCCTCCTGCCCACCCACCCCTTCAACCGTGCACGCCCAGCAGCAGCGAGCCCCCCCCCCCCCCGGAAATCTCTTCCAGTCATGGGCCCCACTGAAATCCTAAGCCCTCGGCCTGCTCCCCAAAGCTAGCTGCTCTCTGCCACCAGGCTGAGGGGCCTCCAACTCCCAGCCTGCCTGTGTGCACTGAGGAGCCCCGCAGGCAACTCCAAGCCCCCCCCTCCGAGAGCACAGGCCCCAGGGCCCGGAGGCCACCAGCAGCGGCGGCGGCAGCAGCAAAGAGGCGGGGGCTGTGGTTCTGCCTGGGGGAGGGGCGGTGGCGAGGCGGGGGACAGAACCATTGGCTTCCCTCCAAAGGCCAAATGCAAGCAGGAGGGAGCCCTCACCGAGCCCCATGTCCAGGGCCAGGGCTGGGCGGCAGGGCTGGGCCCCGAGCGCCTCTGAGGGAGAGAGAGAGGCTTCCCTAGTCCCTCCCGAAAGCTAACGCTGCCTGGGTCCCCATGCTGGGCCACAGGCTCAAGAGCTTCCCTGGCACCCAACCTGGCCGACGGCCCCTGTCCTTCTTGCCGTCTCGCATCACAGCCCCCCTCTACCCCTCCCCCAGGGGCTGGATGGCACAGCGAGGCCAGCCAGGCTTCCCTCCTGCCCTGCCAGAAGTGGGGGTGGGGTGGGGTGGGGGTGCCCTGAACCAGCTGGCTACGGGGCTCTGAGCCTGAGGGCCTCTGCGGTCACTCCTACACTCCAAGAGCATCAGGGCTATGAGGACCTCTCCACCCCCACCTGCAGTTCAGGAGCCAGCAGAGCCAAGAGTTGGGGAGGGGGGAGCAGGCACTTGTCAGAGAAGCATGTGGGGGGGGGGCAAGGAGAGGTACCCCTCCACCCCAGGACTCCCCACACGGTGGCATCCTCCTGCGTCCAGCAGGCAGTGCTTGGCAGCCGCCCCGAGCAGTCAGAAAAGCCACAGGTGGTGCTAAAGGGCAGCTCCCGCCCGCCCCCAGCTGCCCCAATGCTTGGCGGGCTGGTCCTTCGGGATGCGGGCCTGCCCAGCCACCCACGGCCAATTCCCTAAGCCACACACCCCTGCCCGCCCGCCCAGCAGCCAGCCAGACAGCCAGCCAGCCAGCCAGCGGAGCCTGGCTAGTACCTGAGGCCTGGCATGGAGCTCTTTCCTGACACACCTTTGCCCTCAGAGCCCATCAAGCCGGACGTTCAATGGCTCCCAAAGGGGGTCCGTCTGGCCTCTCCCTGCTGGCCCACCTGAGCAAGCCCCGTGAAATCTAGTGGAAGTCAAAGCCGAGCCCTGCAACTCCTCCAAGATGGGCAAGGCTCCTGTCTTGGCTTCAGCCCCAGGGATAGGCACTAGCCAGGCACTAGCCCAAGGGGGGGGGAACTTGCCCCCTGCCCAATCTGGTGTTAACTTTCCCCACCACCCCACCTGCCTGTCTGCCAACATGACTCCTCCTCTTAGCGGCCTGCGTCAGGGAGAGGGTGCCAACCTGCCCTGAGCACCTGCCACATCCAGCAGCAGCCGCAGCTGCCAGGCCTCTGGTGCCCCACGTCGGCCCACTGGCATTACCTTGGCAGTTACTTTGAGGTCAGAGCCTAGCAAGGCATCCCTAGATGGGTGTCTCTCTCCCAGCTGTGTGAGTCTAATGCACTCTCTCTCTCTCTCTCTCTCAATCTCTGCCCAGGGCCTCCAAGGACCTGGCTTTCCTCAGCCCCCACCCACCCCCGGGCCCCCCTCTTGGCCAGCAGGGCATGTCCAGAGTGTTTGTGTGTGGGGAGGGAGGGGGGAGGGAGGGAGGGAGGGAGGGAAGGGGAGGGAGAGGCTACAGCTACGTCCTCCCCATGCTCGGCCCTGACTCTGCCCCCGTGCCCCAGAAGAAGCGAATGTGTCTATTGACCGATTGCAAAGGTGAGAGAGGATCTCCAAAGCCCATTGTCACTGCTGCCATCTGAAAGACAGTAAAGACAGAGTTCAGTCTGTGGGAGCTGAGCACAGGACGGCTGTTCGTCAACACTCACGTCGTGGAAGAGGCCTCCTCGCCTGCCTGCCTGCCTGCCTTCCCTGCCTGCCTCCTCCTCCTCCTCCTCCTCCTCCTCCTCCTCACTGCACAGCCCTTTCTTACCAAGCCAGGAAAACAGGGGCAGGGGCTGCAGGAACTGCAGGGACTCCTCTGTGACCCTCAGCGGTGGGAAAGGCGCCCGGCCAGAGGGCCAGAGCTTCTCGAGTGCCAGTAGGCACCAGCCCTACCTCTCTGCCCCCTTAGCTCACAACGCCTGAAGTACCAGAGTTGCTCCGGTGGCAATCCCAGCCCCTCCTGCTTGGCAGGCCACCTTGCTGGCGTGAGGACAATGTACCCAGCCACCCAGCCACCCACCCCAGCCACCCCATTCCAGGCAGGCCAGGAGCAGGACCCCCCACCCACCCGGGAGCTTGGACCTCCTCTCCTCTCGCCTCCCCTTTCTCCCTCTCTCTCTCTCTCTCTGTTTCTCCCCCACTCTAAGCCCCCACCCCCATCCTCCACCGACACCAGTGCAAGCAAGGATGCGGGCACAGGAGCTGGCCGGGCAGCCCAAGAGGCCACATTTCAATTTCCCAGTGGAAACGGGAGGAGAAGTACCTGGCTCCAGGCCCACCCCAGGGCCGTGCCGTGGCCCTAAGGGCCCCAGGGCTCCTCCACCTTGGGGGCAGAGGGAGCATCCAAGGCAGGGCTGCCTCGCAGGGGCCTCACCTGAAGGTTGGTGAGCTGCTGCTGCTGGTGGGCGATGGTCTGCTTCACCAAGACGCTCTTGATGCTCTGCTCCATGGCGTACTTCTTGGCCTAGGAGAAGGGGAGGACATCCAGAGTCACACAGCGGACCCAGTGAGCGGCCTCAGGCGTTCCAGGCCTATTGGCCAGCTCCAGGGAAGCAGAGCATTGGACGGGCGGGCAGGCGGGCAGGCGAGCGGGCAGGCGCTGGCATAGAGCCTGACCCTGAGGCCAGGAGCAACAACACTAGCTGAAAACTGGGAGGGCAGCCCTCCCACCCACTGCAGGCCTGCCTGCTTTGCCTTGCCCTTCCACCACACTCCACTCGCCCTGGCAGCCCCAAACCCACTCTGGCAGCTCCTCCCCCAGAGCCTCCGGCTTCTCCATCTCCCCAACAACAACACCCAAGAAAGCCCCCAACTGCTCCCAATGGCCTCCAAGCACCCATCTGCTAGGGGATGCTTCCCTTTGGGCACTACCAACAACCACCCGGGGGCGGGACGGCACGGGACATAGGGGTTCTCAGCAGGGCAGTGGAGGGGGGGCCAAGGCCCTCTGCCTCCTATGGACTGTAATAGCCACAGTCTCTCCCCGCTGCTGGGGGTGGCAGGGCAAATCCACCAGGGAGTTTGTTGTGCCCCACTCAGCCTTCCCTGGGGGCCACTGAGGGGCCTCTCCCCACTGCTCCAGAAGCAGTCCATCTCCCAGTCCGCTCCTTCTCTTTCTGGCAACCGTGAGAGTGATGGAAGGCAGCCAACTGAGCCAAGAAGGCAAAAGACCTCCCCCCCCAATCCACACCCTCTCGGGGCCCACTGCCCCTCGGAGGGGTGGCTCAGGGGCCTCTGAGCCTGGGGACCTCCGTGCCTAAGGGGCAAGACCGAGAGCAGCCCAGGCAGGCCCTAAGCCAGGCGGGGTCCCCCTCTCCCAACACAGGCTGGGCCTTTGCCAGTCGACCCATTGTTAAAACAAACCTTTGAACGTGGAGGAGTGGGAGGGCTTTCTATTTCTCACTAAACTAAGAGTTTAATCGAGGCTTTTCGTATCCTGACTGGTTTGCTGATCTGTCAACCCTTCGGGAAAAGAGGAAGGCGTGCCCACCTCCTTTCACAGGGACTGTCAGGCCTAAGCAACCCGAACAGCCTCCGTGGGGCACCCGTCCTTCCTGAGAGGGGAAGGCTCCTGCCGAGCGCCCTCTCCTCTGGCCTTCGCCGCCTCCGCTGCCTCCTTTCCGGCTTCATCCTTTTGTCCCACTGGCCCCCGTGGTTCCCTGTTTCTCACCAGCACCGGGCACCTGCTGCGCTGCGCACAAGAGCTCCCAAAGAAGCACTCACCTTCTGCAGAGCCTCCTGCTGCTCTGGGGTGAGAGGAGGAAGCCCCAGCTTGGCTGCCGTGCTCTGCCCATTTTCCACCTTCACAGTCTCCGTGCTCTAGGAGGAAAAGAAGAGCCTCCTTCAGCCAAAAGGGGAAACACACTTCAGGGGAGACAAGGACACTGGCAAAATCGAGGGCCTGCCCGTGAGGACCCTGCCTCCTCCCCCTCCTCCTCCTCTGTAGGACAGAACACTCTCATCCCAAAATGCTGCACCCTCATCCTCTCTACGTTTCCTGTTTCTCCTGTGGGTCTCCATAAGTGGACCCTGGCAAGATGGGGAAGGAAACCACTGGCATGTCATGGGCCAAATTAGCCAGCCACCCAGAGCAAAGACACCAGGCAAACATTAGCCAGAAACAGACTGGCTTTTTTTTTTGAGCCTCAGCATTTGAGCCTGGGTGTGAATCCAAGCAGAGCTACTGCTGAGAGAGAAAAAGAGAAAGAAGACAGCACTGGTAAGAAACTTTATTTTTGACATAAAAGGAGGAACATTGGTAATAGATTATTATTTCTAGAATAGTAGCTAGTAACACTGTAAAATCTTCAAGGCCCAGAATACTGCACTCATTAAAATGGAGTCTGAGGGAGCAGTTGTAGTTACCTGTAACACTTGTGCCATGTTTGTCATCTTGACAAAACGCACAGAGAACTACACTTGCTGCAAGTGCAAGCTGGTTGCACTATTAGAAGAGAAGGTCCAGGAGATAGAGGCCCGCATATCGAACCAGCAACATATTAAGGAGCTTGAGCGGTTCTTGGACAGAGCGGGACAGACTATCCAGGTCCAAGAAGAGACAGGGCACACTTCTGAGGATGTAATCACTTCCCCAACCCAGGAGGTAGATGTGTGGAAGAATGTGACTCAAAGGAGTAGAAGGCCAAGGGATCGCTCAGAGAGTCTCATATTGCACAATCAATTTGAGGCTCTTTCCCTCATCACACCTCATGAGGCACACACCGAGGAACAACTGGTTCCACCTGAGGATCTCTCTCTCATCACAATTGATGAGATACATGATCAGGTACATGTAGAAGAACAGGCTGCAGGAGAGAAGCTCCTTCTGCTAGGGGATTCTATAATTAGAAATACGGAGGGATGGATTTGTGATGAGCATGATAACCGTATGGTCACTTGCCTTCCAGGGGCAAAGGTTGCAGACATCACGAGATATCTAGATAGCTTGTTAGAGAGAACCGGGAAGGAGCCAGTGGTCATGGTACATGTTGGTACCAATGATGTCGGGAAGGCCAAGCGGTCAGTCTTGGAAGCCAAGTTCAGGCTGTTAGGAAGAAGATTGAAGTCCAGGACTTCCAAGGTAGCATTTTCAGAAGTGCTACCTGTTCCTCGTGCAGGACCCGCCAGGCAGGCAGAGCTCAGAAGCCTCAATGCGTGGATGAGGTGATGGTGTCGAGAGGAGGGCTTTAGATTTGTCAGGAACTGGAGAACATTTTGGGACAAGCCAAACCTGTTCAGGAGGGACGGGTTGCACTTGAATCATGATGGGACCAGATTGCTGGCACTCAACCTCAAAAAGGCTGCAGAGCAGCTTTTAAACTGATAACTCGGGGAAAGCCGACAGGAGCTGAGTGGCATCTGGTTCGGAACACCTCATCCTCAGGGAATGAGGTTGGAAAGGGTAGAGAATCACATAGAGATGACATAGCAGGTATTAGTACTGGGAGAATAATGGAATGTGATAGTTTGTCTACTGAAAATAATAGCTGTCGGGGGGAAAGAACAAAGCAGCAGCTGTTGTTGCAGAACCCACTGTACAGGTGCTTCTACGCCAATGCTCGAAGCCTCCAACCAAAAATGGGAGAACTTGAACATTTGGCAGCTAGGGATAACATTGATATAATAGCCATAACAGAAACCTGGTGGAATGTAGAGAACCAGTGGGATACAGCAACCCCAGGCTATAAACTCTATAGAAGGGATAGAGAGGGGCGGGTGGGAGGGGGAGTGGCCATCTACGTTAAAGAAGGGGTAAAATCCAGCAGAATGGAGATTGACAGAGGGTCTGACTCCACCATAGAATCACTGTGGGTTAAACTACCAGGTCCAAGGAGTGATGTGATAGTTGGGGTATGCTATCGCTCACCAGATCAAAAACTTGAGGGGGACCTTGAAATGAGGAGACAAATCATGGAGGTGTCTCAGAAGGATATGATAGTAATCATGGGGGACTTCAATTATCCCCACATTGACTGGGCCAATGCGAGCTCCGGGCAAGAAAGAGAAACTGGGTTTCTCGACTTGCTGAATGACTGTGCCTTAGAGCAACTTGTCATGGAGCCCACCCGAGAACAGGCAACTCTGGATCTAATACTGTCTGATACACAGGACCTGGTCAGGGATGTGAATGTCACTGAGCCTCTGGGGAACAGTGACCATGCTGCAATCTCCTTTGCCATGCATGTTGGAGGAAGAGTGTCAAGCAAATCAGACATAAAAACCCTTGATTTTCGAAGGGCAAACTTCCCTCAGATGAGGAAACTAGTTAGAAAGAAATTGAAGGGGAAGGTTGGAAGAATCCAATCTCTTCAGAGTGCATGGAACCTGTTTAAAACAACGGTAACAGAGGCCCAGCACAAGTGCATACCACAAAGAAAGAAGAGCACCGTTCCTGCTGACCCAAGAGTCCAGTGCCACCTGCTGCTCCCTCTGCCCCTGGGTGAGAGACAGGGGACCTTTCTGTGGCTTCTCTGGGGGAGTTTGGCCTCTTGGACTCCTGAGGCAAGTCAGGACTGGGCCCCTTGCTCTGTTGCTCAAGCTGCCTTCCACCTCAACACTCACCACCTGCCCAAGGGAGGGAAGGCTTGAAAAGCAGAGCTGCCTGGGAGCTGCCTGGGACCTAGAAGACCACTGTTCCTGCTGACCCAAGAGTCCAGTGCCATCTGCCACTCCCTCCGCCCCTGGGTGAGAGACAGGGGACCTTTCTGTGGCTTCTCTGGGGGAGTTTGGCCTCTTGGACTCCTGAGGCAAGTCAGGACTGGGCCCCTTGCTCTGTTGCTCAAGCTGCCTTCCACCTCAACACTCACCACCTGCCCGAGGGAGGGAAGGCTTGAAAAGCGGAGCGGCCTGGGAGCTGCCTGGGACCTAGAAGACCATCGTTCCTGCTGACCCAAGAGTCCAGTGCCACCTGCCGCTCCCTCCACCCCTGGGTGAGAGACAGGGGACCTTTCTGTGACTTCTCTGGGGGAGTTTGGCCTCTTGGACTCCTGAGGCAAGTCAGGACTGGAGGAAGAGGTGGGCTGATGAGGTTGAATTGTTAGGTGCATCTGTTTTTTTGTATTTGTTTGTTATTGTTTGCTTTCTGTTTGTTACCATTAGGTGTAGGTGGCAGGAACTGAAGAGAACAGGAAGGGGTGAGGGCAATGGAGGGGGCAGCTATTGAAATTGTGCTGGGTAGGGGAAGGTATGGTGGTGGGAGTGGAACATGCCTGCGTAGGAGAAAAGGGGTTAGATATCTTACATCTATCCCCCCTTCTGGTCCCACTTCTAGCCAGAAGGAATCAGGTGACCATGTCAGCAAGCCCACGAGCCACACGGTGCTGTTGTTAAATGCCAGGTCAATACAAAATAAGACCACCCTCATCCATGATGCTATTTTGGATGAGGGTGCTGACCTGGCATGTATTACTGAGACCTGGGTGGGAGAGGAGGGTGGAGTCCCCCTTTCCCAGTTATGCCCACCTGGGTACTCAGTCCAGCACCAGTGTCGCCCGGTGCGCCGGGGAGGTGGAGTTGCTATAGTCTACAGGAATTCTATCTCCTTGGCCAGGCTTCCTGTCTCCTTGGGGAAAGGTCTGGAGGGCCTCTATTGTGTGCTGGGCTCACGAGACAGACTAGGGATTCTGTTGGTGTACTGGCCACCCTGCTGCGTACCAACAGTCTCCCTGCCTGAGCTGACAGAGGTGGTCTCAGACCTGGTGTTGAGGACCCCCAGACTATTGGTACTGGGGGACCTCAACATCCATGTCGAGGCTACTTTAACTGGAGCAGCTCAGGACTTCATGGCCACCATGACAACCATGGGGCTGTCTCAACATGTCATCGGCCCAACACATGAGAAGGGTCATACCCTGGACCTAGTATTCTCAACGGGACTGGGGGATGGTGGTTTGGATGTGGAGGGGTTGGCTTTGACTCCATTGTCATGGTCAGACCACTTCCTGGTCAAGTTTAGGCTATTAGCTACTCCAACCCTCTGCAAGGGTGGGGGGATCCATTAAGTTGATCCGCCCTCAGAGACTAATGGATCCGGATGGTTTCCTGAAAGCTCTGGGGGACTATCCAGCTGACATGATCGGCGCTCCTGTCGAAGCTCAGGTCGCCTTATGGAATAAGGAGATGACCCGGGCAGTTGACATGATCGCACCTAAGCGCCCTCTCCCCCTACGCAGAGCCCGGACAGCTCCTTGGTATACATCTGAGTTGCGGGCAATGAAGCAGGAGGGGAGACGGCTGGAGCGCAAGTGGAGAAAATATCGCAGTGAATCTGATCAAACACGACTTAGAGCCCACTATCGAGCCTATTCAGTGGCTATACGGTTGGCGAAAAAGCAGTATTTCGCCAACCGTATCGCTTCCTCAGAGCGCCGTCCAGCGGAGCTGTTTCGGGTGGTCCGGGAACTTCTTCAGCCAGGAGATAGGGTGGAGGCCCAGGACCATTCGGTGGCACGCTGTGAGGAGTTTGCTGTTCACTTTGAGGGAAAAATTGCTCAGATTTGCAGTGAACTGGACTCCACTATTGATATAGTATCAAGGGATGTGTCCAGTGCACCGTGCTTAGGTCCAGTGTTATTGGATGAGTTTCAATTGTTGAGACCCGAGGATGTGGACAGGGTGCTTGGATCTGTCCGTTCCACCACCACATTGCTCGACCCTTGCCCTTCTTGGCTAATTGAAAGATCTGCCAAGGGGGTTCACACCTGGGTCCAGGAAGTTGTAAATGCCTCTTTAAGAGAGGGAGTGGTCCCTGCTGCCTTGAAAGAGGCAGTAATTAGACCACTCCTAAAAAAACCTAACCTGGACCCAGGACTGGTGGTCAACTACCGGCCAGTAGCGAACCTCCCTTATTTGGGCAAGGTGTTGGAGCGGGTGGTGGCCGGACAGCTCCAGGCGCTGCTGGATGAAACGGATTTTCTGGATCCATTTCAATCTGGTTTCAGGCCGGGTTTCGGAACAGAGACTGCCTTGGTCGCCCTGTACGATGACCTTTGCCGGGAGAGAGACAGGGGGAGTGCAACCCTGTTGATACTCCTGGACCTCTCGGCGGCTTTCGACACCATCGACCATGGTGTCCTTCTGGATAGGCTGGCCGGGTTGGGAATTGGAGGCACCGTTTTGCGGTGGTTCCAATCCTTCCTGGCTGACCGTGTCCAGAAGGTGGTGCTGGGGGATGGTAGCTCTGCTCCATGGCGTTTACGTCATGGGGTTCCACAGGGTTCAATACTATCCCCCATGCTGTTTAACATCTACATGAAACCGCTGGGAGAGGTCATCAGGAGGTTTGGGCTGAGGAGTCAGCAATATGCTGATGATACTCAGCTCTACCTCTCGTTCTCCACCAATCCAGGTGAGGCGGTTTCTGTTCTGAACTTGTGTCTGGACCAGATAATGGACTGGATGAGGGTTAATAAATTGAAACTCAATCCAGACAAGACGGAAGTGCTGTTAGTGGGTGCTACGTCTGACAGGCTAGAGGGCCATTTCCCTGTCCTGGATGGGGTTGCACTCCCCCTAAGGGACAGGGTCCGTAGCTTGGGGGTGCTCCTGGATCCCGGTCTAACTCTGGAAGCCCAGGTGGACTCGGTGGCCAGGGGTGCCTTTCTCCAGCTGCGAAATATATACCAGCTGCGCCCCTACCTAGATGAACGGAGCCTTATGACAGTTACGCATGCACTCGTAACATCCCGTATTGATTACTGTAATGCGCTTTACGTGGGGCTGCCTTTGAAGATGGTTCGGCGATTGCAGCTGGTTCAGAATCGTGCTGCACGGCTGGTGAGTGGTAGGGCCACCAAGGAACACATCACGACGATTCTGTATAACCTTCACTGGTTACCAGTTGCTGCCCGAGCCCAATTCAAAGTGCTTGTTTTAACATATAAAGCCCTAAACGGCTTAGGACCTAGATACCTGAAGGACCGCCTCCTTCCATATGAACCTGCCCAGCAACTAAGATCTAGTCAGAGAGCCCTCCTGAAAGAGCCATCCCTTAAGGAGGTGAAGGGGATGGCTTGCAGGAATAGGGCTTTTTCAGCAACTGCCCCCAGACTTTGGAATGCCCTCCCAAATGAGACTCGCCTGGCACCGACGTTGATATCATTTCGGTGCCAGGTAAAAACCTTCCTATTCCAAAAGTTTTTTAACTAATGATTGTGGGACCTGATGGCAATTTTTAGTGGTGTGCTTTTAATGTACTGTATTTATTGTATTTACTGGTTTTTATTGTTCTAATTTTATTGTATTTTGATGTTTTAATTGTTTTGATTGTGAGCCGCCCGGAGACCTTTGGGTAGTGGGCAGCATACAAGCTATATAAATAAATAAATAAATAAATAAATTTAAGTCCAAGAGGGCATCGGCATGGTTAACCAGTGGAGTTAGAGAGGCTCTAAAGTGCAAGGAGAGGTCTTTCTGTAAATGGAAATCCTCCCCAAATGAGGAAAATAAAAAGGAACACAAACTCTGGCAAAAGAAATGTAAGAAGATGATAAGAGAGGCAAAGAAAGATTTTGAGGAATGCATGGCTAGCAATATGAAGGTAATAATAAAAGCTTCTTTAAATATGTTAGAAGTAGAAAACCTGCCAGAGAACCAGTTGACCCTCTGGATGGTGAGGGAGGAAAAGGGGAGATTAAGGACTTGGAAATTGCAGAGAAATTAAATGAATTCTTTGCTTCTGTCTTCACGACAGAAGACCTTGAGCAGATTCCGCTGCCTGAACGGCCCCTCTTGACTAAAGAATTAAATCAAATACAGGTTAAAAGAGAGGATGTTTTAGGACTAATTGATAAATTGAAGATTAACAAGTCACCAGGCCCAGATGGCATCCACCCAAGGGTTATTAGGGAACTGAGAAATGAAATTGCAGATCTCTTAACAGTAATATGCAACTTGTCTCTTAAAACGGCCACAGTGCCGTGGGACTGGAGGATAGCAGATGTCACACCAATTTTTTAAAAAGGAAGGAAGGGGGACCCGGGAAACTACAGGCCAGTTAGCCTTACATCTGTCCCAGGGAAGATGGTGGAAAGCCTCATCCAAGAGAAAATCTTAAAACACATAGAAGAACAAACCTTGCTGAGAGAAAATCAGCATGGCTTCTGCAAGGGTAAGTCTTTTCTGACAAATCTTTTAGAATTTTTTGAAAAGGTCAACAGACATGTAGATTTGGGTGAACCGGTGGATATAGTCTATCTGGATTTTCAAAAGGCTTTTGACACAGTCCCTCACCAGAGGCTGCTGAGAAAATTGCACAGTCAGGGGATAAGAGGGCAGGTCCTCTTATGGATTGAGAACTGGCTGAGATCCAGGAAACAAAGAGTAGGTGTCAATGGGAAATTTTCACAATGGAGAAAAGTGAAAAGCGGTGTGCCCCAGGGATCTGTCCTGGGACCGGTGCTTTTCAATCTGTTCATAAATGACCTGGAGACAGGGATAAGCAGTGAGGTGGCCAAGTTTGCAGATGACACAAAACTTTTCCGTGTGGTAAAAACCAGAGAAGATTGTGAAGAGCTCCAGAAGGATCTCTCCAAACTGGGGGAATGGGCTGAGAAATGGCAAATGTGTTTTAATGTAGCCAAATGTAAAGTAATGCATATTGGGGCAAAAAATCAAAATTTTATCTATCAACTCATGGGCTCTGAGCTATCCGTGACAGATCAGGAAAGAGATCTTGGTGTGTTGGTGGACAGCTCCATGAAGGTGTCTCCCCAATGTGTGGCAGCGATGAAGAAGGCCAATTCCATGCTAGGGATTATCAAAAAGGACCCTCTCCCTCCCTTTGTTCCACCTGGGGTTTGTGTCGGCTGAGAGGTGTGCCTGGCCCTTGAAGAGCCTTCAGCTTCTGCCCCCTTGGAGGGCTCTTTAGACCGGCTGGACTCTTCACTGAGGACCCTCTCCCTCCCTTTGTTCCACCTGGGGTTTGTGTCGGCTGAGAGGTGTGCCTGGCCCTTGAAGAGCCTTCAGCTTCCGCCCCCTTGGAGGGCTTTTTAGACCGGCTGGACTCTTCACTGAGGACCCTCTCCCTCCCTTTGTTCCACCTGGGGTTTGTGTCGGCTGAGAGGTGTGCCTGGCCCTTGAAGAGCCTTCAGCTTCTGCCCCCTTGGAGGGCTTTTTGGACCGGCTGGACTCTTCACTGAGGACCCTCTCCCTCCCTTTGTTCCACCTGGGGTTTGTGTCGGCTGAGAGGTGTGCCTGGCCCTTGAAGAGCCTTCAGCTTCTGCCCCCCTGGAGGGCTTTTTAGACCGGCTGGACTCTTCACTGAGGACCCTCTCCCTCCCTTTGTTCCACCTGGGGTTTGTGTCGGCTGAGAGGTGTGCCTGGCCCTTGAAGAGCCTTCAGCTTCCGCCCCCTTGGAGGGCTTTTAGACCGGCTGGACTCTTCACTGAGGACCCTCTCCCTCCCTTTGTTCCACCTGGGGTTTGTGTCGGCTGAGAGGTGTGCCTGGCCCTTGAAGAGCCTTCAGCTTCTGCCCCCTTGGAGGGCTTTTTAGACCGGCTGGACTCTTCACTGAGGACCCTCTCCCTCCCTTTGTTCCACCTGGGGTTTGTGTCGGCTGAGAGGTGTGCCCGGTCCTTGAAGAGCCTTCAGCTTCTGCTCCCTTGGAGGGCTTTTAGACCGGCTGGACTCTTCACTGAGGACCCTCTCCCTCCCTTTGTTCCACCTGGGGTTTGTGTCAGCTGAGAGGTGTGCCTGGCCCTTGAAGAGCCTTTAGCTTCTGCCCCCTTGGAGGGCTTTTTAGACCGGCTGGACTCTTCACTGAGGACCCTCTCCCTCCCTTTGTTCCACCTGGGGTTTGTGTCGGCTGAGAGGTGTGCCTGGCCCTTGAAGAGCCTTCAGCTTCCGCCCCTTGGAGGGCTTTTTAGACCGGCTGGACTCTTCACTGAGGACCCTCTCCCTCCCTTTGTTCCACCTGGGGTTTGTGTCGGCTGAGAGGTGTGCCTGGCCCTTGAAGAGCCTTCAGCTTCTGCCCCCTTGGAGGGCTTTTTTAGACCGGCTGGACTCTTCACTGAGGACCCTCTCCCTCCCTTTGTTCCACCTGGGGTTTGTGTCGGCTGAGAGGTGTGCCCGGTCCTTGAAGAGCCTTCAGCTTCTGCTCCCTTGGAGGGCTTTTTAGACCGGCTGGACTCTTCACTGAGGACCCTCTCCCTCCCTTTGTTCCACCTGGGGTTTGTGTCAGCTGAGAGGTGTGCCTGGCCCTTGAAGAGCCTTTAGCTTCTGCCCCCTTGGAGGGCTTTTTAGACCGGCTGGACTCTTCACTGAGGACCCTCTCCCTCCCTTTGTTCCACCTGGGGTTTGTGTCGGCTGAGAGGTGTGCCTGGCCCTTGAAGAGCCTTCAGCTTCTGCCCCCTTGGAGGGCTTTTTAGACCGGCTGGACTCTTCACTGAGGACCCTCTCCCTCCCTTTGTTCCACCTGGGGTTTGTGTCGGCTGAGAGGTGTGCCCGGTCCTTGAAGAGCCTCCAGCTTCTGCCCCCTTGGAGGGCTTTTTAGACCGGATGAATTGCAAGATGGCGGGCGGCAGCAACAGCGTTCCATCCTTGCTGCACTTCCAATTCTTAATCGACTCTAAATTTCTTGGCTGAAATCTTCATTTGGTCTGAAGACAGAACCAAGGTTTTTTTTTCCTCCCCGCCTTCGTCACCACTTCCAAATTAGTCTGTTTTGCCATATCTATTTTTAATTCTGCTAGAATTTACTCCTCCGCATGCCAGGACGCAGGAGGATTTTTATATGTTTTGCTGTTTTAATAGTTCTATGTTGTTTATGCTTTATATCTGATGTATTCTATTGTTGTTGATTTGGTATGTATTGCTTTTGTTAGCCGCTTAGAGTACTACATGTAGTAGATAAGCGGGATATAAATACAATAATAATAATAATAATAATAATAATAATAATAATAATAATAATAATAATAATAATAATAATTAATAATAATAATAATAATAAAAGGGGATTGAAAATAAAACAGCCAACATTATAATGCCATTATACAAAACAATAGTAAGGCCGCACCTGGAGTATTGTGTACAATTCTGGTCACCACATCTCAAGAAAGACATAGTGGAACTGGAAAAGGTGCAGAAGAGAGCGACTAAAATGATTACTGGGCTGGGGCACCTCTCTTATGAAGAAAGGCTAAACATTTGGGGCTCTTTAGTCTGGAAAAAAGGCGCCTGAGGGGGGATATGATTGAGACGTACAAAATAATGCAGGGCATGAGTAAAGTGGATAGAGGGAAGCTCTTCTCCCTCTCACAAAATACCAGAACTAGGGGACATCCACTCAAATTGAGGGCTGGGAGAGTAAGAACAGACAAAAGAAAATATTTTTTCACCCAGCACGTTGTTAGTCTATGGAACTCCCTGCCACAGGATGTGGTGATGGCATCTGGCCTGGATGCCTTCAAAAGGGGATTGGACAGATTCCTGGAGGAAAAGTCCATCACAGGTTACAAACCATGATGGAGATGTGTAATCTCCAGGCTTAAAACCAGGGTACTTCAAGGGCCAGATGCAGGGAGTGGTATCAGGAGACAGATATCTAGTCTCATGCGCTCCCAAACGCATCTGGTGGAGCCACTGTGAGATACAGGAAGCTGGACTAGATGGGCCTTTGGCCTGATCCAGCATGGCTCTTCTTATGTTCTTATGTAACCCCAAACAAAAGAGAAATATGCTGAATACTCCAGACAAAAACAATACATGCCAGTGAGGTCCATGCCACTGGCAATGTCCACCAAAAAGCAGCACCAGCATGTGCAGAATGCGCACTGCTGATGGCATATCCGTCAGTCCTCCCCTGCACAAGTAGAGGGGTGGCCATGCCAGAGTGGCAGAGCCACTCCCCCCCCGTACCCCTCCCCCGGAGTTCCAGCCATGGACACTAAGCTGATCTCAAAGCAGACTTGGGAAGTGAAGAATGGAGAGTCAGAAGGATCCCTGTGGAGAAAGCAACCCATTCTGGGCAAAATGAAAGAACTCAGGCAAGCCACAAGTCCCACAAAGGGCCAGAAACGAGGGAGATCTTGCCGGGAGGTTTTGGATCTCAACTCCTAGAATCCCCCAGGCAGAATTATGATACCTCCCTGCCACGGGTCCATGTCCACAGACATCTACACATCTGCTCACCTGGACAAAGGGCTTGCGCATGGCTGGCTCAAGCCTACTTGTTGTTAATGTACAAAAAAACACATACACACACCAGAAAAAAGGTCTGGTGCAATGCTTCACTTCTCCCTTTAAACCACACAGAGCACCACCTGAAAAACTATCATAACCAGGAAACTCTCCAGAAACTCCCCTCTTTTGCACCTTAACAGAGTGAGATGGCCCCAACACAAGGCCCTGGTCCAGGTGAGTGAATTGCAGGTGTCTACCAGGAGGATTCTGGAAACTGGGAATCCCAAAAATTCCAAAAGGCACATCCTTGCCATATGAGTGACGGGCACAGCAGGAAAGGGCCTCTCCGTACCCCTCACTCAGGGGTTCTTTTGAGGGGTGAACTAGAAACTGCTTTACTCACGCAGGATCCTTTCTGAGCCCTGCCTGGAGATGCTGGTGACCTTCCAAAGTCACACTCAGGGCTCGTCTATTGAGCTCTCGCCCTGTTATTGCAGCAGCAGGGACAGGCTGTCGTGCATTTTGGGCCCCCGTGGCACTCCATCTCACTCCTGTGTACAGGTGGCCAAAACATACACAAGCCACGGAAAGAAGCTGGGGAATCCCCTGCAGAACACAGGATGTCCTGGCCTGCTGTGCCAGACCCTTCAGCCACCTACTCTAGGGGTGCAATGGCATAGACCACACGTCCACTACCCTCCTTTTCAAATTTCCACTTGGGAGGGGAAGAGCCCTCCATCCAAACATGAACACTGTCCTCAGATTGTCCTGGGGAAAGCCGACAGGAGCTGGGCAGCATCCAGTTCAACTAAGTGCCTACTTGGGTAGTGAGGAGGATGCAAATATTACTGAGCAGAGCCAGGAGCCAGTCACCAGCACTCCAGCAGAAGGATGCAACAGGCAGGCTAATGTTGCAACTGGACTGCATCAGAAAAGCATCTCTAACTGCTTGTATGGAAAAACTAGAAGCCTACAGAACAAAATAAGGGAGCTGGAAAACTTAGCAGTAGATGAAAGTATTGATATTATTGGCATCATTGAAACCTGGTGGACAAATGAAAACCAATGGGATACAGTTATCCCAGGCCACAAACTGTACAGGACAGGGCAAACAGGAGGTGGTGTAGCCTTGTATGTCAAAGAAGGGATAAAATTGTACTGATTGGAATGTCTAGGTGATTTGGAGTCATCATTTGAAACTCTGTGGGTAAGAATCTCAGGCCACAAGGATGGCCTAACAGTAGGCATATGCTATCGGCCTCCGACCCAAGCCCCTGAGGGAGACTGGCAGTTGGAGGATGTTGTAAAAGAGGCATCCAAGAAGAGAAGCCTGGTTCTAATTGGGGGGACTTCAGTTGCCCTCACATAGACTGGGCGAACTGTTGTTCAGCACATGATAAAGAGATAAAGTTCCTAGATATGCTAAATGATTGTTCCCTGGAACAGATGGTTGAAGAACCAACTAGAGGTACAAGAATCCTTGACTTGATCCTGAGTAATACACAGGATCTGGTGCAAAATGTCAATGTGACTGACCCGAGAGGGAATAGTGACCAGAACACAATTACTTTTAACTTAACCATAGACTGCAAATCACTGATAAAACCTAATACAGAGACCTTAAATTTTCAACAAGAAAATTTCTCAAAAATGAGAAAATCAGTAAAAAAGAAGCTGAAAGGAAAAATTGAGTCTAAACACTCCAAAAGGCATGGAGGCTGCTCACAAAAACAATGACAGAGGCCCATCTGGAATGCATACCCAAAAGGAAAAACGGCACTACCACGTCCAAGACTGGCTTACAGGAGCTGTTTGGGAAGTGAACAAAAACAAGAAAAGCTCATTTAGAAGATAGAAGGCTCGTCCAAATGAGGACAACAGGCAGAAACATAAATTCTGGCAGAACAAATGCAAGGCAATAATCAGGAAAGCAAAGCAGGATTTGGAGGAAAGTATACCTAAAAATGCTTCAAGAAATAACAAGAAGTTCTTTAAGTACATTAGAAGTAAGAACCAAGCTAGGAAGGCCACTGGACCATTAGATGACAATGGAAGGCAAGGAATTATTAAAGAGGAGACAGAGATTGGAGAGAGACTCAATGAATTCTTTGCTTCAATATTCACTGAAGAAGACAGAGACCATATGCCCAAACCAGAGCCTATCTTCTTAGGGAGGGAAACCGAAGAATTAAGCCAGGCAGAAATAACCAGGGAGGAGGTCCTTGCATGTCTTGTCAAACTAAATGCTAACAAATCACCAGGACCAGATGGCATCCATCCACGAGTTCTCAAGAAACTTAAAGATGAAATTGCTGAGATCCTAGCCAGAATATATAATCTTTCCCTCAAAGCAGGCATTGTGCCTGATGATTGGAAGGTAGCGAATATAACACTAATCTTCAAAAAAGTATCCAGAGGTGATCCAGGAAATTATTGACCAGTCAGTTTGGCTTGTGTCCCAGGGAAAGGGATGGAAACCATCCTAAAAGGTAAAATGTATAGGCACATAGAACAGAAGGCGCTGCTGAAGGAGATCCAACATGACTTTTGCAAGGGAAAATCATGCCTCACTAATACTTTGAGAGTGTCAACAGGCATGCGGATAAGGGAGATCCAGTTGACATGGACTTTCAGAAGGCTTTGGACAAGGCCCGGTACTTAAGGCTCTTGAATAAACTTGACAGTCATGGAATAAAGGGACAAGTCTTGTCGTACATTAGCAACTGGCTAAGGTACAGGAAACAGAGGATAGCACTAAGTGGACACTTCTCCAAGTGGAGGAAGGCAAAGATTGGGGTCCCCCAAGGTTCAGTACTGGGACCCTTGCTTTTCAACCTGTACATAAATGAATTACAAGTAAGAGTAAATAGCGAAGTAATCAAATTTGCCAACAACACCAAATTATACAGAGTAGTAAAAACAGAGAGAGCTTATGAGAAGCTCTGGAGGGATCTTTTGACGCTGGGGGAGTGGGAAAACCAGTGGCAAATGAGTTTTAACATTAGTAAGTGTAGAGTGATGCACATTGGGGCAAAAAAAAGTTACATTTATAAATCTATAATGAGGCCCCATCTGGCGCATTGTGTACAGTTCTGGTCACCATACCTCCACAAGGATATTATGGAAATGGAAAAAGTGCAGAGGAGGGCAACCAGAATGATTAGGTGACTGGAACACTTTCCTTAACACCTGAGGCTGAGACGGCTGGGCCTCTTCACTCTTAGAATCATAGAATCATAGAATTGGAAGAGACCTCAAGGGCCATCTAGTCCAACCCTCTGCCATGCAGGAAACCCATCACAATATTTCCGACAGATGGCCATCCAGCCTCTGCTTAAAAACCTCCAAGGAAGGAGACTCCACCACCCTTTGTGGCAGCATATTCCATTGCTGAACTGTCATGAATTTCTTCCTAATGTTCAAATGGAATCTCTTTTCCTGTAGTTTGAAACCACTGCTGCGAATCCTAGTCTCTGAAGTCATGGGGGAAAAAAACCTGTTCCCTCTTCAATATGACATCATTTCAAATATTTAAACATAGCTATCATCTCTCCCCCCCCCCCAGCCTTCTTTTTGAAAGGCTAAACATTCCCAGTTCCCTAAGTCGTTCCTCATAAAACGATGGCACCTAAGAGATTACCTGACTGAAGATTATAAAACCATACACGGTGTGGACGCCTTCTTTGGAGGTTTTTGGCCATCTGTCGGGAGTCCTGTGATGGAGGTTCCTGCATGGCAGGGGGTTGGACTATATGGCCCTTGAGGTCTCTTCCAATTCTATGATTCTATAAGGAAAAGCTGTTTTCCCTATCGCACAACCCTAGAACTAGGGAGAACTCCATGAAACTTTTAGGTGCTAGAGCTCAAACAAATATGAGAAAGTACTTTTTCACCCAGAGGATCACTGGTCTGTGGTGACAGCTGTCAGCCTTGACAGCTTTAAGGATTAGACAAGTCCATGGAGAACAAGGGTATTAATGGGTATCATAATGGATGCCTAAGGACAACCTCTGGGTTGGAGAGAGAGAGATAGGATAACTCTCAATGCCATTTGCGGTGAATGGTAAGTAGATGAAGACATCTGCTTGGGAATACCCTGAAGCAAACAGTGAGACGCTGTGTGAGACCGAATGCTGGACTGGATGGGCTGTGATGGCCTGTTCTGTCAAGGCTGTTTGTAGAATTGGAAAAGACCTCAAGGGCCATCTATTCCAGTGGTTCTCAACCTGTGTGTCCCCAGATGTTCCTGGACTTCAACTTCCAGAAGTCTTCATCACTAGCTGAGCTGGCCAGGATTTCTGGGAGTTGCAGTCCAGGAACATCTGGGGACCCACAGATTGAGAACCAGTGATCAATTCCAACCCCCTCCCATGCAGGAACCCCAATTCTTAGGTTCTTGTTTGCCTTTCCAGGGACGCCCTGGTGTCTTTTAAGAAAAAAGGAGGGGACAAAAGGGGCCTGAAGTGGACGCGGTGAGGTGGTGGTGGGGGTGTCCCGAAGCAAACGGGCACCCCCCAAAGGCGCCTAAGGTCGCCCATCCGGATGCTGGGCCGCTCCCAACCCACAGCAGTCAGCGGGGGGAGGGGGGGCGAAGCGGTTCCTGCGGAGGCTCCCTTCCTCCTCGGGACCCCCGGGGAGGAGGGGGCGGCAGCGGACCCTCCTTCGCCTTCGTCCGCGGGAGAAGGATCCTCCCGGAAGACCGCCGGCCGGCCTCCCCCCCCCTCCCGTCGCTTTCCAGGGCCACAAGGGGCTGAGAGCGATGGACGCATGCGCAAGGTGCGCCTCCCCTCCCCCCGTCCCCCCCCCGCATCCCTCAGGACTGAGCAGCCTAGCTCGGACTACAACCTCCAGCAGCCCCGGCGGCTGTATTCGGGGCGGCGGGCGAGAGGCCCGCGCGGGGAACGCCGGGAAACGTAGTCCCGCAGGCGCCCCCCCGCCCCCGCCTCAGCGCCGAACGCCCGCGAACCCTCTTCATCGTCGTCGTCGTCGTCCTCCGCGCCTCGCCCTTCCCCGTCTTTCGGGCCCCCCTTCAGGGCTCGGGCCCTTCTTTCCACCCACCCACCCCCGCATCCCCTGCCCATCTCCCCTCCCCCCCTCCCGGAGGGTCGCGGCGCGGGCCGCTCACCAGGGAGACCGCCGCCGTGGTCGTGGTCGCAGCCGCAGCCGTCGCCGTCGCCGCCGCCGCCGCCATCTTCTCCGCCTCCTCTGGCCCCGAGATGTCGCGAGAGGCGAGGGCGGGCGGCGGCCTACGTCAGCGGCGCGCCATAGAGAGGGAGGGAAGAGGCTAGAGCGGCGCGAGGCCCTCCCGAGCCTGGAGGAAAGAGGCGGGAAGGTCTGGGGGAGGGGCGGGCTGCTCCTCTGGGCCAGTCGACGCGGGGGGGGGGGAGGAGGGGGAGGACGGGGGAGCGGATGCGCCTGCGCAGGCTCCGGTTTCCCAGGAGAAGCCGCCCACCCGCCAAGCCCTGGTGGATCAGGCCCAGAGGACCCCCACCCCCCACCCCCGCTTCCTGCCCTTTCCCTCCAGAGAGGAGGCCTCGCGCATCACTCTCTCTCTCCCCCCCTCGCCCCTCCGCTGCTGCTGCTGCTGCTGCTGCTGCTGCGCCTGGCACTTGGGGGGGCGGCGGCGGCGGTGGGACCCTCCTCCTCCTCCTCCCTATTGAGCCTGAAGGGGGGGCCGGGGGGGGGAGGAGACACGGCACCCCCATCGCGGGCTCGTCCTCCAGAAGTCGCTCCCCTCCCCCTCCCCTCCCCCTTTGGGACGCCCATCCTCGCCCCCTCTGTGCCCCATATATCCTCCCCTCCTCCTCCTCGGGCGTTCCCTCTCCTGGTTCCCCCCCGGGGGGGGGGAGAGTGTTTCCCAGGAGCCCCACCCCCACCCCGGGCTGAGCCCCGCTCCAGGGAAAGGGTCAAGAAGATTTCCACGTGGCTGGCCTTGGTCTTTCGAGGTGGTCGGTGAGGACCGAGGAGTTAAGGGGGCCAGCGCGTGCCTGCGGGGCCTCCTTCCTTCCTTCCTTCCTTCCGTCCCTCCCTGGGTGGGGTTTCCCTCCGCCTGGCCCAGTCCTCTCCCGGGCCGAGCCTGGCACCGGGGGCGTGGGGGGGGGGGCGCACACGCGCGTGCCTGCGAGGTTGACACGGGGGGTGGGGGGTGGGCTGCCTCCCTTCCCGCCGAGGCCCCGAGGACGGACAGGGAAGGGGAGCCGGGACGCCTTCGCTCACCGGCCCGGAGGAGTCCAGCCACGACCCGAGGAGAGCTGGCCGCGCCCCCCCCCTTTTTTTTTGTACCTCTTGCCTCGTTTTTATATTTGGAAAACAGCCCTTCTTACCCCGACGACCATGATTCGCCTTGCCAGTCAGTGGCCTCCCCCCTCCCTCCGGGCCCTCCTTTCCTGCCTTCCTCCGTGGCAGGAATCTCTGGGACTGGGCTGGATTATGAAGTTGCCCTGAAGGCAAGTCTTTGGAGTCCAGGGTCGGAGGCTGGCTTCCCTTTTAAGTCCAGCAGGCCTCCAGGTGGGGTGGGGGCCTCCGGAGTTCCTTCCTTTGGGCCAGAAAAGGGCGCTGCACAAACTGACTCCCAGGCCTGCCTGCCTTCCTTCAGGGCCTGCCTAGGATTGTCCCCTGCGCCCCCCCCCGCATTGACCACCTGGCTCCTTTCATTCCCACCCACCCTCCCACCCGTTGCCTTTGGCAAGGAGAAGGCAAGCCCAGGAGAACAGCAGCAGCAGCAGCAGCAGCTGGCGTTCCCGGGCTGCCACGTCCTCTCCGCCCGAGGAGACGGCGAAGAGGAGGCTGCTCTTGACCTCCCTACGTAGGACCTCCTGCAAACCAGGGTCCACGATTCATTTAGAGCAGCTGGGAAAGAAGTTAGCCCAAGGGAGTGGATCGGTAAGGAAGAGCAATCCGCCCATTGGTCCACGATGCAACGGGTTAAGAATGGCATTGGAATCGACAACTACACAAAGCCATGGTTATAGTTTCAAACTTGTTTTTATGGAACATTTCCTTGATCCAAAACTCCATGCAGATGGACTCTAGCTGTAGATATTCCTAGCAATAACAAATAGAGTGGAGATAACAGCATCATTTTATACATACATCATGCACTTTTTTGGCTGAAACTCCAAATGTACATTTCCTGTTGGCCCCAGCCAGCGTCGCTGTGGTGAGAGCAAGGATGTGAGTTGGATGTAGCCGAACAACATCTTGAGGCCCACCAGGGACCCACCACCACATCCTGGGCAGTCAGTTGCAAGGGGACTTGCAAGGAAGGGGAAGAGCTCTGACCTCCTGGAATGATTTGTGAAAGCTTATAACGACTTTCTCCGGAGGTTGAGTCATGGCAACTGGACCTCATTTCTTATGAAATCAAGGTGAACTATAAACCGGAAGCCTTGCACCAGACTGATGAAGCTACTTGGCCGAGAAGCAAAACGTTTCTATCTCAAAAATAAGTCAAGTTGCCATGACTCAGCTTCCGGATAACCTCACCTGGATGACTGAGAATCTTCACAGATATATTATAACTGGACTTCTTCAGAATGACAGGACACTCACAACCCACAACATTAGGGCAGCCATTCCTTAAACTGCAATACTCAGCGTAGTGAAAATGGAAATAGGCCAGGCCAGACTGGTATGTGGAAACAAGATAGACCAAGGAGGAGGAGCTACAGAATGCCTCCAGTCAGTGGAGGGATATGGCCGAGACTGGCCGCGTAAACAAGTCTGTGGGCCTCAACAGAGATGGAGGCCTCTCTGTAGGCCACCAGCATCACTAGCAGTCCAGCTTTCTGTAATAACCTAAGAGTACAAAATAATTGTCTCCATTGGTAGACTCAGACCTGTCCCCAAAGCACCTCTTGGCATTCCTGTGACAACTAAATTGACCTGACCTACAGAAATAACGAGTTGGTGTTGCTCTTGAGCAGTCCAGGAGGTGGCCTGATAGGAACTGCCCTACCTGTGACACCAAACCAGAGCATGATGCATTTGGGCCGTCTCAAAACCTGCAGCCCAGAATTCCCCACCTGGGCCTCCCCCAAGTAGCAATGCTGTGGCTGTGTGAACGTATGTCCATAGAGCTTGCAAGTGGCAGCCGGGGGAGGCATACTTTTGAATGCAGTGTGTTGTACTCTTGCAAGATAATTGGACCTCCATAAAAATGACCGGCTTTGATTTGGTTTCCTGCCTCAAACAGGGTGGGGTGGACTTGGTGGCCTCAAAGAATCCCCTCCCAATGCCATGATTCTAGGAGTCTGTGGTTCTGTGAAGGTCAGATGCCCTGGGACTGTCATAATCAGCAAGGATCTCTGTTAAATGAGGCACGTGACACCCCTTTAAAAATGTGCGCTATCATGTGCAGCTAGCAGAGATGGCATATTTCAAATACTTCTGCATGTGCACCTCGGTATTATGCTCAGAACTTCAGAAAGAAAAAAGAAAAGCTACTTGGCTCTTGTGCCATTACTTTCTGGCCAGGCCACACGTGGGGTGGGGACGTGCAATGCCTCTCCCCGCCCCCTGCCCCCCGCAGTGACACAGATGGGCATCACGGGACTGCTTTCCGAACAGCTGCCCTTCACCAAGTCATTCTGTGCAACGGTGGGCTGAAAGGTTCAGTTGGCAGTAGATGCGGACGAAGGCTCCATGGTGGGTTTTCTGCCCAGGCAGGCCCTAATCTCCAGAAGCCTGGGCTTCCCTCAAGTAAACAAAACACTGGTGCAAACTTTGCTCTCCCCCGGCCGAGGTTCTTCGAGGCCCCCTTTTCTGGACTGGGGTGTGTGCGTGTGTCTTGGGAGGGAGGTTCCCCAGTAAGGTCCCTCCTTGTCCCATCCCTGTTGCGTTTGTGAGGGGTGGTCGGAGGGGTCCTCTTCCTTGCCACCCGGAAGGTTCTGCCCACCCTGCATGGCCTTCCTTCAGAACAGCTCCACCTTCAGCAAAGCCTCTGCCTCCCTGAGAAGAGAGGGGCTTCTTTGCCAGGGGCTTTGCCTGGGCGGGGGGTGGTGGTGGGAGGTGGTGGTCACGCCGCCCACTGTTGTTCTCAGTGGGAGCCCAGAGGATGGGGGACAAACGGGCCAGGAAGGGATGGGGGGGGTGTCAGGCGGCTCAGGGAGGGGGCCTGTATGAAGCCGTGCATGGGGGGGGGCGTCGGGGGGTCAGGGTCAGGGTGCGGCTGAGGCAAGATCCCTTTCTGTGTCTTCCCCTCCTCCTCCTCCTCCTCTTCGTCTCTCGGGGCTCAGCTACTTTGCCCCATCTTGCTCTCTCAGGACAGCCAGGATGCATCCTGTGGCTCCAGAGCTGTCCAGGCACCAGCATCCTCCGCCCAGGCACTCTGGAGTACGGGGGGGGGGGGAAATGGCCACTCGGAATCTAGCCCTGCCACCCTGCTTGTCAGCCTCCCTTTTGACTGTTGCTTCTTTGCCGCAGGAAAACGCCGACAGAGCCCTGGGTGGCTGCCGGCTACCGAGGGACTCCTTACGCTTTAATACATGAACTGGACTGGTGGCAGGCTGGCAGGCTGGCAAAGCAAGGCACGGACGACACAGGGCAGTCGCTGGGGCAGCTTGTCGGCGTGAGGTGACCCAAGTGTGCAAGCTCAGCAGGAAGCAAGGAGTGGACCCCCCCCCCAGAAAACAGGAAGGCAGAATCCAGACAGGGGGGTGGGGGTGGTCATGTGGCCACAGAGCGCAGTGCCCTCCCCCAGAGTGCCAGCATGGCCCAGGAGGCTTCTGCCATGCATGTGCAACAGGCTTAAAGCATTGTCAACAGTAGCAGTAACACAGCTTTTGAAAGAGATGATCCCTAAGGTTTGGTCACTGTCCCAGAGCCTGTGGCCCATCTGCCACCACCACCCTGACACCCCAAAAAAAAACACCCCACCAGAGCGAGGCAGGTGACCGGGCCTCTGCTTTGGAGGCTCGAGATGCGTGACACCCGAGAGGGCAGGGGGCCAGCGGGCAGCGGTGCTCAGAGGAGCCAGAAACACCTGCCTGGCAGCATCTTCCTCTGAGGAGTGCCCTCTGTTGCTGCACGCATCTTGATGAGACCCTCCCATGCCAGGCAAACCTGCTGGGCTTCTCGGGAGACTTCCAGAGGGCCAAAGGAGCTCAGGGGAGACCCTTCCCCCAGGCAGCAGCAGCAACAGCAGCAGCAGCAGCAATAGCGGCGTTCACTTTGGAGGGAAGAGGAGGAGGAGGAGAAAAGCTACCCTGGGGGTAGAGGAGCCTGGCCACCCCTCCCCAGAGGGATGCCCCCTGGTGCACCACGGGAGGCTCCGTCCCTGGCCTGTGCCAATTCCACCGGGCAGGATCCGCAGTCCATGCCTGAAGGGTGGCCACGCCTGAAGGGACCCTCTCCCTCTCCTGGGCATGGCCCTCCAGGCCAAGAAAAGTGGAGGGGACTGGCTGCAGCCCCCCCCCCACGCGCACACACACTCCAGTCCATAGGGCCAGTTCCGTCTGGCTCTTCTGAAAGGTCTCGTTGGTCCCACCAGATCACTCAGGATGGAGGCGAGTGGTGCTTGTGGAAGGCATTTTCAAGGAAGAGGGCCACTTTCTCAGAGTCGTCCTATAAGGCAGGAATGGGAACGATGAGGAGGAGGAGGAGGAGGAGGAGAGAGAACCCCGCCTTTGGAGCCCCTGCCTTGCCCCCCTCCCCCGTGTGTCCCCTGCATTCCCCCCCCCCGCCCCCCACCGTCCTTCGCTCAGGCAGCCTGCCTGGGCACCACCGAGCTGCCTCTCTGCTGGTCTCTATGTGTTCCGCCCCCACCGCCCCTGAACCCCTCTTCCCTCCAGCTGTGGGCACCAGTGCCCCTCCCTCCAGAACACCCCCATGGGAACCTCAGCCTGCGTCCTTATCTTTCCACTTGTCTTCAACAGCCTCTCTCCCACGGCCTGACCTCGTCTTTTTACAGCTCTTTTGTGGCTGCACCCCCATAATCCTTCCCTGGGAGCAGGCTTAAAGCCCCAATCCTTCCTTCCTCTCCCAGCACGCCCTACAGGGCTTCATCTCCAACTTTAACCTAGTTGACAGGGGGGGTGGTGGTTGATGGATCCCACCCCCACCCCTCCTGCCAACGAGCAAGAAATGTGCCCCATGGGCTGGTGTGAAGGACAGAGAGCGGCCCAACCGGTTTTGCCCGTCTTGGGCTTCCAGGATCAACAGACTGACTCTTCTCTAAAAACAACCCCCCCCCCGAACATGCCCAGGATACGGGTGGGACGATGGGGAACCGCACCTGACTGACAAATCCGTACTGCACCAGCTCGGCTGCCAGCCCCCGGGGATGGTCACCTGAGGAGAGGAGAGCCGTCCACTGAGCAGAGGGAGTGGGGCCCAGGAGGGGTCTGAGGGCCCTGTGGCCCCCCCGTCACCCTGAGAGGGGTCTTACGGGCAACATGGGCAGGGGAGAGGGGTCGCCCCCCACCCCCAGGGGAGGGTGCTGGAGGAGGGACCATGCAAGGCACCAGCAACCCGGTGGGTGGGGTAGGGGGTGAGCTTGTGGTGGCAGAGCTTCTTGTGCAGGGAGGACTTAGGGGGCAGAGAACTCACTTGGCAGCAGGTCGTAGGTGAGCTGGCGGTGCAGCTTGTCCTCCAGAACCAGGAGGAGGGTGAGCTGTGGCCCAGAAAGAGAGAGGGAGGGGCATTTTGAAGGGGGAAGGAGAGGGTCCCTAGGCATGCCCTCTGCCACACAAACACCCCTCTGGGTGCCTTTGGAGGGGGCACGGACCCAGGGCCGCTCTCCGCAAGCGCCACGTGGGCTCTGGGGGGCTTTGGGGAGAGAGAGAGAGAGAGAGAGAGAAGAACACTGGGGAAAACACAGAAGCCGGCGGCGTTGGCCCTGCTGCCGGTCGCGGCTGGGGATAAGGCTGGAGAGGAGCCGCAGGCTGTCTCAGTCCAGCCAAAAGGCTACGAGGAGCACCGTCTCCCTCCCCCTCCTCCCACCCACCCACAGGAGGGAACTGCCCCCACCCCAGCCCCATACATACGTACGTGCCACTGATGCTTCTCCTCATTCCATTCCGTGCCACCCTGCATATGGACCACCTGGGGAGGGGGATTCAATCTTTAGAGTCCAGGTCCTCACCCCCCCCTCGAATACACATCACTGTGGGGCGATCCGTGGCAGTCAAATGATGCCCACCCTCTGGGGTCTGAGATAAAGCCCGGCCTCTCCCCCCCCCCATAAACACACACACACTGCCTCCACCCAGGGCCACCCAGCTCCACAAGACACCCATCCCCAGCAGGCGAAGGCCTCCCTCAGGGTTGGATCCCACCCCATCCCACCCCCAGCAACACCTACCTTCCTGGTCTCCACCTCAAAGGGCTCCAGCGTGGGGGTCTTGGCTTTCTGTGGGTCCTCAGGGGGCTGGGAAGCGCAGCGTGGGAGTATGTGCGGCCGGCTGGCAGCAAAGTTCATCAGGGGATAAATGCCATTCCTGCCACAGAAAGAGGTCTCAGGAGGGAGAGTTTCACCGTCCTGTAGAAAGCTAGCAAGTAACCGCCAGAGTCGCGGAAAGGGGAGGCACGGGGACCCATGCAAGGTGGGGTCTCTTGGTGTCCAAGGGCAGCCACTCACACAGCCCTTGGCCAGCCCATCGCTGCTGAGCGCCAGAGGGCCAGAAGCCTCTCAGAGCCTCCGCTGACTAAGGCCACCCCTTGAAGCCCGCAGTTCTCATTGAGGCAAGGGAGGGGGGGGATGAGCCTGGCTATAGCCAGCTCCCCAACTAAGCCGGGGGGGGGGCGGCAGCAGCCGGCTCACCTCACGTCTTCCAGGAATTTGTCCAGCTCCAGGAAAGAGACCTCTGAATACCTGGTGGGGAGAGAAGACAAGGCGCTGAGCGCAAGGAAGCCCCCTCCCTGAAGCCCCTCCCCAGAGGAGGCTCTGCCGCTGGTCCCAGGGACGGTGGAAGCAGAAGGAGCCTGAGCCGAGCCTTGCCTTTGCTGGGGGAGGAGTGGCCCTGTTCCCCCTGCCAACCTCCCTCCTTCCAGACAACCCCCCCCTCCTCCTCCCCAGAAGGCCTACCTCCACTGCACAGGCGGCCGATCTTGCCGCTGGATCTCGGCCATGACGATGCTGAGGTCCAGCTGCTTGGTCTTCTCCTCCACCACATTCTCAGGCCAGAGGTCTGCCACCAAGTGGGGAGAGGGGCCCTCAGCAGGTGTCCCGTGGTCCCCCATTGCATCCTCCACCCCCTCCCCCAGCCCCAACCCCCTTTCTCCCCAACTCACATTGGTTGCTGATGAAGCAATGGGCGGCCAATAGTTTCAGGGAGTGGACCTCAAAGAGGACCTGGTGGAAGAGGAGGTTGTGGGCGGAGGGCCGTTTCTCAGGGTTCAGGAGCAGGCAGCTGAGCACGAACTCCTGTGCGGGCAGACGGTTGGAGAAGCGGTTACAGGAGGGAGGGCCTGCCACGGCCTCCGGAGGAGGAGGAGCAGACAAAGTGGCAGTGGTGGAGTCTCTCCTTCCTTGGAGGTTTCTCAGCAGAGGCTGGATGGCCCATCTGTCGGGGGCCCTGTGATGGGAGGTTCCTGCATGGCAGGGGGGTTGGACTGGATGGCCCTCATTGAGGTCTCTTCCAACTCTTAACGATTCCATGGTAAGTGGCCCCAGGGAAAGACCTCAGGAGCTGACTGGCTCCCAGCTGCCACCCTCAAGCCGCCCTTCCAGGGGCTGGGAGAAAGGCAGAGGACCACCAAGGTCCAGCAGGAACGCAGCCCCCCAGGCCCTCCGCCAGGTCATGGCGGGGAGGTGGTCTCCACGCTGGTTTGTGTCTCCAAGACCTCCAGCATGAGTTATGACTGGGGAGGGGTCAGGGCCGGTTTTATTATTTAACTGCCTGGAGTGTTATTTATTTATTTATTTATTTATTTATTTATTTGTACTTATATACCGCGCCATTTCCTGGAGGACTCTAGGCGGTTTACAAAAAAGAAAACCAGAAAATACAATTATTAAAACATATAGTGAAAACAATAGCGGGAGAGCAGCAATAGGGCACTAGTCAATAAAAGCCCTCAATAAAGGCAGCGGGCGAAGAAAAGAAAAAGGAAGAAGAGAAACTAAACAGAAATGAGGTCGCCATAAGCCTCCTTAAAGAGCCAGGTTTTTAAAGCCTTTTTGAAGGCAGGGCAGGGACGATGCAAGGCGCAACTCACTCGGTAGCTGATTCCACAAGGAAGGGCCGACCACCAAGAAGGCATGACTACGAGTTGTTGATTTTCACGCCTCCCTTGGGGTGGCCACCCTGAGTGAGTGCGACCGTGACATCCGAGTGGGCCTGGCCTCAGCTGATCTCTGAGAGATACGCTCTGACAGATACTCTGGTCCCAAGCCGTGGAGGGTTTTGAAAACCAAAACCAGGACCTTGAACCTTATCCGGAGGGCAACGGGCAGCCAATGCAGGCGGGCCAGAACTAGGGTGATGTGATCATACTTATGAGCACCCACCACCAGCCTGGCCCCCGCATTCTGTACCCGCTGCAACAAGGTAACTTTTGGAAGCCAATGGCCAGATGTTAAGAGATCTCCCTGGCCATTAACCCTGCATGCCTCGTCACAGGACTCAGCCTGCTACAGGTAAAGTCTACAGAGATTTCTGAGCTTCACGGCAATTCACATCCAAAATGTATGCCTTTTGTCCAACTGCAAATCAGGATTTCAAGAAAACACTCCCCGTCGAACCCACCGTTTAGTGGTAGTTTTGGCTGCAGGCAGTTTCTCAGCAAGCCTTTTAAGACAAGGCAAACATTTTGTTTTAGATTTTTATTTCAATTACTGATGCAGTGCATCAGTGATGGTCTTATAAACCATAGTCTTTTAAGAAATCATGAGCAGCCTCATGGCACAGTGGTTAAACTGCAATACTGCAGTGGAAACTCCACTCACAACCTATATTCAATCCTAGCAGATTGGGTAACTGACTCAAGGTTAACTCAGTCTTCCACCCCTCTGAGACTGGTAGATTGAGTACCCATCTCACAGGCAGTGGCAATGTGTTGCCTGCATTATTTAATTGTAACTTACCCAGAGTGCATTAAAAAGCAAAAGAACAAGAAGAAAAGTGTTCTGCTTATATACTGCCCCATAGCACTTCAAGCACTCTCTGGGCAGTTTATCATTTATTTATGCAGGCTACACATTCCACCCCCACCCCCAGCAAGCTGGGTACTCATTTTACCAACCTCAGAAGGATGGAAGGCTCAGTCCACCATGAGCCTGCTGCTACCTGGGAATTGAGCCCCAAGTTGTGAGCACAGGTTTAGTGGCAGTGCAGGCATTTAACCACTGTGCCACGGGGCTCTTCGGCTACTTGCAATGAGGTGGTATACAAGCAGGGCCCTTTGTGGAAGAGCAGAAGAAGTGATGGCTTGGCCGTGACCCTGAAGTGGCTCACTTCTTAAGCCACTAGATTGACACAACCAAACTGCAAGCCAGAAAAAACAATGAACGGGGCTGGTTTGCACCTCAGTGTGTGCCTCACTTTGGGGATCCTACTTTGTAGAACAAAATATCCAACACCCCCCCCCCCCGCTTGGCATTTCATGTGCTTTGCCAATCCAGGATGCTCTGCCTGCCCCCCTTCCACTGCCCCAGGCGCCAGGCCACCTGCTCCTGCTCCTGTGCCACGACCGCCATCGCCTCTTTCCCGGGTGCTTTCTTTCCTCTGAGGCAACGTCGCAGCTTCCCTGCAAGCAACCTGATCTCTGCCTTGGAGCATGCACCCAGGGAGGTGACAGGGGTGATGTGACAGGAGCAGGTAACATTTCCCCACCCCCACCCCACCCCCAGGAATCGAATGGCAAACCAGTTCGGTTTTCCAGTTGATTTGTGGTGAATTTTGGTTCATGGGTAACCACAAACTCCAAATGGTCACAAACCACCACTTTTCATGTCCTAAGTTGGACCCCTCAGGGGATGAGTCTGCTTCTCTGTTTCTCATTTTTTCCCAAGAGACAATGCCATGGGTTGTGCCAGTGGGTGCCAGCACCTGTAGGTGAAATCCTCTGCATGGCTATGCCCATTCCGAACTGGCCAATAAAAAGGCCTCACTGGGTTTTTCGAGGCCACCAAGAATTGTAGGAAGGAGCCTCTGCCAACTAGGAATGGCCCCAAAGTTTTCTCATGCTAGGCAATGGGGTCTCACCCAATGCAACTCAATTTTCCTGATTCTCCTAAAGATCCAGGTGAGCCCAAGGGAAGCATTAACCCAAGCAAAACTGTCCCATCTGCTCTGCAACTGCTGTGCCGCTTGGCTCTCAGGACCATCAATGGCAGTGAGCAACCTTGGCTTCCAAGACCTCCAACAGACAAGCCCACCCCTCTGCCCTTGTGCAGGATGAAACGGCCCCAGCAGCCCCGCAGTTGGGAGACTCAGTTTGCAGGAGGTGGCAATTCCAAGCCCAAAAGGAGATGAGAGGGGGCCAGAGCCAAAGCACGGGGAAGGCAGGCACAGCCCCCATGCCCCCTCCCCTCCGCAGGGCAGGATCAGCCCCTCTCCTCACCTGCATGTTGGGATCATCCAGTGAGTGCCTTGCACGCTGGATCGCCTCCTCTGTCACGCAGGTGTCTCCGTTGGACTGGATCTCCAGCACAGCCATCTAGGGCAGAAGCAAGGCTGCCTTCATCAAGCCCTATTTGGGGAGGTGGGAAGTATGGGGGGGCAGTCCTGCCCCTCTGCAGCAGGGGAGGGGGAGCTCTGCCACCCACAGGGAGGCAGGCAGGAGGGCAGGCAGGCAGGAGGAAAAGTCAAGTGCCTGATTGGGTAGTGAGCTGGACACACATAAGAACATAAGAAGAGCCATGCTGGATCAGGCCAAAGGCCCATCTAGTCCAGCTTCCTGTATCTCACAGCGGCCCCACCAGATGTGTTTGGGAGCGCATGAGACTAGATATCTGTCTCCTGATACCACTCCCCTGCATCTGGCCCTTGAACTACCCTGGTTTAAAGCCTAGAGATTACATATCTCCATCATGGTTTGTAACCCGTGATGGACTTTTCCTCTAGGAATCTGTCCAATCCCCTTTTGAAGGCATCCAGGCCAGATGCCATCACCACATCCTGTGGCAGGGAGTTCCATAGACTTACAACGCACTGGGTGAAAAAATATTTTCTTTTGTCAGTTCTTACTCTCCCAGCACTCAATTTGAGTGTATGTCCCCTAGTTCTGGTATTTTGAGAGAGGGAGAAGAGCTTCCCTCTATCCACTTTACCCATACCCTGCATTATTTTGTATGTCTCAATCATATCCCCCCTCAAGCGCCTTTTTTCCAGACTAAAGAGGCCCAATTGTTTTAGCGTTTCTTCATAAGGGAGGTGCCCCAGCCCAGTAATCATTTTAGTCGCTCTCTTCTGCACCTTTTCCAGTTCCACTATGTCTTTCTTGAGATGCGGTGACCAGAATTGTACACAATACTCCAGGTGGGGCCTTACTATTGTTTTGTATAACGGCATTATAATGTTGGCTGTTTTATTTACAATCCCCTTTTTGATAATCCCTAGCATGGAATTGGCCTTCTTCACTGCTGCCACACATTGGGGAGACACCTTCATGGAGCTGTCCACCAACACACCAAGATCTCTTTCCTGATCCGTCACGGATAACTCAGAGCCCATGAGTTGATAGATGAAGTTTGGATTTTTTGCCCCAATATGCATTACTTTACATTTGGTTACATTAAAACGCATTTGCCATTTCTCAGCCCACTCCCCCAGTTTGGAGAGATCCTTCTGGAGCTCTTCACAATCTTCTCTGGTTTTCACCACACGGAAAAGTTTTGTGTCATTGGCAAACTTGGCCACCTCACTGTTTATCCCTGTCTCCAGGTCATTTATGAACAGATTGAAAAGCACCGGTCCCAGGACAGAGCCCTGGGGCACACCGCTTTTCACTTCTCTCCATTGTGAAAATTTCCCATTGACACCTACTCTTTGTTTCCGGGATCTCAACCAGTTCTCAATCCATAAGAGGACCTGCCCTCTTATCCCCTGACTGTGCAATTTTCTCAGCAGCCTTTGGTGAGGGACTGTGTCAAAAGCCTTTTGAAAATCCAGATAGACTATATCCACTGGTTCACCCAAATCCACGTGCCTGTTGACCTTTACAAAAAATTCTAAAAGGTTTATAAGACAAGATTTACCCTTACAGAAGCCATGCTGATTTTCTCTCAGCAAGGTTTGTTCTTTTATGTGTTTTAAGATTTTCTCTTGGATGAGGCCTTCCACCATCTTCCCTGGGACAGATGTAAGGCTAACCGGCCTGTAGTTTCCTGGGTCCCTCCTCCTTCCTTTTTAAAAAAGTGGTGTGACATCTGCTATCCTCCAGTCCTCCGGCACTGCGGCCATTTTAAGAGACAAGTTGCATATAACCGTTAAGAGATCTGCAATTTCGTTTCTCAGTTCCCTAATAACCCTTGGGTGGATGCCATCTGGGCCCGGTGACTTGTTAATCCTCAATTTATCAATTAGTCCTAAAACCTCCTCTCTTTTAACCTGTATTTGATTTAATTCTTTAGTCAAGAGGGGTGGCTCTGGCAGCGGAATCCGCTCAAGGTCCTCTGTCGTGAAGACAGACGCAAAGAACTCGTTCAATTTCTCTGCAATGTCCAAGTCCTCCTTAACCTCCCCTTTTCCTCCCTCACCATCCAGAGGCCCAATTGGTTCTCTGGCAGGTTTTCTACTTCTAACATATTTAAAGAAGCTTTTATTATTACCCTTTATATTGCTAGCCATTCGTTCCTCAAAGTCTTTCTTTGCCTCCCTTATCATCTTTTTACATTTCTTTTGCCACACGAGTGGTGGGTGGAGCAGAGCATCCTTCCCCTCCTCAGCTGGCCAGGCCCACCGTACCTCTAGCGCGCACATGCCGAAAGAGAAGATATCCACCGCAGTCCCATCGGCCACATCTGGAAAGGCAAGGACAACCACACTCAGCTGGACGCCCCGAGCCAGAGCCAGAGCCAGACCCAGACCCAGGAAGGGCTCTCGCACTCACGTCCGTACTCGGGGGGGAAGAAGTGCAGGTTGCGTGGCTCTTCTCGCTCAGTCCGGACCGGGTGCCGGAGTTCTGGAGGGATGGCTGGTGAGGGGGCAGAAAGGGAGCCTCTGAGCTGGGGGGCAGGGAGAGAGGGCAGGGGCCAAAAGGGATTTCCAAAGGAGGACCCCCAAACGAGACCCCCCCGGGGCAAGGCAGGGCAGGGCAGGGCAGGGGGGGTCAAGTTCTCCAAAGAAACCCACAGACAATGCACACAGCACTTGTGGGCCAAGCCCAGGGGAGAGGGGGGCACGGCCAGTCCCCTCCCCCAAGAGTAACTCCACTCACCCTTTGCAAAGACTCTGTGCCACACTGGATCCAAAAGAGCAAGAGGGAGGGAGGGAAGGGCAGAGAGAGAGAGAGAGAGAGAGAGATTGGGGCAAGGCATTATTGGAAGCAAGTGGGGAATCCAACTCCCCCCCCCAAGAGTTATGGCGCAGAAAGGTACCCACTCCCCCCTGGGGGCAAGAGTCCTCCACAGAGGCTCAGCCGAGATGTCCCTTTCACCTCAAGGTGCCTGCTTGACCAAGGAATGGCCAAAAAATGCCCAGGTGAACCAGGGCCAGCAGGAGGAGGCTTCCACCACCATTCAGGCAGGCCCTGGTGGTTGCCCTCCAGGGGGAGAAGCATGGCAGCCTCCCTGCCCCGGCCCCCTGATGCAAGCTGTGGATGGGGGCACCTGGACAGAGATGGGCAAGTGGAAGGAGGGCAGGGAGGGACACCCCCCACCCCACCCCAGGGTGGCCAGAGAAGGTGACTGCGTGAAGCCTCCAGGCTCAGAGGCAGCCTCCCTCTGGGCACCCCCAGCCTAGACCCCAGGAGAAGGAAGCCTCCTCCACCCCTGGCCACCCAAGACCCAGCCAGCCTCCAGCCCCAGAAGCCACGGGTGTTGTGTGAGCCCATGTCCGCCATACCTGAGCCTATTTTGATGAGTCCATTGTGCTGAATGAAAATGGTGTCGCTGGTCAGGTTGCCGTGAATGATGGGCGGGTCACAGGAGTGCAAGTAGCTGCCGGAGGAAAGGGCTCAGGGAGTCACATGGCTGCTGGTGGCCCATGCCAGGACAGGCAGGCCGCAGGGAGGGCGTGCAGGGAGCAGAGGCTTACCTGAGAGCAGAGAGGATCTGGGTGCACCAGCGTTTCCAAGCCTGGAGGCCAGGGGAGGAGGGGGGGGGGGAAGCAAGACCTCAAATCAGGCTGCAGCTGCCCAAGGCCCTTTCAGGGGCTGGGCAGCCCCTCTGCAAGCACTTGCCCCATGGAAACCATGGAGTGGGGCTGTTCCATTGCCAGGGGGCCTGGCATCCAGAAGACCCGGGGTGGGGTGGGGTATGGCCATTCCACCCCCCACCCACCCTACAAGCTGGAGCAAGACAGGCTGCGGAAAGCCGTGGGGCCTGAGGGAGAGAAAGCCGAAGGCAGCCCAGCCTCCTGGGGCCCATCCTGGGCACCTGGTCGGGGCTTCCCTGGGAGGGTGGGGGGTGGGGGCACCTACCCGGGCATTCATGGCCTTGTGGTTCTTCTTGGTCTTCTTGAGGAACTGCTTCAGGCTTCCCGAGGAGACGTACTCCGTGATGAAGATCACCTGCGGGAGAGCAGCACGGGCTGGACGGTCCAGGGGCGTGGCTTTTCCTGCAGACCCCCGAGGGAGCAGCCTCAAGGGGACATGCGGCAGCCGTGCCCCTGGCCCCACCCCTCTGGAAGGGGCACCCATGGGACCCGCGGAAGCCCAGGAGATGCCTGGGCAAGGAGGAGGAGGAGGAGGAGGCAGCCTGGTTGGAGGGGCGGAGCACAGGACCAGAGCCGTGGCTGCCAGTGGGCACCTGAAGTTCTTCCTCTCTCTCCACCCCCCGCCCCCCGCCGTGCCCTCCCGCCATGGCCTGGCCACATCCTGGCCGCTCCCTGGTGCTCAACTGAGGCCTTAGGGAGTCACCTTGGACCATGGCCGACTTCCAGGGGCCGTCGGTTGGAGAAAGAAGCCTATCTCCCCTCGCTGCCACGCCAGGCCCTGCGTGAGGCTGGAGCTCCTGCCACTGAGCCGGCGTCCACGGCCTGGACATGGCCAGCCTC
This sequence comes from Phrynocephalus forsythii, assembly GCA_029282475.1. Taxonomy (NCBI): domain Eukaryota; kingdom Metazoa; phylum Chordata; class Lepidosauria; order Squamata; family Agamidae; genus Phrynocephalus; species Phrynocephalus forsythii. Next base: position 126,712,179 of record JAPFRF010000003.1, on the reverse strand, counting down.
CAGCCAGGCACGGGGGGAGGTTGGCGCTGCCCCTGCCCCTGCTGCCTCCCCCCCATCCCGTCCTCACCTGGGCCTTGGTTTCCTTCATGTCCAGCCAGTACTTGTGCACCTTCACAATGTTGGGGTGATCCACAACCACAAGCTGCTCAAACATGGTCTTGATCTTCTCCTGACCCATTGGGAAAAGAAGAGAAGGACGGATGCACGCCACCTGAGGCACATAGGTTCCAAGCAGCATGCCTCTGGGGGCCTCCTGGTTCACTGCAGCAGCCATGAAACCTCCCCCCGCCCCCCCTCCCGGGCCAGGGTTTGTGGGGAAGGAACCCCCTAGCAGAGAGGAGAGCCTCACCTCGTGGTCCTTGAAGGCCTTCTTGTCTGTGAACTGCAGCTCATTCCAGACGACCTCCACGCCCTCCTCCGTGTCCATGGCCAGGAAGGTGCTTTGCAGCCCTGGCAGGTTGCCCTGGTTCACCTGGGGGTGGGGGGGGGAGAGGCAGGGCCTTGAGCATGAGGGGGGGGCTACCTGAAAGGGACTGCTGTGTCATTTGGGGCCCATTGTACCCATACCTTGAAAAGAACCCACCCACCCAAAACCTCTCAAGGCCGTGTGTCGGCCTGGGTTCCGGAGCAGCCCTTTTTTGAAGGGGAGGGGGCAGCATGGATGGCACAAGCAGGCATCGCTCTCCTGTCCTTCCTGTCCTGCTGAGCAGAGGGGGAGGGTCTCCTCTGTCCCCACCCAGGGTCTCCATGGGTGCCCTTCTGACTGCCCCCCCCAGAGATTCCCCCCCCCCCAGATCGGGAGCACTCTGAGCCTCTCCATGTAGCCTTCAGGGCACAAGGAAGGCAGGACAGAAGAACAGAGACTCCCGGGGTTGGTGGCCTTGCGGTGGTCCAGGCCGGCCCTCCAGGTCTCTGCTCCTGCCAGCAGCCTGAGTGGGCAGGAAGGGGCAAGCGGGCACAGCCCTTGCTGGCTCCGGGAGGATCAAGGCACAGGCTGGAGTTCATCATTACAGGGGGTGGGGGATGATGGAGCAGCCTGGCAGAGTTCCTGCTCCATTCTCCTCACCCAGGCGGGCCGTCAAGCTGGCTCAATGATGGCCCCCAGCCCACAGCACACACACACACAACACACACACACACACACACACACACACACACACACACACACACACACCTCAACCCGCAGCTGCCTTCATCACCCTGAGCCAGCTCCGCGCCTGCCCGCCCGCCACCCCTGCCTCCAGTGGCAGCCGCCCTGCCTCCTAGATCCTGGCGATGCTGCCAGCCTGAGGAGGGGGGGGCAGCTGGCTCCCCCTACACCTCTGAGGAGCGCCCAGGACACAGCAATGGTGGCAACTCACCACCGCCTTCTCAACAGCCCTGGACCACAAAGAGCCGTCACAGCGGGGCAGGAGGGGGACGGGGGTGGGGACAGGTAAGGCAAACAGGAGGCCCCACCTAACCGAGAGGTAGTAGCACACTATGAGAGCGCAACTGTTCAACACGGTCGCCTCTTGCCCCTCCCCCACCTTCTGGACATTGCTTTGGCTTCTCAAAGTCTGGCTCAAGTAGGCTGCCAGCCCCCCACCCCACCCCCTCCCACAAGGCCCCAGAGACAAGCGGCCTTTCAAGGGGGCAGGGGGCTGCTTTGGGTTGCAGAGATGGCTCATGCATTCAGAGTCAGACCTGTTGTTTTATTAAGCAAAACCAGGGCAGGAAAACAGGGCCGCAGAAGCAATGGTCTTGTTTACTTGCCCTGGAGGAAGCCTCTTTCGTCATCCCAGAACAACAGCACCACCACCACCACCACCACCCACGGAGGCTGGTCGGGTGAGGCGGGGAAAGGGTGCCGTGCCCTCTGCCCCAGTCCCTTGCCTGTGGGAAGAGGGCAATCCAGGGCACAGGTGGGTGAGCCAGGCAGAGGGAGCCAAAAGCCAATCAGGTGGGTGGCACACGTGCCGGTCCAAGGGAGGGTCCCAGCACACCGCGCAGAGCTCGGCAGAGGACCCTGAGCCAAGAGAGGAGGGCGAGGCCCCTGCCCCAAGCAGCACACAGTCCACACCGGGGGGGGGGGACTGGACAGCGAGGGAGGCAACAGAAAGCACGGGATCAAGGGCCGGGCCGTCTCCCTGGGGAGGGACTTGTGGGCTGGGAGAAAAAGGCCCCAGGTCTTAGGAAAGAGGAGGAGGCTAAGGGGCAGGGGGGCAGAGGCTGCAGCAACCAGAGGCCCTGGGGGGGGGAGGGTGGCAATCCCAGTGTTCACGCAGGGCACAATGGGGGTGGGGGGGTGACAGCGGCTGCTGAAGTCAATGTCTCAGCAGGCAGGGCCACGGGCGAGGGGAACAAGCTGCTGCCACGGGGTCTGGGCGGGCCCTCCGGTTGGGCAGAAGCAGTCAGCAAGGTCCCCAGAGGCCGGCCCACCCACCCACTCAGGCGGTGGGAGAGGGCAGGGTTTGATGGAGATGCCTCAGCCGAGGCCGTGGGGTGGGCAGCCCGGGACTCTTTCCTGTTGGCCTCCCCAGAGAAGAGAAAGATGAAGGCCAGCCAGAGGTGGGCTTGGGGAAAGGAACCAAACCCCGCGGCCAAGGAAACATGCAGCCTGTTACGGAGGCAGTCAAGCCCCCTTCTCCCACTGCCCGCCCGGATTTCCTTAGAGAGGAAGGCCAGCATTTGGGGGGGGGGGATGATATTGGCAAAGGGCCACCTCCACACATCTCACACATACGCACACACACACACACAACTGCAACATAAACATACACCTCTCATCTCCTGAGGTCCTGCCTCCTCCTCCTCCTCCTCCTCCATCACCACCCAGTCTGAAAGCCAGGGCCAGCGGTCCAAGCAGAGGGTGACACGGCCAGAGTGGCTCACAAGAGCTGAGGCCAGGAACCCTTGGCAGCTGCCCCAAAGAGGGTGACACCGCACCACAGGGTGGCCTGTGCCCACCCCTATGCCCTCCCCACGCCTCCCTCCTGCTGCTCGGCCACGCCTGTCTCTTTCTTCCCCCAGGCGGCCAAGGCGGGGGTGACGGAGGCGGGAAGGGGGCAGCGCCAGGATGGTCGGGATGGGTACCAGCAGTCCTCCCGGGGAATGTGGTCGCCATAGCAACCTCTTGAGAGAGAGGCAGGAGGCAAAGCACTCAAGGCCAGCCACCCAGAGCAAGTGGCTCCCCAGCCCCTGGGCCTCACAGGCATCCGGTGGGCATCCGGTGGTCCCCTGGAGGCACAAGGCGAGAAGTTGCCAGGGGGCGAGAGGCGCCCCATCCCTCGGGACTGGCAGGGCCCTTAACCCCTTTCCCCTTCTGCAAAAGCGATCATGGAGCTGCCCTCCAGCCCCAGCTCTGCTGACAACCAAGAGAACTAAATTACAGATCAACCCAAGCCCTAAACTGCAAGCTAATTAAACCCTCCCCTTTGTCCCCACCCCCCAGTGGGGCTGCCCCAGGTGCAAAGGCTGCAGTGTCCTTCCCCACGCCCGGCTCCCCCTCGCCATGAAGCAGGAGGGTCAACCCATGCACCGGAGAGGCGGCAGGGCCACAGGCAAGCCCCGGGGTGTCAGCCGTGTGCAAACAGTAGGCCTGGAGTTCCCCAGCCCCCAGGCCTCCCCGAGCCCAAGCCCACCCACCCCCCTGCTGGCAAAAGAAGTAGACATGGCAGGCTGGCAGGCAGGCAGGCAGGCGAAGGAGGGCCCCAACCGCAAGGGCAGCCTGAGGCCCAGGGCAGCCACTCCTCCAGCCCCCCCCCCACCCACACACACCCACACTGGCCAGCAGGAAGGGCCGATAAGCCCTCCAGTCGCCAGGCTGCTCAGGGCGCAGGAAAGATAAGCGGTCACGGGAGGGACCGACAGCTCCTACACCCACCCGCCCCCAGGCTGGCCTCTGTGCCTCTTGCAAAGCACGGGGGGGGGCCCACAGGGCAGGAGGCAGGCAGCCGCCTTGGGCCACGGAGGACACGGCATGCGCTGGGGGGGACAGCATGGGCAGCCAGGCCGGAGGAAGCACCGGGGGGGGGGGCTTCAGCCTCTTCTGGGGACCTCTCAGAGCAACTGCCCAGGAGAGCAGGGTGGGGGGGGGCGCTAGGCTTGGGCCTCCCCCCTTCCTCCAGCTGCCGTCACATGTGTGTCATGGCCGGCTTGTGCGAGGGCCGCTGGCTGGGCCCAAAGCCATGCCAGCCCCTGCATGGAGGCAGAAGCCCATCGCCCCCTGAGAGGCCTCCCCAGCAGGGCTGGCGCCAGAGAAATCACCCGGGGCCAGCCTGGGGGGGGGAGGGGGGCTTGTCTGCATATGTGAGGTGGGGAGCTGAGCCACCAGCAGAAGCGACGGGGCGGGCACACACCTGGGTGGCGCCGGCCTTTTACGCCCAGGGATCCAGCGCTGGGGAGCTGCCCGGGTGGGTGCCTTGCCGCCGGCCTGCCCTCCGGAGGGCCAGTTTCCCCAGAGCCTCCCAGCAAGGCCACTGGTCGCAGCTCGCGGCAGTGGGGTGAGCCTGCCCACCCCGCGCAGAGAGGGCAGCGTGACGGCCCATGCGATGGCCAGAGGTGGGAGCGGGGGGTGGGGGCACACGCCCTGCAGAGGCAGTCCGCTCGGCTGGAAGGGGAGCTCCCGAGCAAGGGCGTTTGTTGTTATTCCTTTTCATCTACCACCGGGGTGGGGGAGGGGTGGGTGGGAGGTTTCCCGGAAGGCGCCTCCACATCTGTGCTGCTCGGTGGCCCTCCTCCTCCTCCTCCTCCTCCTCCTCCTCCTCCGTGCCCAGCAGGCGCCGTCCCTTCCAGCGGTGCCCTGCTCTCCCTCTCCCCCCCTCCCCCCCCCCTCCCACCCGGAGCCCCCCGCCCCGCCCGCAGCCCCCCCCCTTGGACGACGACGACGAAGCGACAGCGGGGCCGAGAGGGAGGCGGCCCGACCGACCGCCTGCCTGGCCCTGCAGACCCTCCCCTGCAGGGCCGGCGGGCGGGAGGACGGAGGGGGCGGGGAACTGGGAGGCGAGCAAGACCCGCGGGGCCGCTGGGGGGGGGGGCGCCGAGAGCCAACCCGCCCTGCCCTTCCCTCGCTCCCGCCGAGACCAGAGGGTCCCCGGGGGCCGCGAGGACCATCCGGGGGGGGGGGCGGAGGCGGAGTCCCGGCCGGGGCCACACTCTTTGAAGGGGTGGGGGGGGCGCTGCTGGTGGGGTGCTGGGGGGGTCCTCCGGGGCTGCCCCCCCTCCCTCCCTCCCGATGGCGGCTGACCTGCTCCTTCCGCTTCTGCCACCGGCCGCACGGGCTCTCCTCCAGCACCTCGCTCTCGTCCTCGCTCTCCTCCTGCGCCGCCGCCGCCCCCCCTGCGCCGCCGCCGCCCCCGCCGGGCTCCGGCTCCCCGGGACCCGACATGGCTCAGGCCGCCCGCCCGCTCCTCCCGCTCCTCCCGCTCCGCCGCCTGACGGGGCTGGGCGGCCGCAGCTGTCCCGGCGAGCCCCGCCCCTTCTTGCCCGCTCGCCCCCGTGGCTCCCTCGGCGCGCCGGCCCGGCGGAGGAGCAGGACGGGGCGGGGGGGGGAGGGGCGGGGGGGGGGGAGGGGCCAGGCAGGGGCCGCCTTGGCCGGGGGGCGGGGGGCGAAGGCTCCGGGGGCTCTCCCGGGACGCGAAGCCTCCCTTCCTCCTCCCCCCCCCGCCGCCGCCGGAGCCCTGCCAGCTGAAGGAGGGCCGCCTTCCTGGGGCTCCGTTGCCGCCGCCCCCCCCCCCGCCGCCGCCGCCGCGTGGACCCGGGCCTAGCGCAGACCTTTCCCCCCGCACCTGTTGCTTCCCGAGGGCGGCTGGGAACCGAACGGGGCTACGGAAGGATCCAGGGCCGCCCCCGCCCCCCCCGAGCGGCTAATAAGGGAGGGAGGCCCTTCCCCTCCTTGCTTGGCGAGCCTGGGTTCCCGGGGGGGGGGGGGGCGCCTTCCTTCCTCTGCCCTCCCGCTGAGCCCTCCTCCTCCTCCTCCTCCTCCTCCTCCTCCTCCGTCCTCTGCCCTTCCCGGGAGGGGCCCCGGGCAAGAGAGGGGGAAACACAGCCTGGGGTCTCTCTGACTGTGGAGAGCTAAAGGTTTCCAGGGTGGAGGCGGCGGGTGGGGTGGGGGGGGAGAGAGAGAGAGACTTGCCCTCAGTCCTGCCTTAAATGCCCTCCTACCCACCGACCCACCCACCCCGCGCCTCCGCCTGCCCCATCGGTTCATGGCCCAACCGGCCAAGGAAGGGCCGGGGAACCTGAACCCCAGTGGTGGCCGCTGCCCTCCTGTCCAGCCCCTTCAGCCTCAGGGCCACCCTTCTTCCCAGAGTTTCCAAGGTAGGGAGAGCTCAGGTGGACCACGGGGCGTTCTCCCCCGGGTGCCCTGGCCCTTTGCCCCTTGCAGGGGCTGGCTGGCCTCTGCAGCCACAGCAGGGATTTGAACTCTCTCGACCTCTGGCTCTGCTGCAGCCAGGTCCTTCTCTCCCTGAGCTCTCCAGCCACACCTGCTCTAGCAAGGAAGATCCAACCCAGCCCACCCTTGCCTTGCTGGCAGGCTCTTCCTCACCAGGACTGCCTGAATGAGACCTTGTGTGTGTGGGGGTTTTACTATTCCGCCTACCAGGCCATGGCAGCACTGCCGCCACCCACATCAGATGGCCATTTCCTAGTGCCCACAGTTGGTTGTGTGGTGTGTAACTGTCGCTCATCCCCTGCCGTGGCAGGGGGTTGGCGGCCGTGGAGCGCTGGTGACGATGTCCCCGGTGTGTCTGTGGGCTTCAGCCACTGTGTGAGAACCCAGATGCTCCAAAGCCACCCGTCACGGGTGGCAGTTTCTTCAAGACGAGGCACTGAGAGCCTTGTGGTCAAGACCAACTATGAAAAAGTGAGACGCATCCAAATCAGCAGCACCCTGGAGAGCTGCATTCGAAAAGGCAGGAGATGGCGGGGAATGGGCCAAAGACCAGCAGGAAGTTGTCAGGAGAAGGTCAGGAGGGAGGGGGAACTGAGGTGGGGGCAAGGTGCTCCGTAGCCTGGAAGACACAGGGAAGTATAAGATGCTGGTGGGAGACCAAGAAGAGGAGGAGAGCAACAGCTCCAGGCTTGTTGGATGAAGGGCGGGGGTGGCCTTCAAGGAGGCAGGGTGGACCGCTGCAGCACAACACCCGTCTCCCTTTTTCTCTCTTGAATAGAATTGCACACCTTTGGTAGATCATTGGAATGCTGTGGATTTGGGTCTCAGCTAGGCTTTCGGCTTGGTTCTCTGGAGTTCTGCTTGGTGGTTTTGGGATGGATGGCTTTTGGCTGTAGCCAAAGAGAAGCCACTGGGGAGTCTTAGGTTGTCCCCCCCCCCGGGAGGGAAAGGGCAAGGGAAGGGCACAGGTCCCGTCCATCGCCTGGAGAAAGGACTTGGATGAAAGGGTACAGAGGGTGACCTTCAAGTTTGCAGGTGGCATCGAGCGGAGAGGAGATGGCTCTAGCTCCCCAAGCCCACCTGGATTCCAGGTGACCTCAACAGATTGGAAAGCCCAGTGAAAATGGGCAAAAAGGGAGATTTCCCGGGGGAAGACTAATCGGGACTGTGGTTGTTGCCAGACACAGCTGCACTGCAGATGTATTCCATCCACATCAAGGAAAGTGCCTCTCTCTCTTGGTTTGTCCAGACCTCATCTGTGGCACCATGCGCAGGTGTGGCACCACCTTGTTAGGAAGGGTGTAGAGGAGCTAGAAGGGGGTCCAGAGGAAGGTGGCCAAGGGGGTGAAAGATCCGCAGACAAGCCGGATGGCTGAAGAGCTTCGTTATTTTGCTTTATTTATATACCACTCATCTGGCTTCAAGGCCACTCTGGGCGGGTTTATTTATTATTTATTTATTTATTAACAAAAAAAATTAGCCGCCCCACTACCAAGAGGTCTCTGGGTGGCACACAACAAGTATTAACAACTATAAAACAATAAAATTATTAAAACTATAAAATACAATACAATTAAAACAACATACAAATAGAGATGGGCAAAAAATGATGTTTCGTTTGTCGTTTGGTCGTTTAGGGGTCCGTTTCGGTTCGTTTTTGTTTTCTTGACGTTTTTTGCAAAAAAATTGTTTTCGTTTCGTTAGGTAATGAAATGAGAAAACAAAAACAAAAAATTGCTGTTTCGTTAGCATACTTTTTAGTTCAATGCATCTGCTACAACGAAAACGAAAAACACGGCAAATTTGGTCGTTTCGTTTTCGTTTTGTTTTTTAAAAATTCATTTTGTTTTCGTTGCGTAACGAAACGAAAAAAACGAAAATGAAAAATTGCTCGTTTCGTGCCCATACAATATCAATTGTAGATTACACAACTCTGCTGCTCATGTGTCCAACTGAGTAATCTACTTAAAATGCTGGGCAAACAGGAAGGTCTTTGCCTGGCGCCGAAAAGCCAAAAGTGTTGGCGCCAGGCGGATCTCCGTAGGGAGGGCATTCCAGAGTTGGGGGCAACCGCCGAGAAGGCCCTGCTTCAACATGTCACCCTCCCTTATCTCTTTGAGGGATGGCACCTTCAGCAGGGCCTCCTGGCCTGATCTTAAAGTACGGGCAGGCTCGTATGGAAGAAGGCAGTCCTTTAGGTAGCCAGGTCCTAAGCCGTTTAGGGCTTTATATGTAAGCATTAACACTTTGAGTTGGGCCCAGGCAGCAACTGGCAGCCAGCAACATAAAGCAACCCTCAGCCATATGCAGCCCGTTGTACAGGAAATATCAGGGGTGCTTTCAGGTACAGATTCCTTGCTGTCTGTGGGTGGCTGGTGGGGTGGGGTGGGGTGGGGATGTCCCTTGGAGCTCTACCAGTCCATGAGCCTGTCAACCAGGGATCTGAGTAGGCCCAGAGCTAAGATGAGCCCAGGAAGCCTTCTCTCAGGGATGTTTCCCTGGTGGGTGTCATGCAGTGTCCCAGGGGGTGGGGGGGTGGGGCAGCCCCTGCCCACTCCCTTGTGCTCTGACCCTGTGATCCACAGGGGCTGGGGAGCAGGGCTGGAAGGAGGAGGGAGATGACACCTGTGTCTCCCCCTCCTGCTCTGGGGCTCCTCCCCCGTGTCCCATTTTCTTGCCATCCCTGAATTTGAAAGGAGTGAGTTTTTCCTCAAAAGGGAAGTGCTGGGAAGGCCTAGAGAAGGATGAGTCAAAGGAGCAAAGGGGCAGAAGACAGCTCGACTCAGGAGGGATGAGATGGGGGGAGGGGGGAGATAAAACGATCCCTTCGGGGGGGGCTGTCAGGGAAGGAAGAGATTGTTCCCATTCTGTCTGACATGGGGTGGAGGTGAATCAGAGAAGCTGAATGGTGGGAGATCCAGGGCAGGAAAAATAAAAGCCCCCCCCAGAGCTGGGTGATAATGCCCCCCCCACATGTGGCAGAGCTCAACTGGGAAATTGCCCACCATAAGAGGGGCAACCGCCACCAAACTGGGACAGTTCAGCTGTGTGAGCCCCCCCCCCTTATAGTAGCTGCTTTGGCCATAAGGAAGGGGGCTCTCCCTTTATTACCCCATGTACTGAGAAAACAAGTGATTTGTGGGGTGGCAGGAGGTTAAACCCCCTCTCCATGGGACCCTCAACCCTTGGAAGGGGGGGGGAGCTCACTTGTCCCGTGCTCTTCTGTTTCCCAGGCAGGAGGGAGCGACAGGTGCTGCCCCATTCACCTGTGCCTTTGGCCCCTGACCCTCTGAACGAGCGGGGGAGGGGGAGGGACAGGAGCAGAGCATAAGCCTCCCCCTTCTGGAAAGAGAAGGGTGCATCCAATACCCAATGTTGACTCAAGACAGAGATGGTGGTGGGAAAATGCAAGTGTGTAACCCTAACCAATGAACATTTATTGTTTCAAACTTTGAAAATAACCTGAATTGCAGGATTCCAAGGCTGAGCCAGGATGGGAAGCCAAGCCTCCTGAGTCTTCTTCCATCTCTCACTGGGTGGCCATCAGGCGCACCATTAACTCAGGCTCAAAAATGGTATGAAATTAGGGTCATTTTCTCAGTAGCTGTGGGCCAGCAGGCTGGTGAGCTTATAGCTCAGGATTGCGAGGAACCACTTTTAGGATGCTCACAGTGAGGTAAGAGGAAATGGGTCACCTTCTTATTGGGTTAAATATTCAAAGTATTCAGGATAAGAGGCAAATATGAATACTGAAGTACCAATATGGGGGCATCATGTGACTAGCCCTCTGCGGCAGATGGGGGAGAAAAAAGCAGGCAGCCCAAGGAGGACATGATCGTGGATGGATCCCGCCTGCCTGTCCATTCCTCCCAACCCAACCCCCCCCACCTTGTTATGTTGACAGGCTGTATTTACCTAGAAAATTAGGTGGTAGAGGTCTTTTGCAAGTGAAGCAGACAGTTGAAGAATAGAAGCATGTGTTGATATATTATGTAAAAATTGTACAGAGCCAGCATTATTGAATGTTAAGAACAAGGAGGTGTTTTAAAGCAAACAAAGGGTAAATATAGGAAAACAACAATGCAAATACGAGCTGATGGCTGGCATAATAAAGCACTGCATGGGCAGTTCCTCAATAAAATCAAAGGCAAAGTAGATGAGGAAAAGACCTGGTTATAGCTCACCAATGGAACACTGAAAAAGTCAGAAGCCCTGATTTTTGCAGCTTAAGAACAAGCTATTAGAACATGTCTGTGAAGATTCTCAGTCATCCAGGTGAGTTTATCTGGAAGTTGAGTCATGGCTCCTGGACTTCTTTTTTGAGAGATAGAGACGTTTCGCTGCTCATGTAAACAGCTTCATCTCTCACTCTGAATACAGCTAGTGCGAGTCCTCCATTTTATAGTCAGTCAGCTTAGAATTAGAATACTCCAAATGGGATAGTTTATGGGTGGAGCCAACGTGTGTTTATCTATCTGTACAAAACTCAAGGAATTAGAGTGGCAAGTGTTCCCCCTCCCTCAAGAGACGGGGGGGGGGGCTCCTATACTTGAAGCAGTAACTTAGTGTTCCCAGGAAGGAGCCCAGGCACTCCTCCCATGGCCTTTGCAAGAGTCCCAGCCTTGGTGCCACTCTCTAGGCCTAAGCCTTGAGGGGGGGGGGAAGGGGGCCGAGTCCCCAGCATGGCTGCTGCAGAGTCACAGGAGCAGGAAGGAGGCTAGAGAGAAATTGGCACACAGAGGCATTGGTGGCAGCAGCTGCTTTGCCCGGTCCCTCAAGTCACCCGAGCGGCAGATGCTGCTCCAGTTGACGGGACAGGATAGGCAGCCATCCTCCTCTGGGGGGCAGCAGCGGCACAGATAACAGGATGGCCGAGGCGGTTCACCCTCCCACATGCCCCTGCAGGGTGATGGAGCCAGTGGGAAAGAGGGGTCTCACACAGAGGGAGAGAGAGAGACCTGGCTGGCTCTGGGCCCAGTACAGACCAGGTAAAAATAATCACTCTCGCTTCTGCCTTGGAAGGCTGCTGCTGCTGGAGCCGCCCTGGCAGATGCTGCTGCCTACAATGCTTTTGACTTTGTATTTTGTTGTCTCCCCCCCACACACACACACTGAAAATATTTTTATTAGAGGACTGCCTATAAATGCTTTTTGAGGAAACAGAAATCAGTATATCGGGTGGTGGCAGCAGATGACGGCTGGAACCTGGTGGCACCAGGTGGTCTTCTTCCACCTGCCCCATCCCCCCCGGGGGGGGAGAGCCCAGTGAGACAACTTGGTGGTGAAAATAACAAGGTGGGGGGGTTGGGTTGGGAGGAATGGACAGGCAGGCGGGATCCATCCACGATCATGTCCTCCTTGGGCCGCCTGCTTTTTTCTCCCCCATCTGCCGCAGAGGGCTAGTCACACGATGCCCCCATATTGGTACTTCAGTATTCATATTTGCCTCTTATCCTGAATGCTTTGAATATTTAACCCAATAAGAAGGTGACCCATTTCCTCTTACCTCACTGTGAGCATCCTAAAAGTGGTTCCTCGCAATCCTGAGCTATAAGCTCACCAGCCTGCTGGCCCACAGCTACTGAGAAAATGACCCTAATTTCATACCGTTTTTGAGCCTGAGTTAATGGTGTGCCTGCTGGCCACCCAGTGAGAGATGGAAGAAGACTCAGGAGGCTTGGCTTCCCCATCCTGGCTCAGCCTTGGAATCCTGCAGGGTGGGGCTGGGTGGGGAGTGGAACTGCTAAAACCACACTTTCAATCTCTCCGTCTCTCTCCCACCTTGAAAGCCCTTTGGGGTTGCTTTGACTTGGTTCTGACTTGTACAAAAAGTTACAAGTCAGAACAAAAAATTGTTTCTGCGGAGGCTCTTGTCATGAAGTGGGCATCCTGTGGTTCCCTAGCGTTGGTCAGGCCATGTCTTTGCATTACTGTTCAGGTGACAGGTCCAAATGGAACAGGGGGGTTAAGGGGAGGGGTTAGGGGGAGGGCACAAGAGAAAGCAGACGGCAGTGGGAGATGGCAATCCCTTGTTTATGGGATTTGCAACCCACACAGTATGCAATATGAGTCATTTGTTAAAAGTACCTTGCCTCAAACAAACAGACTTGCCTCAGACAACAGGTATACAAGCCTCAACTGTGCAGACGTCTGTTTGCCCTCCAGTTAAGAAATGATTGTTGTTGTTCAGTCGTTCAGTCGTGTCCAACTCATAGTGACCCCATGGCCTATTTGTAACATGGAAGAAGTCTCGTCCTTAAGAGCTAAATGTGGTGCTGTAGGAAGAGAGCTTATTCATGCAGGAAAGCTGGGAGTGTTGGTGGGACCTTGGCCAAGAGCGTTGTGTATTCTTGAGTTAAAACTGAAAGGGAAGTAAAGCAAAGCACAGTGAATTGCTTTTATGCCACCCCGTCGTGCTTAAAGCCCCCCTCTAGCTACACACTGAAGTATTCAGCAAGCCTGAGTGAGACAAATGACCAAAAAGAAATCCTCCTGGGCCAAATTGCACAAGGGAGAGCCAAGGGCACAAAAAGGGCAGGCATGCCAGGCAGGAGAGCAGCCAACAGGGCTTGTAAAAGGGAGCAGCTTGCGAACAGACCTTGAGAAAAATAAAATAGAAATGCCTCGCACGAAGCCCACAAGAGCTGCAGAGCAACTCCAGAACTGGCTTGTTGACAGTGCGGCCAACTTGCCTAGGAGAACAAGTGAACCCCTTTGCAAAAGCCGGACACTGGAAGTAAGTTTTTTTGTGGTGCACGTGGCCAGTGGGAAGATTCCTCGTAAGATCCGTCCAGGCCTCTGCGAATGAAGTTCTGCTTTGCGAGGCAGGCGGGGAGGACCACGTTCTTTCCAGCAGGAGGCTCCAGGCCTGGGTGGGATTGGGCTGTTCCTGTCCAAAAAGGCCGAGCTCCGTAAACGCCATCAGGGCCTTGAAAAGGCAGGAAAAAGCAAACTGTGGTCTTCCTCTCAGAAGGCTTGGTTCTATTCCTCTTATGTTTACAAGAGACCGGAGAACTTACAGAAACATACTTCGGATAGAAGGCAGGTGCCCTTTGGCTTTGTCCCAAAGCAAAAGGTCAGGGGAAATGAAAGGTCGCTTCCCTTCCAGGCACCCAACATGGCACCAGGAGTGTGTGCGCATCACTGCAGATCTCCTTCAAAGGAAGGTCCCCACATCAGGGAAAGGAGCCCACAGTGAGGAAGCCACTGGAGGAGGCCCATGGGGTGAGGGAATGGTGATCTGTGTGGATCTTGTTCAGATGCCCTTCTGAAGCCATTTACTAACCTTGGTTGAGATCACCCTGGTTGCTGTGCGAGGAGGGCCACCACTGCCATCACTCACGTGCCTGACCCCAAAATTAGACACTTAACTCCCCCTACAGAAATTCCATAGACCTCTTGAAGGGAAAATCAGACATTGGTGTGGCATTCCATTGAAGGGCTGCTCCCTGAATGAAATCAGTCACAATCGTGTCTGCATTCATCTGAGTATCCAGGTATAAGTCTTTCCCCTGTTGCAGTAAATCTGGGCAACATCAGCTTGTCTGATTCTACAGGCTTTATTTCTCTAGTTTGCTTTTCTGTTTCATATGTTAGCAATACGTGTACATCAAAGTATTGAAATAACAATACTTGTTATGTGTTATGTCAAATAGCATGTCAGTTTAATGGTTATATAAAAACCAGTAGGCACATAGACTTAACAATCCTTCCTTACAATTTTTGAAAAGTTACAGGTGTGATTTCCATCCCAAGGTCTTACAACTATGAGAGATTGGAGGCATTCAAATGCAAAACGGAAACCTCAGAACTTTACACACTGAGATCGGGCTATTTTATCCTCTTCCCAGCATCAACCCTGCAATGAATCAACCTCAGCCGATCTATGCAAGAGCCTGGAGAGTATCAAAACCCCCTGAGTCCATCAGTTTGACTCCCTAGCATTTCTCTTTGCTGTGAGCTTAGCAGACTTCCCAAAAATATTTCCAAGGCACTTTGTGAATAATTAAAAGCACTTATTGAAGCTATTGGAGGTTATACAAATTATTGCTCTTATCTATAAAATAACAAAGATGATTTCTACACTAACTTTAATGAGGCCATGAGGTAAAGGCCTCCCTCTAATTCGTAAACTACATTTTCTAAGCTTGTCTTGTCTTTGTGCACTACAAAGAATCTTCTCCCCATCTCTCTCAAAGCACAATTCAGACTGTCCATTAGCATGGGAAACATCAGTTGCATGGTATTCATAGACCAATCAGATTCTTCTTGCTTCTTCACTGAACCCTGTTTACATCTCCAGCAAGCTCATGTTTACACATTCTACAGATTAAGCACACAGGTACTGAAACAAACTACACTTTAATATTCAGTGTTTAAATTTGGCCTAACTAACAGGTTTAACTACTCCTAAAATCTGTTACAGAGCATTATCCCATGGCCAGAAGAACGGGCTCCTAAGAGAAGGTGGATTCGCTCTACCACCATCGCCTTGACCCATGCCAGTCCGGGTTCAGACCTGGCCGGGGGACTGAGACAGCTCTGGTCGCGCTGCAAGATGACCTAATCCGGGCAGCCAACAGGGGGTCCTCCACCCTGTTGGTTCTCCTGGATCTGTCAGCGGCCTTTGATAAGTCGACCACGGTATCCTGCTGGATCGGCTCTCCGAGGTGGGAATCGGGGGCACTGCTCGCAGTTGGCTCCGTTCCTTCCTCGAGGGCCGTCCCCAGTATGTGCAGCATGGGGGAGAGTTGTCGGCCCCGTGGATACTCCCTTGTGGGGTACCGCAGGGCTCGTCTCTCTCCCCCATGCTGTTCAACATCTATGTAAGGCTGCTGGCAGGGGTCATTAGGAGATTTGGAGTCTACTGTCACCAGTACGCTGATGACACGCAGCTCTATCTCTCCTTTTCTACCTCTGCAGTGGAAGCTGTCCGGACCCTCGACCAGTGCCTGGACGCAGTACTGACATGGACCAGGGCGAACAGGCTCAGGATCAACCCCAAGAAGACTGAGGTGATGTTCTTTGGGAGCTCCCCATCTGGATATGGAGGCCCTCTCCCAAGCTTGGATGGGGTTTCCCTCCGGCTTGCGGATAAGGCTCGGAACCTGGGCGTGGTTCTGGACCCGGCACTCACTCTGGAAGCCCAGGTGGCTGCCGTGTCCAGATCCGCTTTTTACCACCTTCGTCAAATCGCCCAGATCCGCCCATATCTAGATGGCAACTCCCTGAGAACTGTGGTGCAAGCGCTGGTAATCTTGCAGCTGGACTACTGCAACACTCTCTACATGGGGTTGCCCTTGACTCTCCTCCGGTGTTTGCAGCGGGTACAGAATGCGGTGGCCAGACTGGTGGCGGGTGTGCGTCGTTATGACCATATCACCCCGGTTCTGGCCCGCCTGCATTGGTTGCCCGTTGCATCCCGGATCAGATTCAAGGTCCTGGTTTTAGTTTATAAAACCCTCCATGGCCTGGGCCCAGACTACCTGTCAGAGCGTATTGTCCAGCAATCAACCTCGGCCCGTCCAGTCCGGCAGTCGTGAGCGCACACACTCTGGGTCGCCACCCCGAAAGAGGCCCAAAAGTCCATCAGCCATAATCGGGCCTTTTCAGTGGCCACCCCAACACTCTGGAACAGCTTACCACCTGATGTGCGCTCTGCAGAGTCCCTGTTAGCCTTTCGCCGAGCCTTAAAAACCCTTCTCTTTAGCGAGCCTTATGGTGGCGCAACGTAATGTTTTTTTGTTTTTTGTTTTTCGTTTTTCTTTTTTCCGCCATCTACACGGTTGCCAACAATTTTCCCTGCTGAGCTGCGACCATAAGTTATGATTCTAAGATGTCCCAGCTGTTTTAAAATGTTGTTTTATCTTTGCTGTTGTCTATTCTGTACTGAAGTTTTATTCTTATGCTTTATATTATATTGCTTGCTGACTCGCTCAGCTATCTGGAAGCCGCCCAGAGTTCTGCTCCGGAAGATGGGCGGGGTAAAAATTCAATAAATAATAATAATAAATAATACCAACGACCACGTGATCCGGAACCGGGGTTTCTGTGTCCTCTAGGATGGTGCTGAATTCTTTGCCTAAGTTTTGTCCCTACCACCATGATGTGCATCAAAACACCAGTTTCTGTGTTGTTTCCCTGCTTTTCCATCGCAAACAATTTTTAAAAGTTTCTATGCTTACATATCACCTTCCTTGTGTCACTGTGAACTCTGTGGTTATGCATGCAATTGCAATTATTCTTACATCATGGTGTTTAATAGGGAAATTTTCAGTAATAGGGAAATGTTCAGTAATTTCAGTAAACTACAGGTCAGTGCCTATGACGTGGGCTTGCTGGTGTATTGATATCCTGAAACCACAAATTCAAACAAACAAACAAACAAACAAACAGACCACAGGAAGTAAGCACCATGAGGAATAACAGAAAAAACAACGTCGTTTTGGAGTCCCCACTTAGGTTTGTGTCACCTTAAAAGATGCATTCAAAAGCAGCTCCAAAAAACAGTACCCCCAGAGGTGGCAGCTGGAAGACATGCTGGGAGACACTTAAGCAGGTGTGGCTGTTTTTAAAAAAAAGCCAGCTGCTTGTGGGGGCACAATTTTTGAAGATGGTTTTCCCTGCATTTACAGAATGCAGCAGCCAGGCTGGTGGTGGGTCCTCAGAGATACGATCACATTACCCCAGTCTTGGCTCTCCTGCATTGGCTGCCCGTGGCACTCCGGATAAGGTTCAAGGTCCTGGTTTTGGTTTTCAGAACCCTCCACGGCTTGGGTCCTGAATACCTGTCAGAGCATATCTCCCAGAGGTCAACTGAGGCCCGACCCACAAGAATGTCGCAGGCGCGCTCACTCAGGGTGCCCACTCCTAGGGAGGTGCAGAAGTTGACTACGCGCAACCGCACCTTCTCTGTTGTGGGCCCCTCATTATGGAACCACCTCCCGAGTGAGCTGCGCCTTGCACAGTCCCTGCGCGCCTTCAAGAAGGCTTTGAAAACCTTGCTCTTCAGGGAGGCATATGGCGACCTTTAATTTAATTTATTTAATTTATTTTTCTCTTTTCCCGCCCACCGATCCATCTTGCTAGGGTTTTCCCTTTTTCTTTTTTTTTCTTTTCTGTATTGTATTGCTTTCTAACTGTAAACCGCCCAGAGTTCCGTTTTGGAAGATGGGCGGTATAAAAATAAAACAAACAAACAAATAAATAAGTGCTTTTTAGCCATTGTGGGATAAGACTCTTAGATTGAAGACAGAATCAAAACCATGGTTGTACCCAAAAGTAAAATACATTAATAGCCTAAAAAAGCACATGAAACTAAAATATGGACAATATATTTCCTAAAATATTAAAGTTCTTTAAAGTAATAAAACATGAAGTTAAATGCATTACTCAGCCTCTAAGCATGTTAAGCACACAGATAAATACTGTATTTGTAAAAATCTCACTCAACCTGGCTATTAAAGTCTACAGGGAAAATTCCATGCTGATGGTTATTCTCTGATGCATGGTGTCTGAAGCAGTGATGGTATTTGATGATAAATGCCTGGATACTGTTATGGACATTCAGCTTCAAGATATTTATACCCTTACAAATTCATTTTATTTTTCTCATTTCTACTAATGTCTACAAATTGTTGTAAACCCCCCTGAGTGATCTTGCTGTCAGATGGGCGGTATAAAAATCCAATAAATAAATAAATAAATCCCAGATTTCTTTATTGAAGAATTTCTGCATGAGCAACAGCAATATGTAATATCCCATTTATTTTTCTTCTTTTTTCCTGGGTTAGAAGTAAAATGTATCATATTGGATTATTCTTGCTACTGCTACAAGCCCTAAAACAAGAATGCCTTATATATAGAGAGAGTATGCTGATTAAATTTGCAGATGATACTAAATGGGAGAGATGGCTAATTCCCCAGGATAGGATGAAAATCCAAAACGACCTTGACAGATTGTCCAATTCATTCTGGGCCAAAGCCACCAACGGAATGAGTTTCAACAGAGGAAAAATGTAGAGTCCTGCATCTATGCAAAAAAATGAATTGCACAGATATAGGATGGGAGACGTCTGGCCCGGGAATAGTAGATGTGAAATTGAACATGAGTCAGCAGTGTGATGCGGCAACCAAGAAAGCCAATACGATTCTTGGTTACATCTACCGAAGTGTAACGGAACGCAGCCCAGAGAGGGAGGATAGTCTCCACCCAGTAAGTTCACTAACCTCTTGACCGCAGCCACACAGTTATTTTGATTCCTGGAGATGTTAATTCCCCTCTTGCTGCATTAAACAAAATATAGGTTCTTTTCTATGACTCCCGCCTGACTTGTGAGATTTAAGTAATCTTATCTTAAAGAATCAGGTAACCAGGCTAATTCTTAACTTATAAAAATATTTATTCTATTACAGAGATTATTTGCAGAAATATCTCTAACTTGAAAACAAAGAAAATGAAACCCCATTCTTACATATTTTCTTTCTAACCTAAGATTATAATAGAATTAAATGAGAGGCAAAAGCCTCAGCTTGCGTACAGGATCACATCTTGAACAGTCCAAGAAAAGAGATCTAGCTAGCCATGAAAAAAACGAAGTTCTCTTCCTCCCTCTTCTCCCCAGCATAACTCAGACAGTCTGTCCTGGGGGGATGTCACATGATGTTCAAAAGCTAATCACAGTCCACATTCTGGCTTCACACATTTTGTTTACATTCTTGCATGATAGATGATCTCCAAGGGAAGTTAGAATTTCCTCAGGAGAGTCTTCAGAATCACAAGCTTTGCTTCACCTAAAAAATCCCTTAGAAACCACAACCTTCCCTTTAAATTACGTTACACAAAGCATAATGTCTAGATCAAGGGAAGTGATAATACCACTGATAGGAATGATATTTTAATGAAGTTTATAACTGCCATTGACAAAATAAAATGGCAGCGCTTATGTTCTCTTTTGGCTATTTCCCCTTTTTATTCTCCCCCTTCAGTGTATTATTCTAGCCTGCATTTCACCCCGAGATTCCTTTCCAGCTATGTAGGGTTGTAAATTAGTAGTTGTATAAACACGTAGCTCCATGGGAAGACAGTCAGCCGAGGTATTCCAGGAGGAGATAAGCCAGATATCCTTGAAGTGATAATACCACTGATAGGAATGATATTTTAATGAAGTTTATAACTGCCATTGACAAAATAAAATGGCAGCGCTTATGTTCTCTTTTGGCTATTTCCCCTTTTTATTCTCTCCCTTCAGTGTATTATTCTAGCCTGCATTTCACCCCAGATTCCTTTCCAGCTATGTAGGGTTGTAAATTAGTAGTTGTATAAACACGTAGCTCCATGGGAAGACAGTCAGCCGAGGTATTCCAGGAGGAGATAAGCCAGATATCCTTGAAGTTATTATCCATCTTCGGCTTTCAGAGAATTCCTGTCTCGGAGCGGAGCGGAGTCCCGGGAAGTGCAAGCCAGATGGCGACAGAGTGCAAGATGAATGTCTTCCTCCTTCAATATCCCTTCAAATTGATTTGTTACCTTGTATGAACTTTGTATCCGTTATATTTTCTCATTGTTCTATGCTCCATTTACAACCCACAGCTGCATCCTTATCAATTTAGATAAGGGAGGGGCTGTTGGGGAGTAAAAATTCTTATAAAAAGTATGGAGTTTCTTTGTTCGAGGCCCCAGACTTTCCGAGCTGATTTGGCTGGGTGCCCGTTGCAACGCTCAATAAAGTTTTTCTCCGTTCTTTGGAACCTTGGCTCGCTTTGATCTCTCGACCCCCGAAACCGCGGCAAAGAACCCTGAAACATGGCTTACACCACTCAATTTTGCTCTGGTCAGACCCCACTGGGAGTACTGTGTCCAGTTCTGATACCTAAATTTTAAAAAGTTTGTTGACAACTGTTGCAAGTTTTTTGGGGGCTGTTTGACATTCCCTGAGCTCCTTGCCCTCTGAAGATGCCGGGCACAGAGTCTGGAGAAACATCAGGAAGAAAAACTTCCTGAACACAGCCAAACAGCCCGAAAAATTCACAGCAGCTATCAGATCCCAGACGTGAAAGCCTTTGAGAATTCATTGATGCTGACAACCTCAAATAGGTCCACAGGAGAGTGACCAGGATGGAAGAAATCTTAAAAGGAGCGGCTTAGGGAGCTGCAGAGGAGTAGCCAGGATTTGGAGCGCCTGGGAACAAAGTTCATTTTTGCACCCTTCCTGACGCCCCCCCCACATTGCACCCACCCAGCAATGGGGGCTGAACCCTGCAGCTGTGGGGTGGGTGCATGCGTACACGTCCGTGCAGGCAGATGGTGTGTGCATGTGCGTGCATTATACCTCTCCCACCAAGGCGAGGAAGAGGAGGAGGGTGGGCCACGGCCGCTGTGCTCCTGCCTGCCTGCCTGCCTGCTTCGCTGCTTGCCTGGCACATGGCAGTGGAGGCAGTGGAGGGGGTGCCGCCACCAAGCCTTAGAGGTAAGGAGGACTGCTGTAAGGAGGGTGCACGGCTTCTTCTTCCTCCTGCTCTCCCTCCCCCAGCTGCCCCCAGATTGCTGCACCCGAGGCAGATGTAGCCTTCTCTCCCCCCTAGATTCGCACCTGAGGAGCTGGGAATGTTTAGCCTTATAAAAAGAAAGCTGGGAGGGGATATGATAGCTATTTTTAAATATTTGAAAGGATGTCATATCGAAGAGGGGAAAGGTTTATTTTCCATGGCTTCAGAGACTAGGACTCCGGGCAATGGTTTCAAACTACAGGAAAAGAGATTCCATTTGAACATTAAGAAGAACTTCATGACAGTTAGAGCAGTTCAACAGTGGAATAATATGCTGTCCCAAAGGAGGGTGGTGGAGTCTCCTTCTCTGGAGGTTTTTAAGCAGAGGCTGGATAGCCATCTGTCACAAATACTGTGATGGGGGTTCGTGCATGGGAGGGGGTTGACCTGCCCTGGAGGTCTCTTCCATTTCTATGATTTTATGATTCTATGATTCACTGATCACCTGGATTCCCTCGCCGCCCTACCTCCAAGAAAGCTGTGTGTGTTTACGTATATGCACAGGTGTATTGATGCCACATGCAGGTGGGTGCTTTGTCTTCACCTAACAGCAGGTTGCAAACGTAATTGCATTTTATCCTTTGGTCTCCTGGCATAGACAGAAGCTAGCTGAAACAGCTTCTGTCCTGAAGTTCATTTTGTTTGATCCCGAGTGGGTTTCTTGGAGCAACAAAGACAAGGGTGCCATCAAAAGGGCATTTGTCCTGATCGTTCATCCACTGTGGGCACAGGTTACTTTGTTACTTTTTCTGGTGATCTAGCAGTGTAATTGCCAAAGCAAAGCATCCCATCCTAAGAGCATTCCTTTCCACATTTTACTGCATCCCTGTTAGTAGATACTAGTTTTTTGGGTGCATTTAGGATTTCTCCATATTGGTCTGTTTCCATTACTTGTGATAGCTGGAAATGAATCCAAGTGAGCTTCCTGCTTTAATTTCCCAGCTGGTTTCATTAGCCACATATAATTAGTAGCTTAAACAGACATCTCAACTACTTAATGATATGGGGAAATTTGGAGATTAAACTGGGAAGTTAAAAATGTCCTTCCTCTGCTCCTCCATAAAGTACAAGAAGGAAGAAAAATGTTTAAAAAATTAATGTGGTGTTGATGAGCTGTACCACTTAAAGCAATTAAAATGTTTTTGAAATATTTTTCCTGGGAATGGGTGGAGATGGTGGGGGATAAGTGAGGAATTGTTTTTTCCGCCTCCTCCTCCTTTTTTGACCTTTGTTAAAGGCTGGATTGTGAGCTTGCTGGGAGGCAGAGGCATCACCCAGAACCTGCACAGCTGCTGGTGTTGCCTCCTCCTGCTCCGGCCACCTGCCTCACAGCCACCTGCTTACTCGCTCCCTGGTCTTCCTTCGTGGCTGACTTCATTGGCATCCCCCCCCCAACTTTTTTGTCCTTAGCCCAGCGGTGGCCAGGCTGACGCTTGCCTCTCTTTACGAGGGGGCTCAACAGGGCTTGGGGTGACTGACGACGACTCTCCTGCAGTGGCTCACCATGACCCACCCACAGCATCATGGAAGCGTTTTTAAAGGGGGGAGACCCCAAAGGGACACTTGAAATAAGTATGGCAGGCAGCTGCAAAGATGGCACCCCACCCCACAGTCTCTCCTTGGCCATAAGTGACCCTCTCCACCCCCTCATATTGAGGGGTGTAGACCGGTCCTGTGCTTTCTTTCTCTTTACCGTGGGTATCCCAGGCAATTACTTGTTATTCATGGCTGTCACTCTGCCTTACCTGCCTGCTGCACTGTGCTAGCAAAAGTGACTCCAGTTGGTGCTCTCACTGCCCTGTCTGGGGCAAGGGCCATCCTGAATCTGCCCAACTCTGCAGAACCATTCCTCTTCCCCCCCCACCCACAAACTTCATTCCCTTGAGGGCTTCATGCAAGTATAGAAGGAAGGTCCAGCCACCTTGAGCAAACCTCTCTCTCTCTCTCTCTCTCTCTCTCTCTCTCTCTCTCTCTCTCTCTCTCTCTCTGTCTCTCTCTGTCTCTCTGTCTCTGTCTCTGTCTCTGTCTCTGTCTCTCTCTCTCTCTCTCTCTCTCTCTCTCTCTCTCTCTCTCTCTCTGTCTCTCTGTCTCTCTGTCTCTGTCTCTGTCTCTGTCTCTGTCTCTGTCTCTCTCTCTCTCTCTCTCTCTCTCTCTCTCTGTGTGTGTGTGTGTGTGTGTGTGTGTGTGTGTGTGTGTGTGTGTGTGTGTGTGTCCCTCCTGCCTACCTGGTGCAACCTCTGTGTTCCTCAGAAAATGTATAATCACAAGCTAGGTCTGTCCGTGGACTGAAAGAGGCATGTTCCAGTGCATTTAACTGGCTTCTTAGAAGAATGCTTCTCGTTGGCATGGGTGACCATGCGTACTGAGTCATGGGTTTGTAATTAGGTTATTTAGTGGCACGGCTGCCTTCGTAATATGTAGAGGCTCTCTTAAATGTCAAGAGGAGTGACACAACACTTACAAACAGATGCAGCTCTGGGCATGTGCCTAAGCTTGCACATGTGTACATGCCTATGGCTGCATGTTCCCTGCCATGAGCTTCAAGCAAAAGAGGCAGAGCATGCAGTTGAAAGCCCAAGAATACCCACCCACCCACCCCAACTGCCCCCAGTACAGCATTGCTGCTGAGGGAGGGGAGAGATGCCAGCCACTCGCAGTGACTGCAAGTCTACGAAGGAGACTCGAGAACAGATGGAGGAAGGACCGGTCAGAGATTAATCAGGCTGCAGTTCATTTGCTGACCAGGCACTACGATCGTGAGATCAGACAGGCTAAAAGATCTCATGCCTTCCTAAGAATTGGTGCGGCCTCAAACCGCCAGGCAGAATTGTTTCAGGTGGTTCGAGACCTCACCAATCCTGGTCAGCATGGGTCTCGTCCTGGTGATTTCACCAGTGAGCCTTTTGCAGCCTTTTTTAGATCCAGAATTGATGCCATCTGAACCGGTCTGGATTCTGGTTGTACTGACCTGTCCCTGAGCACCTCGAGCGCCGCACTGTTGAATTTAAAATGAGTTTAAAATTAAATTTCAGATAGGCTAATCCCACTGAGTTCTGCTGGACCCCAGAGACCCAATGAAGAATCCAACAGGAGAGAGATCCCGAAGAAAATACTGTGTTTATTAGGCCTAATAAAGGACAGCAGGTGGACACAAGCTGAAAACAGAGCTAAGATGTCCAACCCCGAGGACAAAGAGAACCACATTTTTATTAGTTCCCCCTCTTCCCTCCCCTGGGTGGTGCTGCCCAGGGGTGGGCAAGGGGATGGTCTTCCAGGTGGTCCAGGTGGTGTGGTCCAGGGTCTGTCCGGAGGCATTCCTGGGTGGTCAGGGGGTACCCCTGGCAAGCTGGAACTGGATACCCACCCAGGTGTTGATGAGCCAGATATGTCCTTTAATTGGACCATCAGGGTGTGACAATGAGGAAGGGGGAACAGGGTATTGTTCTTGGGTCCAGGTAAACTTGGGAAATTAGAAAGTCAATAGAAGGTTGGGGAAGGTCAATATAGAAGTCAATGGGGATCAGGAAAGCTGATGAGATTAGCCAGAGGTAGTCAAACAGTCCTTTGTGAATGTGGAGATGTGACAATGAAGAGCCCCCAGGCTGTGGCATAATCCAGAGAGCATCTGTGGAAGACGTGCCAGGATCTTTGTGGAAGATGGATTCTGCTTCTAGAAGATGTGACCTGCCTTGTGGAATCGCCATGATGTCCTTCTCATGCCATGACCCCCTTGTCCCAGTTTGCAGGTATAGGAGCCATTAGGTAGAGTAGGAACACATTCAAAGCACACCCAGGGAAGAAGGAGTGGGAGGAAAGAGGAGAGAGAGAGGAAGAGAAAGAGAGAGGGGGGGGAGAGAGAGGGGGAGAGGGAGAGGAAGAGAGAGAGAGATGGGGAGGGCCATCTTGGGTCAAGGGTTTTGGGTCCATTTAGGCAGAGGCAGGAAAACAAGTTTCTGACATTAAGAAGGTCCCTTGTCCTTAGGAATGATCGTTCAGAATCATTCCCTTGCAAACCAAGAGCATGAAGGAAATAATTCATCAGTCCAGGAAGAATCTCGTGAGCTGTGTCTCTGGCTAGCTTTTCAGGGTTGGGGAATGATGGAAGAATGAGCCAGGAAGGGGTTAACTAATATACTAGCAAGGGACATCTCCTATTCCTTGGCGGGAACCCCTGGAACCGGGAAAATGGATTTCCATGGGTTTCTGCAAGAAGGGGAAACCCTGTCCGGTTGACTATGGAGCAAGGGCCAGTCTACCACCATAGACAGATACAGCAAGCAGGGAGAAAGTGGAAAGGGGGACGGGCTATCGCCATAAAAATGAATGGCCGGGAGAAGGTATGAATTCTCTGGAACTGCAGCTCGGGTAAGAGGTAGTGAGATGAGTCGCTACCCTGGGCTGCCTTACCCGAGTCTCTGGAGCTAAGAGTCGGGTAGGGGTGGCGGATTTGTACCGGTGGCGCTGTTGGAAGTTTGGCCGCCTCTCTGGAACTCAGAACGGTTGGAGTTTTCGAATTTTCCCGGGAAGGGCTCTGGTTCTTTTTGATTGGGGTGGTCTGCTCAGCCAATTCAACGTAATCGGGTCCCCTGTCACGTGGCCCTGTCTGGCCATAATTAACAAGACATTGATTGACGGGCGGGGGCGCTGATTGGTTAAGACTCGCAGACGGGTTTATCTTTCTCACCCCTGCTGGTTTATGGAGTCTCCGCGGAAATGAACTGCCGCGGCTATTTGGATACAATGTAAACTGACAAATTAGGTGCAAATTGAAGCTTTCCGCTTGCCGAGCTCCTGCTTGCAAGGCCTCTCAATCTGCAAAAGCGGCGGTTTTTGTATTCTTCCCGATATCTCGGGAACAGAGTGGAATTTT